>PYAF01004326.1:1124597-1139876 GCA_007407185.1 Glycine tomentella | reverse complement strand
CATCATTTTCCATGTATCTGTTTCTAAAGCATGATTTATTTTATTGAAAATTCGTTAATTGTTTGTGATGTTATTTTAATTTCTATCGATTATCTAATCATGTTTATTAAATACTTACCCGAGTTGTGTCTGTGGTTTGACACCTGTGATGACCCCAATTAATTTGGGCGAGCAGAGGAACAGTGAATAGCTGAGACATAGAGAGCTTGATGATTTGTATGCTGTGTTTTGGCTTGATGTATGGGTGAACTCGTTTGCTGTTGCTGTATTTGGAGTTATGTATCTCGCATGATACTATTTTGTTCATGGTCTGTATTTTTATTTTGGATGATTGTATACGAACTGTTATATTTATTTATGCCTAAATAACTTAGACTATGTATTATGTTGAAATTATTCCACCATAGCAAATCGTCTAAAATAATATTTTACGTAACCAAATTACGTAGAAAATTTTTTTTCGTAAATTTAAGCGTAGTGGGTAAAAATTGAAACAACGTAAGAGGTTAAAATAAGGAAATAAAATGAAGTCGTTATAGAAATTGCAGGAAAATGCTCTTATATCCAACATTGGAATTATAAATACAATCAAAACAAATCACTCTTTACATTTTAACCCATAAAATAAGGATTAATCAGAGGACACATAAAATGACATAAGTACTTGAAGTAGACTGATATACCCTGTAAGATGTTTACCGTGGTGCTGACACGTAATTTAAGTTGTCATACATGTGTTGGAGTGCAGCCTCTCCCCAACAAAATCCTTTGGACTGCTGCAAATCACGGAATGCCTCCAAGAATACCACACTGATATGTGTGGCACTCTTGTTAGCAAAGATGGTGCAACCTACCAAATGGAGCAAATATGCTCTAGCTGATACCCTCCATTGCATTGCCTCACACTTGATATGGTACACGTCTCACAGCCAAGATAGACAAACATATGCTCCGTGGCATTGTTACATCTCTGCTTCAGCCTCTTCGGGAGTCACCTCAAGTAGCTTAACTATTAATTGCATAGCCTCCTGTACATCTAATACATCATTGGTGTGGAAGGCACCTATAATTGATAGATGTAACAAAGATGCCTCGTCATCCAACGTAATAGTGATTTCTCCTATCGGCAGATGGAAGCTACTGGTTTCCTTGTGTCGTCTCTCCACAAAAGCAGATATTAAACCTCTATCACATGTCTCCAGTGAACACGTAATAAGCGGGCTTAAGCCCGTACCAGCCACCAAACCTTCAATTTCAGGTACAGGCCTTCCAAATTTTTGCACATTTCTTCCATGAGATGCCAACTTCAACTCAGTGCATTCCTGCAATTATTTTTAGTTAATTAGGACAATTAAAAATCCAAATAATTTTAAAATGGAAATATATTTAAATACAATACTATCTTTCATGCCCAAACTTTGGCTGCTACATGATCAACATAAAGTGACAACACTGAAGTATCATGGGGCCCACCAGGAAAACCCTCAGCATCAGCATCACACCTTCTCTCCTCAACAACAAGAATTTCACCCACATCGTCACCTTGGTCAGCAGGCACATCCTCAACAACAACAACACTTGCTTGTTGTCTTCGTACCGATGTTGTCAGCCTTTGGCGTTGAGGGACTTCTTCGTTACCACTCACGTCTCTACCTAAGGCTCTGTTGACAACTTTTCCCAAAGCCCGATGTAATCCTCGTGTTCTAACCATAATTTATAATTTTGGCAAATTGTTAGATAACAACTTCAAATCAACCCAAATTAATGCAATCAATATCAGTTATTTTCATACAAATCAAATCAACCCAAATCAATGCAATCAACTTCAAATTTGATAAAGTTAATCATACATACAAATTAAATAAAATGTTATTTATTTAGTCAAGTCAATTAATTTATTTGTATGAAAATAAGCCAAGGGGATTTCAAATTCATATACATTACCCAACAACTAATACTAATCAAATTTTTTTAAATAAATAAACATTTTTTTTAAAAATCTAACCCTTACGAATTGGCAATCCTTAAGGCTCATATGGATTGGAAATGTGTTTCCTTCTTACGGATTGTATATCCGTATCAAGGAAGGAAATAAATCCTCATTTTTTTACTTACGGATTGCCAATCCGTACTCGCACGGATTGCAAATCCGTATGCGTCACGCACGCCCAATTAATGAAACCAAACAACTTGTCGAAAACGAAAGCACGAACTTACTTCCACAACGATCGCGGAAGACAATCAACCACAACAACCACGACAATCACCAACGGCCAACAACCACAACCAAAAACGCACTAGATGCGTGCCCGAGGACGAGACGATGGACAAGGAAAGCAAACCACGACATGACGGAAGGAACAATATCAAAAACAAAATGTGAGTGAATGGTGTATTGGAAAAAAAACTTGTCTGTACTTTAACCCTTTTTTACAAAGGGTATTTGTAAAATTTAACTATTCAGTGCTAGATGTATAAAAAGATTCTCTGGTGTAGGAAGCATAACCCCTTCCCAGTCGCAAATGCTAAACTCCTTATGTCTTGGGCCTACCGGCCTGGAAACCTACTCCACATAGTCAGATATAGAGTTTAACTTCCTACACCATTCATTTTTCTTATACACCCAACAAAAAAAATTATTCCAAGAATGTCTTTCATCGTTTTTGGTTAAAATCAATACTCCCAGCGTCTCTAAGCTTTTGTGTTTTTGTGATTTTGTGCATTTGTGCTTTTCTGCTGCGTTTTTTGGTCTCCGGTTGGTGGTTGCTTGGTTTTGGCTCGTCGGACATCCGTTAGAGGTACGTAACATTAAACCAGTCTGGTATCATTTGTATGGATCATACGAATTGCCAATCTGTAAAGTCCATACAGATTGCCAATCCGTATGAGTTTTTTTAAATTTTTTAAATTTTTAAATTTTTTAAATTTTTTTACCCAAACATACATAAAACTTTTTTTTAATTAAAACTTACATGTTTACATTTACACCGTGATTTTTTTTTAAAAAATTTGAAAGGCCAGAAAATAAGGAAAAATTAATTCTAAATAGTATTTAAACACATGGACTTGCACATAATAATAATTAAAAACATCGTGAATAACGGTAATTGAGATGAGAGACAGAGAGACAAACATAGTAAACACCACCTAATAAAATTTAAAAAATGGAACGTTCTAACAATAACAATTGAAATACGAAAATAACCAAACTAATCATAGTTCGAATGATGTTGTACAACGAAGATGTATTCTTCCATTTGAATCATTCTAGTGAGCATCATGCCCAACATCTGCATAGGTTATTGGGGGTTGTTGGGTTGCTAGTTTGTTAAAAATAGCTAAAATTTCTATTGGACAAAAACGTTTCCAGTAGTTAAATTCTGCTAACACCTTTAAGACATCTTCATCGGTTATCAACTCTATTATATGATATTCGATTATTTTTTCTGAATATTTTGCATGGGTTGGCTGTTGAAAAAATAATTTTCTGACCACTTATGAGTTATGAATTCCATAAGGGGGAACCCCTACAGGCGCATTTTGCTTGATGACATCCTTGAGTGTTTCAATGTTGCATCCTGAAGGAATTTCAAATCTTATTGGATTTGTTCCAGTGAAGGAGTATCCCACAAAATCCCCTTGTCGTGGTATGTTCCACTTGCTGTTGTAATATAGCATTGCATTATGTGTAGGGACGATGATGGATCAAAGTAGATTGAGTATACCATCGGGTGCTCTGTTGATGGTACATAGTAATTCTATAGGGCCAACACACGGGTATTGCTCATTGCACATTAACATTGTGCAAACGTCATCATCATTTGTGAGTTGCAGAGAATGAAAAAATATTGCTGACCTACATCTAGGAATGGCTGTCGGTAGTAGATTTCATCCACAAATTGGTCATTGGTTAACAGAAGGTGTTGTGCATCCTACTCTTTTGTGTCTGAAAAGAACAGTCATTAGGAACCCGCATTGGTATTGGAGTAGGACATTGAAAAGAAACACCAGTTTCGTTGTGTTTCAGTGATCCATTTGGAAAAATGAATGCTAATTTGGAGTTAGCAATGGTCTGACTGCTTGTTTCTCCTAAGAATGTCGTAGTATTGAGAATGAATTTTGTTTATGAAGGTATGTTGTGTGGGAGTGTGTGGTTGTGTTAGCGGTGTCTTGTGTTATTTATAGTTGTGTGGTTGTCTTTCTGATAGAAGCTTGTTTGGAATCCAATGTTGATTGAGACATGTCAAACAGAGTGTTGTCAATTTTGACAGTGATGTTGCCCTTCCACATCCCAATTTCGACTGCATAGTGTTGTCTCTCTGTATACTGCATAGTGTTGTCAATTCAACAGTGGTGTTGCCCGTCAACATGGTGTAGCAGGCATGCGTTCTGCAATGTGTTGTCAATTTGGACAGTGATGTTACCCTTCCACATGGTGTAGCAGGCATGCGTCCTGCAATGTGTCGTCAATTTGGACCTTTAAAAAATCACAAATCACAAATGATTTTGAATTTTTGTATTTGTAAAGTGTGTATAATTTGTTGTATTCAAATAAATGTATTTGTGATTTAAACTGTTTGTTTAGATGGACAACGATGATTAGATGTATGACAGTATTATGTCTGAAGAAATTAGTATGCCGGAAGACATTAATATGACTGAAGACAATAAAGACGCACCTTCTGCGTTTGAAAATAACATGTGTTCAGTTGATTGTTCTGATGCCTTCAATATTTCAGAGGTATTTTTATGATGTTGTCTTTTAGTAAATGGTGTGATGATTAAATATTTGAGAAGATTTAACTTGTATTATGATGTTTTTGTAGGTGTTTAATTCTAGTGAAGAGGTATTGCAATGGGCTCGTAGAGTTGCGTATGAGATGAGTTTCGTAGCCGTAATAATGAGATCTGACACAACAACTGGAAAAAGGGGAAGGACCTCATTTATTTTAATTGGTTGTGAAAGGAGTGGAAAATGTAGAGCATTCAATAAAGATTTAGTCTGTACGACGGCTAGCACTAGAAAGTGTGATTGTCCTTTTAAGTTGCGAGCAAAACTAGTTTTGGGTGGTAAAGGCTGGACGGTGAAGTTAATGTGTCGGACTCATAACCATCATTTGGCTAAGTCATTGACGGGACATCCATATGCTGGTCG
This sequence comes from Glycine tomentella, assembly GCA_007407185.1. NCBI lineage: Eukaryota > Viridiplantae > Streptophyta > Magnoliopsida > Fabales > Fabaceae > Glycine > Glycine tomentella. Next base: position 1,134,721 of record PYAF01004326.1, on the reverse strand, counting down.
TTTGACTGAGGATGAGAAGCTTATTGTTGCTGATATGACAAAGTCAAGGGTGAAACCTAAGAATATTTTTCTAACTTTGAAGGATCACAACCCAAACAACTGTACAACATTGAAGCAAGTTTACAATGCCAGATATGCGTACCGTACTTCTATAAGAGGCAGTTATACTGAAATGCAACACTTGATGAAGCTTCTTGAACGCGATATGTATATCCACTGACATAGACTGAAGGACGAAAATGTTGTACATGACATTTTCTGGTCACATCCAGATGCAGTGAAGTTGATAGATGCATGTCATTTGGTATTCCTAATAGACAGTACGTACAAAACAAACAGGTACAGACTCCCTCTGCTGGACATTGTTGGTGTCACACCTACTGAGATGACATTTTCAACTGCTTTTGCATATTTGGAGGACGAACGTATAAACAATCTTGTATGGACGCTTGAACGATTTAGGGGGATTTTTTTGAAGAGTAATGTTTTCCCTGAAGTCATTGTTACTGATAAAGATTCAGCCCTGATGAATGCTGTGAAGACTGTTTTCCCAAACACAACCAACTTGTTGTGTCAGTTTCACATTGACAAGAATGTGAAGGCAAAATGTAAAACCCTTGTGGGATAGAACAATGCATGAGACTATGTGATGGATGCATGGAGGAGTATGATAGATTGTGATTCTGAAAAAAAATATGAAGACTGTGTGAGCAAGCTAGAATTGGTGTTGCTAGTATACCGTTGGAAACCGTACACATGTTTTAGCAGAGGTTACATTTTGAGGACCAAGGTGACGATCAGTGTGAAATCCATATAACAGAAGAAATGGATGCAATATCGAAGCGTTTTGCATGTCTTGATATGTGTGGCAAAGTCACTCTGAAGACTAAGCTCAAAGAACTAGTATATCCTGATACAACGTCTATGTGTCATCCTCTTGAAAAGGTAAAGACAAAAGGGGCTCAAAAGAAACATGTCACTAAACACCAAAGATCAACCAAGCGGGATCCATCGTACTTTGAGTACGTGGATGCGTTACATTCTTAGCATGATAGTTGCTCATCTCAACCCCGTTCTGCATCAACATCTTCAGGACCTATACCCTCGTGTAATATTCCAATGCTGGATCAATTTCTCCCATGCATGAAGAACTACATTTTAAATGTAAGTGATGTTAAAGCAGATGGTAACTGCGGTTATCGTGTTATTGCGGGCTTACTTGGTTATGGTGAAGATGCTTGGGCTGTGGTGCCCAATCATTTGTTCAAAGAACTTGCACAACGGTCTAATGAGTATATTGCCTTGTTTGGTGGGTTACATAAATTTGAACAGTTAAAGAGGTCACTCTTAGTGGATGAGTTGTCAAAGGTACATGCTTTATGCTTTGTTTGTATATGTATATGATATTTTGGTGGGTTATTATACTAATCCTTTTTTTGTCATCGGTTAACGGTTTAACGTTCTACTTGTTTGTGGTGGCAGGCAACAATTGATAAATGGATGGATATTATTGGCGTGGGTTACGTGATTGCCTCAAGGTATAACCTTGTACTTGTTTGTCTTTCTCTCCAACAAAGTATGACGTTTTTCCCTCTTAGAATTCAACCACCTAGACATGCTGGTGCACATAAGGTAATTTGTATTGGTCATGTGTATGGAAATCTTTTTGTTAAGGTATTACGAATATCATTTTATTTGTTTACAATGACTACAAGGAATATAGCCACACAATAACAGTATGAATCATGATTTTGTTCAGGTATTATTACGAGACAGATGTCCTATGCCACCAACTGCTTTGTTGTGGTCAAGAAATTATTATTCACATGCAAAAGAATGACCCGCTAGTTATATTAGTCAAATGCAGAAGTTTGTTAGTTTGACGAGAATACCAGCTGATTATGTGGATTTAGGGTGTTAAATACATGGATGAAATGAAATTATGTCTTTTAAATATTGATGGATGATGTTTATTTAAAACTATGAAATGAAATGTTTGAACAATATGATAATGTTAACACATATGTTCATACAAAATGAATACACCGTACAAACAATGACAAAAGTCAAATTCGCCACGGTCCATTCCTGGGACGTCTAGACCGCATATACACTATCTTATCCTCACATACACTGCGTGCTATTGTGATACACTACTCAACTATCTCATATGCATCAGTGCCAGCGGTAACCATCCGAAGATCTATCATGTGTTGCAACCTTCCTGCAATGGTCTGAAACGCACCCTTAATAGAGTATGCAAAAAACAGATTAGACAATAAGGCCATAAAATATTGATAACTACATCAAATTAAACCCAAGTTTCAGTCATACTTACCAATGCATGTCGAGGAATGTTAGGCTGATCAGGTTCAACTACATCTGGCTATACAACAGGTGGTGGATCTGCCATACGTACTGGTGGATCTGGTACGACATGTGGCAAGACGGGAGGACGTCTTATGGCCTCCCTAGCTTGTGGCAGGATCATGAAAGGGTGCGATATTTGGTAGAACCAATCCAAATATTTCGCATCACACTGACCAGCGAAATTGGTAGGGGCTCCGGTGACTGTTAGAAACTGAGAAAAATGAAGCCATATATCATCGACCTCTTCAGTAGATAGGGAGGGCAAGCTTAGAAGACACGAAATACTCTGAACGAATCCAAATTGTCTGAGTACCCTCTCAGGTTGGTATCTGACAATGTATGGACCCCAGCGGATATGACCTGAGAAAAGACAAATTACTTCAAATTCACGGATCGTATGGTGATCAGTGTATGGTGTCCATCATACATCATCGGTCGTCAACCTATCTAGTCGCCTTCGATAGGTAGTGACAGATAACGCCTTCCCTGACTTCCAGCGGCAGGCCCGTGGTTGGCTCTCCACATGGTCCAATCTGCAATCATGTTGGCAACTGTAGGAAAATGCTCGTATACCCAACAATGCAGTCACCAAAAAAGAGAACACTAATAACCAATTCAAATTCAACCGAAACATTAAACAAATGAAAAAATGACTTAAATTGTCAAAAATACCTGAAGCAGACTAATATAACAAGCAACATGTTTTTCGTGGTGCTGACATGTGTAGTTTAAGTTATCATACATGTGTTGGAGTGCAGCCACTCCCCAACTGAAGCCACCAGCCTGATGGAGATCACGAAATGCCTCCAAGAATACCACACCGATATGTGTGGCACTCTTGTTAGCGAAGATTGTGCAACCAACCAAATGGAGCAAATATGCTCTGGGTGCCACTGTCCACTCCATCTACTCACACTTCACAGCATACAACTCGCATAGCTATGACAGACGAACATATGCTCCATGGCATTGTTTCGTCTCTGCTTCAGCCTGTTCGGGGGTCACCTCAAGCAACTTCACTATTAATTCAACAACCTCCTTTACATCCAATACATCGTAGGTCTGGAAGGCACCCATCACTGGTAGATGAAACAACGAAGCGACGTCATCCAACGTGATCGTCATCTCTTCGATCAACAAATGGAAACTGTTGGTCTCCTTATTCCATCTCTCCACAAGGGCTGAGATTAAACCCCGGTCACCTGTCTCCAATGAACAGGTGATAAGTGGGCTTATCCCCGTACCGACGACCATAGCTTCGATATGAGGTGCAGGCCTACCAGATTTGTGCACCTTTCTCCCATGAGATGCCAACTTCAACTCGGGTCATTCCTGTAATATTTGTTAGTTACATAGCTACATATAAAAGCTAAAAATAATTGCCAAATGGAATTATATTTAAATACAATCGTACCTCTCCTGTCCAAACCTTAACTGCAATATGATCAGCATAAAGAGACAACACTGAAGTGTCATGGGGCCCACCAAGAAATCCCTCAACCTCAGTGGCATCAAAGCTTCCCTCGACCTCAGCATCAACAGGTGCAACAACGTCATCATCGTCAATGGCTTGCTCAGCAGGAACATCCTCAACAACCCTAGTCCTCCCGCATTGTCTCTATGCTGATGCTATCGGCCTTCGGCGTGCAGGGGGTTCTTCCTCAATGACTTCTCTGCCTTTTCTTGCCAAAGCCCGCCTTAATCCTATCGTTTTAACCATAATCTGACATTCAAACCAATTTGTTACATTACAATCAGATTACTCTTAACCAAAACCTGAGATCATGACAATAAGTTACCTAACAAGTTCAAAGCATAGCCATGTGGATCAAAAACTATCAAGGTTCCATAACATTACACAACATGCTTTCAAATAACAATTGAATTGAACTTCACTTCATTCATTTAAAAAAATACGTCAGCAAAAGAACCTGACTTCACTTAATTTTCAATTTTTTTTATAAAGAACCCATACGGATTGGCAATCTGTAAGTCACATACAGATTGACAATCCGTAAGGCACATATGGATTGGCAATCCGTAAGACGGATTGCCCATCCGTAAGGGTCATACGGATCATCAATCCGTATGAGGTTTACGGATTGACGATCCGTATGAGGCTTACCGATTACCATTCCTTATTACGGATTGTCAACCCGTAAAGCTCATATGGATTGGTGATCCGTATGAGGCTTACAGATAATCATTCCTTATTACGGATTGCCAATCCATTTAGTTTAACACTTATGGATTACCAATCCGTACTCATCCACAAAATGCTACCCAAGGAAGACTAAACGAAAAGTCACTTACCTCGTTGTGGAGAAAAACCACCACAGCTACGACGACGACCAACGCAACCAACCACAACAGTCTGAGAAGCAAAACAGATGACAGAGCACCAAACCTTGAACACACAGAAGAAAAATCGAAAATTCGATTGCACAGCAGAGAAGGAGTGAAGTGAATGGTGTATTGAAAAATTTTAAAACGTTATGTTTTATGTTTTTTTAACAAGGCTATTTGTGGAATTTCACAATTATTTGCTGGGTGTATAAGAAATACAGTTGGTGTAGGAAGCAGGACTCTCATATATAAGGGTGTTGCTTCCTTTGTTCCCTTTGGTAGTAATGCCAAACATACATATCAATTAATGACTACTAAGCTATATGAAAAAAAAATTCGTAGAATATACTTAGCAAAAAGAGATAGTGGCTTTTGTGCCACATTTTTTAAAATTAATGGCCTGAGTGCCACACGGGAGAAACGTTTTCCCAAACTGCCACGCGAGCAATTTCGCTGATGGCAAAAGCGAAGTAATAAAGCTGACGTGGCGCCTCCCCAGTGGCCACGTAATTCGCTTACCTGACCAGCGAATTACGTATGTCAGCCCAGGTGTCGTAGTTCACTGCGATCCCACGCAGATTAGTTAGAGATTGCCACGTGTCGTATCCCTATTAAGTCGCTTTGGGCCAGAGCGAATTTAGTAGCTTATTTAGCTGGAAGGCCCAGCAAAATTAGGAACTGATTTTGCTTTTCGAATCTCCATATAAACCACTTTTATTTTTCCTTTTGGCACAAGTTGTTCTTGCTTTGTTAGTTTTAAAATCCAAACAGGATTTCGTAAAAGTTCAATTTTTTTTTTTTGAATTTTAAATTCCAAACACATTATTGAAAAAACTGTGTTAATTTTTAGTTGTATTTTGAATTCGAAACACATTACTGCAAAAGCTCTCTTATTTTTTAGTTCAATTTTCAATTCGAAACACATTACCGCAAAAGCTCTCTTATTTTTTAGTTGAATTTTCAATTCGAAACACATTACCGCAAAAGCTGTATTATTATTTTTTAGTTGAATTTTCAATTCGAAACACATTATCGTAAAAGCTTTATTACTTTGTAGTATAATTTTTCGAAAATGAGTGGTAATGAAAATGGTTTAATAACCATTGTCTATTATAATGGGAGTAGATATGTTGGACCCAATGGTCAAGTTTTTGAAGGAGAAAGTAAAATGTTTCGTATGCCCACAGGATGCAGTCACCGCGATTTGATGAAAATGATTTACAAAAAATTGAGATTACAACACGGACAATCTGTATCTCGATTGATTGCTAGATGTGCATCGGGCAACCCAGTTCAATGGGTTGTTGTTGATATTGTAAATGATGATGATGATGTTGCATTAGTGACAGACGCATGCATATCGGACAGAGGAAACCCCAGATTTATCGAATTGTATGCAAAATTAAATTGTGGTGCACAATCAAGCGGTCAACATTATGTAGAACCCATTCGCTCCATTGACATTAATAGAGAGCTGCTAGTTAGTCCCGAAGACAGAGATGTATCCCCATTATTACCACCACTTTCGCAACCAACCCAACAAATGAGTTCTAAAGATGGGGATATACCGCTGGATAATGAAATGGTTCCGGCCTACAATCCAGCTTGGCCTATTGACAGTTCTGAGGAAGAGGTGGACGAAGGTGTTGTTCCAGACAGTGACTCATCGGATACGGACGTAGATGGTGATTTCGATTGTGCTTTTCCAATTCCTTCTCCGGGTATTGTCGGAATGCAAGACCCGCCTTCGGTTCCAGGTATGTATGCACCTTGTTTTGTTAGTTAGTTGTGTATTTTTTATTGGAGGTTTAATCACTTGAATGTCTCATTATATAGTAAGTAATAAGCATGAATGTCAAATTTCTTACTTAACTTCGCTTATAGTGATGACTCAGCCCCAACTACCTAGGTTGCCTTGCCTATGCAAATACATTTTCCTTCTTGAATGTATCATTTTGAAAAACATTGTATTGTTTCAATGATTTATTAATTTTATTATTTTCCATTTTCAATCAAATGTGTGTCTGCATGTTACTCCACTTTAATCACTTGCATGTCTCATTATATAGGAGAAGGCAACGTCCCATTTTGGTCTGACATAGGCCATTACACAAATATTAATTGGGAATACCCAGATTAGGAGTCTGATGACATGCAAGGAGTGCGAATGCCTAACTGGCAGATGGGTCAACAGCTATATAAGGACCAGGTGTTTGAGAGCAAGCATGATGTTCAATTGGCAATAAAGCAATACTGTATGGCCGAGCATCGCACAACCGTAGTTAAAAAAAGTGATACCAAAAGGCTTATAATGGGTTGTGAAAATCATTATGACGGTTGTCCATGGAGGATGAGGGCATACGAAAAAAAGGGTGGCACTGAATGGGTTGTAGACATATGGAAAAACCAACACACATGTGTCGGTCAGAATCTTTCCCAAGATCACAAACAGCTTGACTCAAATTTGATATGTTCGTTGATCCTAGGTGCATAAAATATATTTAATTGAACTTTAAATTTTGCTGAAACTGTATTAATGTAGAAATGTTTGACGAAATGCAGAAATGATAAGGGAGGACCCCAGTGTTAAAATTACGTTAATTCAAGAAAGGATAGCAACAATTGTCGAATTTCATATATCATACAAAAAGGCATGGAAGGCAAAGCAAAAGACAATTGTGAAGGTTTTCGGGGATTGGGATGAGTCGTATGCGTTCCTGCCAAGCTGGTTGAGTTACATGTTGATTTGTTCTCCCAGTTTTGCCTAAAAGCTGGATTTGAATGACCATTTTATTGATGGATAACTCGATGGAAGTGCTAAGGTGTTCAACAGAGTGTTTTGGACATTTAAACAGTGTTGTGATGCATTCAATTATTGCAAATCAGTTATAAGCATCGACGGAACCCATTTATATGGGAAATATCGGGGAACGTTGCTCATTGCAACGACAGTTGACGACAACAATTATGTCCTTCCACTTGCATTTGCAATTGTTAACGGGGAAAATATCGACAACTGGTCGTGGTTTTTGGCACTGATTCGGAGACACGACTATAATTAATGTGCGTACCATGTGTGCTTTTATCGCGGCTCTATGGGTCATCCAGCGACGGGTAACAGAGAAATACCACTGCATGTACTCACTGTTTATAGATATGTATCCGTCTCTCTGCATAGGTTGAATGTTCTGCAACACCAGCGAATCTCTGTCTACCCATTGCGCAATGAAAAAACCATGCCGTTGACTCCAGTCAACGTTTGTCTTCCCCATAATACTAATCGTCAGCAGCTCACTACAATTAATAGGATCAGCTGGAATTGGCTGCTCAAATCCAAACTGACACAGCACTCGATCCGGCTGCTGGTAGACAACAACCTCATAACAAATTATAGGACAAACAGCCAACCATCTCTGAGCCATCTCAACCTCCGGTGGATGGACCATGTCTACAATGTCATAAGGCCTCCAACGAATGACTCTTTGGCGCATGACATCAATATAATGTCGATATCTGCGTATGTTTGTATACACAGTTTGTCGTGTATCATATACATTAAACCTGCAACAACAAATTAACGATGTACAAACATATACTCCCAACACAACCAACACAACAAACAATAACATGGAAAAAACAAAACCTGTGGGGGTATATCTTGTGTTTGATGACATCCTGATCTTCCACGCTGGGGAGGTTAGGAGAAATGGTCGGGAATCGCGTCCATGCCCATAACTGCAACAATAAAGCACATCCACCCATCTCACGACATGTTGGACGTGTCGCCTTACACAACTCCCTATACAATGATGCAAGAACCGTAGATCCCCAACTAAACGTGCCTGTGCGTTGAAAATCATCTAGAAATAACAAGTACTGAGCGGCCACAAGGCTCGAAGTCATGTCAACAAATAGCATACCACCTAAAATGCGCAAAATCAATGCACGAGTGTATCTCTGGCGTCCAACTTCCATGCCAGCGTGAACCGCGTAATCATCAAACTGCTCCCGTAAGTAGTGCAGGCCCAACAAACTGCCGTGCAAATCCCTACCAGCATCCGGCTCAACCCCTAACAAGTCACCAATAATAGCCCGAAAATTATGTCCTCCGTGACGACCGGTAACAACATGACCATCGGTCGGCAGCCCCAACAGATGACGTACATCCTCCAAGGTGATTGTCACCTCACCCATCGTCATGTGGAACGTACGTGTCTCTGGTCGCCAGCGCTCAACAAGCGCTGACACAAGGTGGTGGTCGATCTAAATAAATAAATTACAAAACAGTAACAAATACATTACAATACAATTAAAACATGTTAATTGGAAGTTAACATGTATGTTGAATATGGGTACATCGTGATTGCACAGACGCGCAACATGATAAAAACCAGCCTCTCTGAGCCACGGTTGGATGTCCTCAGGTATAGCGTTATGATCGTGCGTCGCGGCATGCCTAACATTAAGTACACGGTCGTGCATGGTCGGATCACCCTGCGAGTTCCACACATGCGTGGATATATGTTTCTCCTGTAGTGTAAGCAGAGTCCGTACAGACGGACCCGGGTCTATCACGCTTAGTGGAGACTCAGCCGGTGGGGTCCGTCCAACATTGGCATCGTGATCCATTACTCTCTATAACTAAATTTTTTCATTCAAAATTAATAAATAATCCTAAACAGCAAATGCCTAACCAAAATAAATTATTTTAATATATCAATAACATATTAAAATGGTTGACTGATAAGACATTAAATAAATCGACCTATTAAAATCGATTTTGTACTCTTTATAACACATTATATCATAATAATATTAATCAAATCAGCCATTTTTTATCCTTATTTCAAAATTTAAAATCATCTACTTTTGCAAAAACAATTATCCAGAATGTCACTTGTCATATTTTCATGAACAATCCAATTATGTGGTCCCACGTGTCGGAGAAGGAATATGTTGCTTGGTAGACTAATGACATATGATAAAAAAAAAAAATCAAACCAACTGCTTTTCAAATTTTTTAACTTTTTTTCTTCTTCTAATAATTGAATTAATTTAGAAGATCAATTTAAAATTAAACTACTTTGAATCAATATTAAATTGATTATAAGAATTATATAAATTTTAAATATATTTTCTAACTGTTATTTATTTTCAAATGTTTTTCATTTAAATCAAAGTTATTTCTATTAACTAAATTAGTTTTTCCATATCAATACAGTTTTTTTAAAATAATTTTTAATAAAAACATGTATTTTGAATTAGTTTTAAATTCATTATAAGAATTAGACCACTTTTAAATAAATTTTCTAAATATTTTTTAATTTACTTGAATATTAGTTCTATTAACTAAATTAGTTTTGTAAAAAAAATATAATTTTTTTAAAATCAATTTGAATAAAAACCTG
>PYAF01004326.1:1108093-1124497 GCA_007407185.1 Glycine tomentella | reverse complement strand
TTATAAGAATTAGATAACTTTTAAATATATTTTCTAACTGTTTTTTATTTTCAAATGTTTTTTTATTTACTTCAAAACCGCGCTCTATTAATTAAATTAGTTTTTGCGTATCAATACAGTTTTTTTAAAATCATTTTGAATAAAAACATGTATTTTGAATTAGTTTTAAATTCATTATAAGAATTACACCACTTTTAAATACATTTTCTAAATATTTTTTATTTTCATATGTTTTTTAATTTACTTCAATATTAGTTCTATTAACTAAAATAGTTTTGTAAAAAAATACAATTTTTTTAAATGATAAAAACACAACCATAATTATTTATTTTAAATGATTTTGTTAGCAATGCATCAAACAATAAAATAAACACACACACACACAGACACACACACACACACACACACATATATATATATATATATATATATATTTAAACACAATTAAAGTCATGTCATTTTAATTTAAACTCTTTCAAAAAATTAAAATAAATTTGTGTGTTTCACATTATAATTTAAAGTCACTATAATAATTTAAATAATCTTCTAACCTAATGTTTTACATCATCTTCTAACCTAGTGTTTAAAATCATCTTCTAACCTAATGTTTAAATAAAATAATTTAAACAATTAAAATACAAAAATAAAAACATAAACAATAATTGAAATTAAAAACTAACCTTGGGAGGAAGGGAGGAACTGGAGTAAGAGGGAAAGAGTAAAATGGGAGGGAAAGTAAAACGTGGGAGAAGGTAAAAGTGAAAGGGACGGATAGGGGGGGTTATATAGAACGTGGGCCACCTGCACCAAATCCGCTGGGCCCAATAGCGAACTCTACCCATTTCGCTACACTGACACGCGAGATACGCACAAGCCGACATGTGGTCGGACCGCTCAGTGCACCCAATAAAAAGACGCCACGTCAACTTCATTACTTCGCTTTTGCCAGCAGCAAAATTGCTCGCGTGGCAGTTTTGGAAAACGTTTCCCCCGTGTGGCATTCAGACCATTAATTTTAAAAAGCGTGGCACAAAGGCCACTGTCTCTAGCAAAAAGGGGCTAGTAATAATTAACTGTCTCATTTAGTTGGTCACCAACTCAAGCAAAACTTTGACTTAGATAAAGCACCGATGAGAAAGTTACGAGTCAAAATGAGCCAAGCGTGGGGGTTAAAATTCGAAGGATGATTCTCACTAAACCCTAGGTAAGATGATGACACATTGAATCAAATACGTGAACAGATATCCCTAAAACATTTAACAAATTGCATAATGCTCACAAATCACGCCATAGCTATATATAGCTCCACCTTTTATTCTCTACTTTAGCCCTTTCAAGTATATAAAAATATTATTAAAGATTCCTACAGCTAGAGCAATGGTCCTCCCAATCCCAAGCTCAACAGCCAACCCTATAAGCAAAACGGGACAAACTAGATCTCTATTCATTTTTCCCATGCGTAAATGTAGAGAAAAAAGGTAAAAAAAACTAGACTAATCAAGAGCCATTGGGTGGTACAAGTTGTCACTTTATAATTTGTTGCCATGTGCCACTTTGTGCTTGGTATCATGGAATTTCCCTCAAGGCAAGGGTTTCTTCACCTTTGCATATGGTCGATTTGATGAATTAATCTTTAAAATAGATTTCTAGACAAAGCAACTTGTGTTTTTAATTACATTCTTCTTTGGGATTGAAGCTGAAAAAGCTGATGTGTTGATAATTTTTACTATACTAGAAACAGCTGTTACGAAAATTATTTATTGATTGTCAATTTTCGGTTTTTTTTTTCCAAGAGACTATTGACGGGAGATAAATACTTCTTTTCTCTTTATCCCCCAATAGGTTTTTGTCATGTATATTCAGCTATTAATACTTTTCAACCATGAACACTTGAATCAATTGGTACAAAATAAGAGTATTCATGAATCAGATTGAATTAAGTTTAACTAAACCTGTTATTTAATCCAATGAAAAATTTATGGGTTAGATTGCGTTTGTGTATTTTTTTTAGATCCAATCCGATCTGATCATAAATGAATTGGATAGGGTTAGATTGATTGGATCTAGATATTTAAAAAATATTTTTTATTTTTTTAAAATTAAAAATAATATTTATTTTTACCTACAGTCTTTTAAGTATATAATGACTACATGCATTCAAAAAAGACCAAATTGTGAAAATACTTGACTAATAGAATTAATGATTTTTATGTTAATACAATATTTTTATTTTAAATAGAAATAAAGTATGATATTAGCATGTGAAAATATAAACAAAATCAAGACCAAGATAAAAATAACTTAAAAAAGAAAAAAATCACGGGAAATTTAAATTAATAATTTAATAAACTATGTGAGTTAAAAATTATTAATGTGTTTTGTATTTAATAATATATATATATATATATATAATAAATTAAATTATATGATATGGGTTAGGTCATATTCAAAAAAATATAACCTATTATCCAATTCATTCATAATCAGATTTTAATTGAATTGGATCATGTTTGACGCAAACACTTTAGAAAGTTATATAAGATTTTATCCAAATACTTTAGAAACTCAATTCAATATAATTGGGTTGGATTGGATCACATATTAACTCAAACTCATCAACACCCTTAATATATAATTATTTTAATTCAATCAATAATTTAAAATTTGCGTTTTGAATATGTAATTATATTAAATAGTGAAAGGAATAAATTGTCATAATGATCTTATATGAGAATTTGCCTCATAAATATATATGATTTATATGTAAAAGGGAAAAAAAAAATACTTCTCGAACCATGATTTTGGATCTCCACGCTCCATCCATGCCAAATTGATGGAACACAAACGAGTCCAATTTTAAAATTCTAATTGACAAACACAATAGTAATATTAAGGGAGTACAAGGATACTCAAATCCACGTTCAAAATAATCCTTGAATATACTTCTAATTACAAGCTAGCTTAACATATTAAAGAGGATAAGAAAATTAAAAATTATTTATCAATTTTAATGGAAAACCAAGATCATTGTCTAAATTTCATGAGATCCAAATCTAATCAATCAATTTCCCCAATTTTAAATATCACATAGTTCTTTTATAGCGGTTTTGTTTTTTTGGTAAGTGGAGAAAATATAATTTTTCATCTTAATAATACAAAAATATTAAAAATTTATTCAAATAATACAACCAAAAAATTATTTACACAAATGATGTAAATCACTATTCAATGTAAGAAATCGGTTCCTCAAATCGATTTCTCACCTACATTTTATTTTATGTTTTTATTTTTATGTTGTGAAATTAATTTTCAATTTTTTTTGAAACAACCTTATTACACCAGTTTTCTAGGAATCGATGTCGTAAGGCATTTTTTTAGAAAAACAGCAGAAAGATTTTGTTCATTTTTTTATTTGAGTTTTTTGTTTTTGTTTTTTTTAAAATCTATTTTTTGTTATAGTATTTTTTTTAAAAAAATCAACTGTTTTTAATAGATAACTGTTTTTTGTTTTTATTTTTTTATTTCACTAATTTATATATATTAAATTATAAAAAATATAATTCATCTACAATAGCATTTAAGAAAAATTCATATATGTAAATACGTAATATAAATATAATTTAGTTAAATATTTATGAAAAATGCATATATTTAAGGGATCTAATTATTTTACCTAAACAAATTAAATAAATAAAACATGTTCAATTTTATAGTTAATATTGATGTAAAATTATGAGTACTTTATGAATTAATCTACAATAGTATTTTTAAAAATAATTAATCTTAAATGAAATCAGACAATTTTATTGATGTGTCGTCCTTCTCCATATTTATTTTCGCAAATCCTTAGTATATAAATGATAATCAATAAAATAAAATAACATTACACACATGAAATAAAAGAAGATTACACATTAAAAAATGACTACACATAAAATTTGTAAAACATACATAATCAGTACTAAAAACAATCACAAATGATAAAGCCATTGATGAATCACACTTGATGACATGTTGCACAAACAAAACACGTATTGCTTAACAAAAGGTCAATTCTCCTTCGAAAATACATGTATCAAATATTAACAACATATGAGTATACAATGTAAATTTATGAATACCAAAATTATTGGTAACCTAAAATGCGAAAACATTACCTTGACAACATTGTGCAGTATAATATTCAATTAACATTTGGAGTGAAGAGGAAAGGGACAAAACACAATCACATGTAGAGTATACCATTCAGGTCAATAAAAAATAAACTTTATACAACACCGAAAGTAAGAAATTAACAACAAGAGCAAGAAACTTACGTCTCGTAGAACTAAGACAAAACCAACGAGAACGTCCTTCATATATGGACTAAAATCTTGACCTTCTATGATTGTCTATTTCATAATGGCATTAATAGTCCCTATAGGATTCTGAAATTAAAACTCTCATGAATGAATATCCAAAAAATAGCAATGTAATCCTTAGAGAGCAAATTAAAGTCGACCACCTTCAACGTAAATCTCATGTCACCAAAACTGTTGGGGTACAACTTTTGACAATGATGATCGTTAAAGATACACCATTAAAAGTATAATCAATGGGCCCTAATGGTGTCCTGTGATGTGTGTCATCAACATTTATCAATCCTACAATTATACAAATTCAACAATCAATTGAATGTTTAGGTGTATCAAATACAATAAATGGTAGCTAACCTTGTGATAGAACAAAATCTAAAGCATATAACCATGAATTTATGTTAATTTCAAATTGGGTTCCTTGGTGAGCGGGCATTATGAATTGGAAGTGTTTCCCTAGATTGTTGATTCATCATGGCAGCTTGTACGACCCTAGCTGTACCAGAAATAAGTCTTGTTGAATTAAAAGATGAAAGATTAGAAGAGCGAACAAAGGATGGAAGCTTTGAGTCATCAATGTCAAGAAACTCTCATAGATTATTGTCCATGATGAATGAAACTTTGTACAAATAAATAAATGGTCTGAAGATGATGAGATAGGGTGAATATCAAACCCTTATGCTCTATATATAATAGGCGATCTACTGTCTTCACATGATTGATACCAATGGTTGAGACGCACCGACAATATAAACAGTTTAGATTTAGTCTTATTAATTACGCTTGGTTTGTGCTATTCGAAACAATCAGTGTTTAGTCAAATCCTCTCATAGAAAGCATTGTTCAGTCACATTGTCTCGAAACAAGTAATGTGAGGTCAAATCGTAAGGGGAAAAAGCAACGTGGGGTCACATCCTTTTTTGGCACAAAGCACAAAGCTTTACAGGGTTCCTCACAAGTGAACATGTACCTCGTTTATGTCAATGCATTATGGGCCATTAATTATCATCGATGCTATCTTGGTCACTCCTTTTTTTTGGCACAAAGGACAAAGCTCTATAGGGTGCCTGATGGGTGAATAGTAACCTTGTTTACGTCAATACGTTATGGGTCGTTGATTATCGTTGGTGCTTCCACTCCATTTTTGGCACGAAGGATAAAGCTCTGCAGGATTCCTTCCTGACGGGTGAACAATAACCTTATTTACGTCAATGCATTATTGGTCATTGATTATCATTGGTGTTATCTTGGCCACTCCTTTTTTGGCACAAAGGACAATGCTCTACAGGATTCCTTACAAGTAAAATCTTCAAGTCTTACTAATTTTTTCTTGTTTTTGGCCACTTTGTTTTTTTTTTAAAATTGTTTTTTTTACACTATTTATAAAAAATTTAAATGTTTTGTTTTTGTTTTAATTTTTATTTTACTAATTGATATATATTAATTTATAACAAAGTATAATTTATCTCTCAGTATTTAAGAAAAATGCATATATTTAAGTAATCAATATAAATATAAATGGTTTAGATTGAGTCTTAATTAATTACGTTTGGTTTACGCTATTAAAAAAAATCAGTGTTTAGTCAAATCGTCTTGTAGAAAGCATCCTCTATCGTGCATGATACAATATTTATATCAAGCATCCTCTATTGTGCACAATACAATATTTATATTAAGTCATATTATCTTATCGTGCATGATATCAATACATAATTAACAAGATTAACAAGGGCAAGCAATGAAAAATGGAAAACTGACAATGAACATAATAGAACTTAATAATAATGGCAAGCAATTAATGTCATCTGTGTCCACCATTTCCATATCTAGGTGGTTGCATGTTTCTTGTCGATTGTCAATGTACTCATCCATGTTCTTGTGGTTCAACTTGTTCATCAAGAACAACAAGTTCTTCTTCTTGTACGAAGTCATTAGTAGAAAAACTGTTGGCAATACTTTAGTGAAAATATGGAAATGAAAGTATGAGCATACTTTGCGTGTATGCATAAGCAGACTCCAATGTTCGAAGATCTATACCCATGAGATTGCTCATAAAGTCTTATTCGCTTGCACTAAATAACTATGGATTGTACCCATAATCTTGTTGATGATGATGAGATTGTGGCATGAATTGTAGCATTAGTTCATATGATTGAGCATGTGGTGATAGTCCTTCATCATGCATGCATACTGGCAACCACTGGTGGACTTTGTTATAGAGGATGTTGTTTAGTTTTCATGTCTGAAGCTAAACAAGATGTCGCAGCAACGTTTGGATAAGTTGCAAACTATGTTAGGAAAATTTTAGAATTTGCTCGGTACCAATTCATGTAGTGAGTCATATGTTCAACCTTTCCTAGAATTGATTGGTTGATTAAGACATATTTGGTTTTTCCTTCCTAATCAACTGTTGATGTTCCTCTGCCCAATTTGTGTCACTATGTCCTCTCATATCAGTACGATGGACTTTGTCAAGATTATGCGATGGATTTGGTATGTCTTAACAAAGCCCAAATTGGAGCATGACGTTGTCAGTTTGATGCCATACTACTACTAAAAAATAGATTAAAGCTACACAAGCACTCCATATTTAGGAATCCTTGTATGCATTTTCTGGTAGAAATGACTCATAATCTCTTTAAGGCATCCAATGGAACTGAAAAATTAATTTGCGTTAGTAATTTTAAAAACAATGAAATTAACGTTTTGAATAAATAAATAAAAAACGAAGGGTTCAACCTCTTCATTGTTTAAAATTTCAAGCAATTTTAAGCATTTTAAGAATTTTAAGCATCCTAAGAAAGAATGTGATTGTTTAAAATTTTGGTCCCTAAGTCAGTGCATTGATGGTGTCTATGGTTGTATATTGTGTATGTCCACGTGGGGTACATTGACCGATTGAATAAGCTTGCGAGGGTGGCTTTACGAATTTTAAGCATCCTGAGAAAGAATGAGATTGTTTAAAATTTTGGTCCCTATCTATCCATGGTCAGTGTATCGGTGATATTGTGTATGTACATGGGAGGTGCATGACTAGATAACCTTACGAGGGTGAGTTTACGAATTTTAAGCATCCCAAGGGAGAAAGGAATTGTTAAAACTTCGGTCCCTATCTATCCATGGTCATTGCATTGATGGTGCCCATGTTCATACTTCATATTTCATGGATGGAAATAGAATGGTGGCAGGGGGCATCACTCTGTTTGGAACTCCCTTATGACTCAGGGCTGATCACCATAAGGGGAGCAACCAGTGCATAATAGGGTGACCTCGATGAGTTACTACATCATTTTCCTGAGAGAGGTTATTTCCATGAGGATGGTACCATATTGCATGTCGAGTGATGAGTCAGATGCATACATTATTTTGAATATGATAGTTTGAGTTGTAGAATGCATTGGATGATTATTTTTGTTGAATGTGTAATGGAATGATGGGTTTGTGGTAATAATTGTGATGATTTGTGTTGTCTTTTTTCCCAACTGTTGTTATCTTATGCTTGTTGGTTTTATATAATAAATTCACCCTTGTTTTTGTTGTACCGTGTGGTTGGTACCTGTGATGATCACAAGCCTTTGTTCGTGTGAGCATATGAGAAATAGTAGGTGAATCTGGAGGAGGATTCTTTTTGGTTGGAGCCTCCAAGCAAATGTGATGACGTTGAATTTCTTTTTAGAGAAAGAGTTGTGTTTTGTTAATCAATTCTTTCTTAGTTAGTTCTTTGACTTTTGGTTAGATATGTAATTTCAGGTGTATATACATCTAAAACTAAAAGAAGTTTTACCATGTGGATGACATGTACTGACTTAATATATATATACACACACACACACACATGTGTTTAATTATGTAATGGTTATACATGTATGATAATTGTATTATCGAAAAAAAATTATCATCATTTTCATAATCAAATAAATGAGGTTTTAATTAAAAGTTAAATTTTGTACGGTAAGAGTTAATGATATAGTAGCGACGAGGAGGTTCATTACATTTTTCATTGTTGTTTTTCTGAGTGCTCATCATGTGTGTTTTAGTGCCAAACGTTTGAAGTGTCGATTGAGATCTTCAAGTGTTATTTACTTTTTCTTCTTTTTTCCCTATTTGTTGAATGCATTTCAGGGCCAAATCAAGACCCAAATTTTGTCTTAATGGATTTATTAACAACAAAACTATGAGAATGAAACATTATTCTATCAAATTTTGCCTTCATGGATTGAAATCTTCAACTCTTAGTAATTTTTTCTTGTTTTTAGCCACTTGGTCTATACTGTTGAAGGCCGAATCAAAACCTGAAATTTGTCTTAGTGGCTTTATTGACATCAAAACTATAGTAGTGAAACATAATTTTAACAAAAATAGATGACACAAATAAAAATCTAAGTGCCCAAAATTGCCCTTATGGATTAAAATCTTCAAGTCTTAGAATTTTTTCTTATTTGAATAGAGGCTCAAAAGTTGTCTTAATGACTCTATTTACATGAAAATTATGGGAATGAAACATTATTTTAACCAAAACAGCTGATACAAATAAGAATCTAAGTGCTAAAATTTGCCTTCATGGATTGAAATGTTCAAGTCTTAGTAATTTTTTCTACTCTTTGGCCACTTCGTTCATGCAGTTTTTTCCTCTCACTCACAGGTCTAATCTATTTTAGACCCTCATTATTCACGTCAAGGAATCCAATGCTCCAAATCCTAACCCTAACCCTAGGTCGTAAACCCTTAACCCTAACCCCGGACCCTACATTTAAGAGGAGACAAAACCTTTTTTTCTCTGATGTTACTTGTTTTCTTCTTTTTCTCTAACTCACATGTCCTATTTATTTTAGACCCTCATCTATTCACGTTAGGAAATCCAATTTATTTCATACCCTCAACTAATCACTTCATGGAATCCAATGCTTCAGACCCTCATCTATTCACGTCAGGGAATCCAATGCTCCAAACCCTAACCCTAACCCTAGGTCGTAAACCCTTAACCCTAATCTCGGACCCTACACTTAAAAGGAGACAAAACCTTTTTTCTCTGATGTTACTTGTTTCCTTCTTTTTCACTCACTCACAAGTCCAATTTATTTCAGATCCTCATCTATTCACATTAAGGAATCCAATTTATTTCAGACCCTCATCTATTCACGTTAGGGAAGCCAATAATTCAAGACCCTCATCTATTTATGACAGGGAATCCAATGCTCCAAACCTAACCCTAGGTCGTAAATCCTTAACCCTAACCCCGGATCCTACACTTAAGAGGATACAAAACTTATTTTCGCTAATGTTAATTGTTTTGTTCTTTTTCTTTTACTCACAGGTCCAATTTATTTCAGACCCTCATTTATTCACATTAGGGAATCCAATTTATTTCAGACCCTCATTTATTCACATCATAGAATCCAATGCTTCATACCTTCATCTATTCACGTCAGAGAATCCAATTTATTTCAAACCCTCATTTATTCACGTCAGCAAATCCAATGCTTCAGACCCTCATCTAATCATGTTAGGGAATCCAATGCTCCAAACCCTAACCCTTACCCTGACCCTAGGTCATAATCCCTTAACCCTAACCCCTATATAGAACTCATATCCACCTTCATTTAACACATATGCACAACACTTCCTTGCTCTATTACTTTCTTCCAAGTTTACAAACACAAACCCTCTATCACATTTGTTTCTTTGTTCTTTGTCTATTACACAATATGTATTCCTCATCTGTCAAATGGTTAGTGCACTATGATGGTCAGATAATCAAAATAGATGAAAAGGATATGTTTCAAAGCCCCCACCCTTTGTTCTTTAGAACAAAGCGAGGCCTAACACTTGATGCCTTGAAAAGAAAAATCTAGGAATGGCTCCGTCTTCAACCATTGGACCAAGTATGCAATATTTCATTTTGATACCCACAAGTAGTGGGCCATGGAATGTTGAAATTTACAGCAGTCCAACTTGTTGACAACGAAGACATGAAATGTATGATTTTAGTTATTCGCCAAACTGAGATTCTTTAATGATGTGAATTGTATCCAAACACGAGCGTAATATACTTCCCACCCCAAACCCTGAACCAGTACCTTGTCAACCACAATACTATCCTCGGTCCCATTATTCACACACGTCTAATGCAACGTAATACACTTTTGCTTTAACCCAACTAGAACAAAATATATTTGAACCAAACACATTTTCTTTTACCCAGCTTTTCTTTTTGCAGCATTTTCCACCAATTTTTTTGACTCATAACCATTTGATGCTATCGAGGATCAACCTCACCCGTACTTGAGTACCCATATAGTAAAGCCTTCCTCATCAATACGACCAAAAATGCATGAGTTTACAGGAGAGGTATGCTTAACTAAAGAAGAACTCAGTCCCTTTAGTGAGGACAAAGACAGAGTTCTACATAATCAACCCCAGGAGGAAGGTGATGAGGAAGAAGTTGAGCATGTTTCACCAATTACAACCATACCACCACACATGCAAAATTAGAGGAATCCAATTTTCAAGATTTTGAATACGATCGTAGCTTGGATCACGAAGAAATATAACATCCGTTGGGATTCTCTTCGAAGCAATGCATATCTTGACAAAACAAGAAGTACAACATGCTTTGCACGATGTGAGCAAAGGAGCTAACTGTAAGACATAACTATCGAACTCAACAAAACTAATTATTGTCATTTGTGATGACGATAGTTGTGCTTGGAGGTGCAAGGCATCATACATCCTTGCAAGTAAGCAGTGGGAAATAAGAAAGCTCTATGAACCCCATACATGTTCAAGTCCATCAATATCATGAGATCATGCAAAGTTGTCGTCTTTGCTTATCAGTAAAAGCATCCATAACTTGATTGAAAATGATCCATCAACTTCAGTGTCAACCTTGATAGCACACATCAAAAGCACTGAAGGATACACTACCACGTACCACAAAGTATGGTTGGCAAAGCAAAAAACTATTGAAAACAACTACAACAGCTGGAAAAGATCATATCACAATCTGCAGAGATTGTTGCAAGCTATACAACAATTTCTTCCTAGTATGGTCGTGGAAAAGGAAACACTGTCAATGCCAACACAAGGAGGTCAAGCAGTAGAGGGTTTTGTCATGTTCCATCATCTTTTTTGGAGTTTCAGACCGTGTATCGATGGGTTTCAATATTGCAAGCCCATAGTTCAGGTCGATGGAACATGGTTGTATGGCAAGTATAAGGGGACTCTCCTTGTGGCAGTTGCACAAGATGGCAAAAATAAAATCCTTCCAATATCCTTTGTTGTTGTCAAGAGTGAATCAGTGGGAGCATGGCTATTCTTCCTCCAAAAATCTAAAAGACATGTCACCCCACAACATGGTATGTGTTTAATTTTAGACAGACACGAGTCAATCAAAAGTGGCTACTTAAGACGTGATAGTGGGTGGACGACACATAATTTTATGCATATGTTCTATATTCGACACATTGCATAGGATTACATGAAGAGGTACAAGAAAAATTCATAAAAAAATTAATAATCAATATGGGTGAGTGTCAAACTTCTTTCTCTTCATATTAAATATCACTTCACTTTGTAGTATTCACGATATCGAAATTGTATGTTTATAAATACTCAGCATATGCAAGGACGGAGCCTATGTTAAATCATTACTACAACATTTTGTGGGAGGAATTAGATGTTGATCGAGCAATTAATTGGCTCAACGAGATTCTGTAAGAAAAATGGACTCTTGCATAGGATGGTGGCCAATAAGGGGGAACATGACCATCAATCTTGTTGAGTCGATTAATTCGATGCTCAAGAAATCAAGAAATCTGCCAATAGGTGCGCTAGTAAAATAAACATATGTAAGGTGTAATGCATTGTTCAACAAAAGAGGGAGAGAAGCCGCAACAATGCTTGCATCTGTCCAAGGTTATACAGAAGTACTAAACAAGGCCATCGAAGACATGCAAAGAAATGCAAACACACATATTGTTCTTGAGTTCAATGGATGCGACACACGGTTCTTGGTCCAGGAGACAATAAACTCGAGAGAGGTTCGGCCTGCTAGAGATGTCACGGTCAGGTTAGATGAAAAGTGGTGTAAATGTGCCAAATTCCAGAAATTGCACATGCTTGTTCTCATGTTGTTGCTGCTTGTAAGCATACTCGTCATGAGTACAGAAACTACATACATCTCATGTATATGTTGGAAAGTGTTGAAAGGTGGTGTAAATGTGGCAAATTCCAGAAATTGCACATGTCTTGTTCTCATGTTGTTGCTGCTTGTAAGCATACTCATCATGAGTATAGAAACTACATACATCCCATGTATATGTTGGAAAGTGTCTCCAACGTATATAAAGGATTATTGGGAGAATTGCGCAACGAAGCCTAAGGGTTGTCCTATCTCCTCTCGTATCCACACCAAAATGGATATCTGGAAACTGGGTCAACCAAAGCGATGTTCTGTGTGTCGCACTTAGGTCCTTCAAAGAATAATTGCCCTCACCGTGTAGGCTCAAGCTAACAATGTTGAATGTATGTCATATTGTTTGTATTTTTAAAGTTTTGTTGTATTAATTCAAATTTAAATATTTTAGTTCAATTCAACTTGTTGCTATATTTTTAATCTTCCGTTGCTTGTTTGCTACATTCTCTTTTTCTTTTTATTATCATTTATATTTTTTTCCACTTATTTTTAATTAGCTAAATGTTTTTATTAAATTAAAATTTGAAAATAAAAAATATTTTATCATTAGCTTAAGTATTTTTCTAATTGTATAAATATGATAAGTGATATTATTTGATAGGAAAAAATATTTAATGAAGATTCACAATGTTATTATTAGACATCTTGGGAGAGAAAAAAAGATAATTATAAAATATAAGTTTTATAGGATTTATTATATGATAAGAAAAGAAACATATAAAAAAAATATGTTAATAAGTATGTAAAAAATGGAAGAATTAAGTTTGGTCTATTATTGGTTATAGATTTTATTTTTAATTTTGATTTAATCTATTTAAAAGTTTAACTTGTTCTATTAATCAATTTAAAGATATATTTTATACTCAAGCTTTTACATAAGTCTAGATAAATTATATTTTTTTTATAAATTAATATATATAAATCAGTAAACTAAAAAGGTTAAAACAAATTAAAAAAAGACACTATTTTTTTAAAAAATAGAAAACAATTTAAAAAAATAAAAAAATAAAACTCAAATAAGTAACAAAAAAAATCAAAAAACAAAAGTAAAACACATTCTGAACTATATTTTTTTTAAAAAAAAAACAGTCTTCGACATGGGTTCTCCATAATTGATATAGTAAGGTCATTTCGAGAAAAAAAATACCATGTGAAATCAATTTTTGAGAAATCTATTTCACGAAGTAAAAATCCAAAAAAAAATGAAGGTGAGAAATCAGTTTGGATAGAATCAATTTCTCACCTTAAATAGTAATTTGTATTATTTGTGTAAATAATTTTTAGATTGTATTATTTGAATAATATTTTAATTATTGGAGTGAAAAAAATAGACGAAAAGAAGAAAACAAAGTAAGCACGGGTGAAAACCACCTTATCTTTATCAGCTACTAACAAGTGACTAATGCATGGCAGCTGGTGCTTGGTCTCTCTGGGAAAATCTTTCATTGCTGCTAGCTCCTTGTCTTGGCCATGTAATTTGCTAGTTGATTGGCTTCTCTGGTGTTTGTATTTTGTCAAATAGACAAACAGTTAAAAAAAAAGAAGTTTATTGCCTATATTTTGTCAATACAGCAATGTTTTACATTTGTCAATTAATAAAAATTTGATGTTTGTATGATTTTTAAAATAATTATTATAAAAATAAATAAATTTATGATTTGATGATAATATAAAATTTTCTATATTTTTTTTAAAAAAAAACTTTGTACCTTTTTTAATAATCTCTCAAAATTCATTCACTTTCATTTTCTCTGTAACTCTGGCACATAGATTATTAAGGAGTACTATTCCTACTGCACGCTCTTTGCCCACCAAACATCCTTAAGTTAAATACTTTCCGTCGCTATCTGAATTGTTTTTCGGGTAAAGCAATTTAATGAATTCATAATCGGAATAGGTATGTTAAAAATTTTTATATTATTTCCCCTGTATTCTTAAGAAAAGAACAGAAAGAAAAGAAAGCAAATTAAGAAAATCGAGCGAATAAGCTCTAAAAAAAAATCAACGAAATAAGAAAAAATTTGAACCCTTCATTTTGGTTGCTACAGAAAAAGAAAGAGAGATAATGAAATAGAATAGAAAAAAATATTTGAATTAGAGGTATTTAGTAGGTTAGAAATAAAAGGTGTGGGACTCAAATTAAAATTTAAATATTTTCACACAAATCTTGGTCACAAATCCCTCGCAAATAGATTTAATTTTACTTTATGTCATTAATATTAAATTATTAAATATAAAAATTATATTTAAATTTAGATTATTTATGATTAAGATTATATTAACATTTTTTTATTTTAAAATATTCTCATTTTGATATATTATATAAAGATTGTAAACTTGAATTAAATTAAATTAACATCAAATTTTGGTAAAATTTTTTTAAAGGAAATAAAAAATTAATAAATGTGATTTATAGTTTAAAAAAGAGAGAATTGGGACTAGAACTTACTCCTTTTTTTTTAATCATCACTTAAACCACTAAACCATCCCACCAACTTGAACGATATTATAAACACTATATTATATATACATTGCAATATGAATAAACGTTAATATCCAGATTGTGTGACTTGTTTTATTTAAAATTCAATAATGACATAAGAGACATATATGTGTGTGATTTTCTGCATATCGTGGGATTTGTTTCATATATAAGTTACTTTGGATACTGAATAGTGTGCAGTTTACCTATGTGAGATGAGAAGATCATTTTTTGTATCTCTAAGATGCTTTATTAGCATTTGAACAAAATAATCAAAATCCTTATTTAGTTGCAATAATATCTTAGCATGACAGCTGCAACTTAATTGTATTAGTCATGTGTATCTTTCTTCATGGAAGTGAAAAAACTAATTTCGGGTGTAATGTAACTTTATAAGCTTGTGTTGTGGAGAAGAGGAAGAAAAAAACAATGCTAAAGTTCTAGTAAAAATTATGGTCTCAATGTCATAAAAAAAAACAAATTGATTAAAATTGTGCTTGTATGATTGTATTTTTTTTTTCCTAATTATATATTGATTTTGTCTATGTGACTTATTACTTTAGTTTAAAACATACCATGATTTACAATTTACACTATGATGTTATTATAAGAGGCAGAAAAGAATCGTCCTGTCTATTATAATGAAATGTATAACAAAGTTCACAAAAAGAAAGATGATGAATTTGTCCCTCATACGACGAAGAAATGCATTGTATGTATTTTAGGATTGATTGCTTTTGTTAACCTATTGACATTTTACTAATTTTTCGTTTATTTGTTGTATGAATCATATGAAGTTTCAAAGACACAAAAATATGGAGAAGACACTTCACCCATAATGTGATTAATGACTCTAATCTTTGGTTAAAATTTGTAGGTGAAAACAAGAAAAGAGTCCATGTTAACCTAGGCAAAAAAATTAAAAAAATTGCAAATTTAATAAAAATTTACCAATATATAGCCGTTTGGAAACAAATTGCAAATGTATAGCAGTTATTCACGTGTAGGCAAAACGTGTTAAGTCACGTAATGTCAGGACGTGTTTAAACATGTAGCCCCACGACGTGATTCAGCCACCAATCACGTCCACACAGGACGTGACTCAGCACCAGTCATGTCGTCCTAGGACGTGACTCTGCCTCCTTATATATACCTCCCATTCAACGTTTACACTCATTTTCAGCATTTGCAAAAGTCTTGGCTATCTCTGAAGGCTTTTGTTTTGTGAGTTCTCTTTGGATTCGGCTTTTAGTTCGAGCAAGTAAGTGTTGGTCAAACGTATTAATTTTAAATTACATGAAATATATTGTGTTGTTGTCATAGATAATTGATATTGATGTAGAAAATTGTTATTGACTTAGGTTAGAAATAGT
>PYAF01004326.1:1083447-1094799 GCA_007407185.1 Glycine tomentella | reverse complement strand
CTACTTCATATGTGTTATATATATCTATATATATATATATATATATATATATATATATATATATATATATATATATATAAGGTCTGAGTTGAGGGGTCTCTCATTTTAAAAACATAACAAATACTATTTTTTTTTATCAATATTCATGATAAATTATATATTGTTTATCAATAAGAAGATAAGATTCAAATCCAAATCACGTAATTAGTATCTAATAAAATCATAAAAATATTATGAGAAAAAGGTGAATGAGTTGAGCCAAAATTTATAATCAAATCATAAAATAATTAATTATATGGATATTACAAATAATGATTAGTCGTGCAATTGATATGTACTTGACCAATAAATCCTGATTTAGATCTTATGGGACAGTTATTTTATCACGCTACTGGTACTACATATTTAAAGACGTATATAAATTAAATATAATTTAATTACTCATTTAGTCAATATAATTATACAAACTTTATCTTTAATTTTTATATTTGAAATTTATTTATTTTAATTATTTTTTACTGATCAATTTAATTCTTATACATACCATACTTTGCTTAAAAAAAGTATAAAACTAAAAAGATAAAGATAAAATTTGTAGACCTATAAGAACTAAACAAATAATTAAACCATTAATTTTTTTTCTCAATGATAAGAAAACCCATTAAATATTTATTGAATCTTTACTAGAAATCTCTCATCTTTTCCCTCAAGAAAAGGATATCTCATCCAAGAGGAGGACAAGTGGTACTTTTTTTGTTTTTGCTAACATTAGTGTAGCTTCTAATATAAACTTTTCCCATTTCGTTTTAATTAATTTCTTAAGGAACATCATGTGGTCCCCTTATATACCAGTTATAATATGATTCACAATTGTAAACCCTACAGAGTGAGAGAGAGAAAGGAGAGGAAAAGGAAGTCATTGTCAATAGCTGTAAGGAGGACCAAAACCTACCATTAAATACTCCCTCTATGGCACAGTAGTGAAAGAAAAGAGACATTGAGCTGCGCACAGGCATTCATTCATATGGATCAGTGTGGAGATAAAGAGGATCACGAGGGGTCTCCCTTTAAGTACTCCAAACATGCATGGCTTGTTTCCTTTTTTGTTAATTTCTATGTATCAAGATGGTGGTACCCTCTCTCAGGGTTTGCTTCAATGAAAGGGGTTCATCACTCTTTTCATCACAAGTATGTTGGTTTGAGAGGTTGAAGCTGCCAGCATGATCTGGTAAATCACACACTTTTTTTCTCACCTCTCATGCCTAATTTTTAAGTACTAGTCATTAGAGAAAATAATGGTGAAAAATCTATCTATTCAAATATTTTTTCAAATGCAAGGTTTCTAGTATGTATCACTAATGGTGAAAAAAGTGATGGAATTTTGTAGAACATGGTGAAAAAGTGATGGGATTTTGTAGAACATGTGTTAAGTTTACCTTCTTTTTTTTTTAAGTTTTCATTTTCTTTTATGAGCCAAGAAATAAAAGGGACTTATAAACTGGAATTAATCCTTAAAGGAAACCTACCAGAAGGGCAATTGGTTATCATAAGATGTGGTTTCCATCAGGTCATCTTGCAGCTTCAATCACTCAATAACCAACAGATTAGTTTCTCAATTCATGAATTCGGGTACTGTTCCACTACAATCTCAATTTCAATTTCAGGTACTAGGCTCTCACTTACTTGACACGTTCAATTTCATTTATTTTCTGATATTGTTTAATTTTTTTAAATTTCAACTGTATTGTTGTAAATACATGTCTTCTTTATATTCTCTTAGTATCAATTATTATTCACTTTTCCATATATATATATATATATATATATATATATATATATATTCATATTACATATTTGTTAATAACGAAAGAAAATGTTGTCTGTGTAAAAATGACCAAAAGAATAAGATGGAAGAGTATATGACCATATATATATTAACAAAATATGAACTTATAATTATATATATAGCTAGTGAATAACTCATGACTTGCATGAATTTAACATATTATGGTTAATTAGTACACACAATACTATCTGTGTATATATGTGTGGTTCTACAACATGAAAGTGATCTATCTAACAGAAATAATCGTTCCCGTATTTGTTTCTAGTCGTACTCATTTGTTTCATATATAATCTCAACAATCTTTCTCTAACCTTTTTTGGGATGCGTTTTCTGATACGAGTATAGAGACAAATTAATGGAAGCGGTTTAATTTGTTAGTTTCCTGGGTAGACAACTGTATGTGATCCAATCTACTAGCTAGAAAAGCTAATTTGGATTATATTCATATGGTAGATAAAGATCCACCGACTGAAAATGTTCTAGTGTAGGCAATGGAATGGACTATTTTGCATTTTCCTTCTTTTTTGTTTTTTGCGTTAAATTTTGTTTAGGTTGATCGATGCTCATCTCAATCGGTATTAGTCTTATCACATACATGGTTTTGGATTGTGATACAGTTTTGCAATTATATTGTAGCTGTAACAAAGTTGATATCAATTGCCACCAAAATGGTCCGAAAACATGACCCCATGCTCAGTCCTAGCAGTAATTGCAACTGAGAAAATATTGTGGACATTAAAAAAAGACAACAGAATGTTGTCCTTTTTTATTTGGGAGTTTATATTTTTGAGATATGTATGTGCGTAAAAGATAAAATATATAAGAAAAGATAAATATAATTGTATACAGTGTTACACGCGGTATCAATTAATTTTTTAATGTTTTCAAATAATGGAAAACTGCAATTAAGACATTGCAACGACATATCATGTGATGCAGCTCAAATCTGTTATTTAAAATTGACTGTATATGACTAATGTGAACAAACATTCTCTCAATAACATTAAAGAGCTTAAGATTTCATTTGAAATTGATGGCAATTTTACATGGTAGCCTCTCTTTATGTAAGTAGTCCTCCATATATATATATATATATATATATATCATCCTAAAATTCAGTATATATAAGCTGGTGCCGTTTGATGAAGAAGCTAAGGGATATATTTGAAGGAATGCCTTAAAACCAAAAAGAAAAATAAAATTTCTATACTTTCACTTGTGTTTAGAGCTAAGTTTTGATTGCGATTAACCATGCCCTAAGGTTGCATTTGATAAAAATTTAAATTCAACTAATTTATTTGTGTGGTTATGCGTGCTTTTCATCCAGCTGCTTGGAAATTCTTTGTTTGACATGGTTTCTTAGAACGCGTGTGGTATCTCCTATTAAATTAGATTGTTTCTTTTTATTTTGGGTATGACAAAGGAGAAATCCGTGAAATGGGTTGACAAATAGGTTGTGTTTAACAGTACAAGACTGATTATAATCATCAAATTGCTAGTGTTAACTTTTAAGTGAATTAACGTATTAGGGTCGGTCTAGTGGTAGGATATTAGAATAAAAACACAGGTTAAATTCGATACTTGTCATTATACATAAAAAAAAAAAAAAACTTACATGTGAATCTAGATTTGGTTTATAATTTTTTTGTAAAATAGTATAAACATCATTGGGGTTGCTTTATTTGAGCTAAATAATGTAAAAATATCTCAAGATCAATTCCTAGTGCGGATTGTTCACAAACACATACATATCCACGCTCATTTGCTTCTAAAAAGCTAAAATCAGGTAAATTTCAACTTGAATTCTAGTTTCTGATATATATATATATATATATATATATATATATATATATATATATATATATATTTCTCAGCAGACAGTCGCTTGGTGAGATGTGCTGCCTAGCTACTCGAAATTATTGTGGAGGGGCTGAAAATTTTAAAATTAAAAGAAAAACTAGAAACGAGCTAAAAGTTTGCGTTCCACTAATTTAGGGTCTTTATTTTTATATATTCAATTTGTCCTATATTTTGCTTGTGTCTTGTCATGTGCCATGCCTTCAAATTTACTGATTTTCCATCGACTGTTTGAGAGACTAACTAATTTTTTAGTCTTTTTAAGAATTGCTCCTCTAAAATAAATGTGATGTTTAGAGGATAAGTGTGTAATTATGTCTATTAATTGAAAAATAACAATTGCAATTAAAATAAGAAAAAATAATTTATGTACTAATAATATAAAATAGATTTACATTGTTATTCATTTAAAAATTAACATATAATTAGTTTGTTGATTTTTTCACTTACAGTGTAGAAAATTTTAAATGTAACCACTAGATTCTTAAGATAAATGTATACACAATTATATTTATGATTTGTTTTATATATGCTTGTATTTTATTATAACCTAATTTATACAATTATATAATTTGTTATATATATGTATGTGCATTTATCATAATTTCAATTGTTAATTTTCTTAACTGGATTTAACTTTAAATTTTACATTCTAAAGTATACTCCTCGATCCCTAGCTAGTTTTGGTTCTCCTTGGAGCAGTTCAATGGTTAGATGGAACCTCAACCTTTTTGCATTCATTCTTCTATGGGTGAGGTGATAAGTATTAAATTGCTTTGTATATAATTTGAGTTTCAACGTTCCTATGGAGTGAAAATGTTATCATAAAATCATAGTGAAAATGGCTTATAGGATTCTTAGAGTTCCTTTTAATTTATTTTAATAAATTCCATAAAAATTATCAAAATAAGTTCTTTTTTTATAAATAAAACTTCAAAATTAAGCTTGTGAATGATCTCTTATAATAATTGATTATCAATAAATGTTTAATTAAACAGTTTATCCAAATACACTTATATGCTAGCACATTTTTTGTTTTAAGTTTAGTGAGTCAAATTTCTGAATTCCTATGATTTGGGGTCATGTAGTTCGAGTTTTCCATGTAAACTGTCACCATACCACATGGCAAAATCACTTCAATCAAGTTATGTGCCATCATGTTGGAACTTTCATTTTGTAGGTACATCCAAATTTTGAATAACAATTTTGATGACATTTTGGGTTATGATTCACAAATATATATCCATACACAATATATACAAACAATTTAAACAAATTAAATCACAAAAACCACAAAAAAATGAATAAATTAAAGTTAATAAAGATCAAGATTAATACAATAAATTTCAAACAAATAAATTATATGAAGTTAACAATCATCAAATTAATGCTAAGACACAAAAGATGAAACGAAATTAACCTCAATTTCTTGCATTTTAATTCCTTCAAACCTGTTGTCGCATGAAAATCAGTTGTTTGGATTGGCTAACTGTTTCAATATGATTATAAAATAACGTCAAGCGATTGGGATTGAGAAGGGAATTTTGTTTCTCAATAATAGGTTCTCAAACTACTCTAAAAAGTATTTGGTGTAGGTAGACGGAGAAGAGAGGGAGAAGATAGGATTTTGCATGAAAAAATAAAGATAGAAAGGTTAATCAGCTAGCACTAATTTCAGCCAAATTTTAATCAATTGGCATCGATTCTTCTGCTGACTGAAAGTTGATTTCAGTTGATTATAGACAAATTTAACATAATTCAAAGACAACTCTACCGAATGACCAATCTTCAATTAACACATGAAGCAAATTACTGAAATTGTTTAACTCAATTACCACCAAGGCCAACCAATTTCATTTTAAGAAATTATTATTATTTCGATTAAAATACCAAAATAATCAAATCTCTTAAAATACATCAAGTAATATAAAAGAGAAATTCTTGGACTCTAAGCCCGTTTTGACATCAATTTTTTTTATTAAAGATAAATTCATATAAGGTTTAGAAGGTCATTTGTTTGTGTGAAGATTTCTCTCTAGAATCTCGCTGCAAATTCTTTTTTATTTTTATTTTCCTCTTTATCTCTCTTAAAAAAAGAAAAATTAAAGCTCTATTGTTCTTCCCATTATGTGAGAAAGAGGAACAAGAGTAGCCTATAGTAGATCGAAATAGACAATCTAAGCTTCTTCATTGTTGTTGCAATTGTTGGTTTTAGCCACCCTTTTTCTTTTGCTTAGAGAGAGTCAAACACTGAATTTTTCTTCTTCTCTAATGTTGAATGGTGCAATGCATGGTGGATTCTTAAGAGCACGTGATGAGAGAATGTGAGTCTAAGATAATTTTGTCATACTTCCTCAATTGCCCGCGTGCGCACACTGACATGGGATGACTAACATATTCTTAACTTTTTTTTTTTTTTTAAGTTGGAGTAAGTTACCAATTTATACCAAAAATTTAGGACAGAAAACTCAGTCTTATCTTTTACTTTAATGAATTACTTTAAGGAGTGTTACTGTAACTTAAGATTCATTCTTTGTGTCTCTCACTCTCTGTCAGTGAACATGAAGGGAGGACAGAATGAAGAAGTAAGTTCGTGAAATGGAGGAAGGAGAAGATGAAGAACATGAATTTTTTAGTGTCACGCGACTTCTTAATTGAATAAATCCAGATTAACGGTCCAGATTAGGAGTAACAATTTAAAATTACTCCTAGACTACGTGGATCCCCTTATATATATATATATATATATATTCTACCACCAGAAGGTGAATAACTTATCAGCTTCTGTTGGGTATTATGGGTCTATTTGGGTAAGCTTCTCTAGAAACACTTCTAGAAGAAGAAAATAAGAGCAAAAAGATGAAATGAACTTCTCCACAAGTAAAAATAAGCTCTACATTAGCTAATTTGTAAAAGTTCACCAATGTAACTTCTCTAAAAGATGAGTGACATCTACAAATTAGTTAATGGAATACTTATTTTAGCTTATGGAAAAACTCATTTCATTTTTTTTCTTCTTACTTTTCTCCTCTAAAAGTGCTTCTAAAGAAGCTAATATCCAAACAGACTCTATATCAAACAACTCACTACTTGTACGCTAATGGACCAGATCTAGACACTGCAAACCTAGGAAGTGGACTGGGGCAAGTGCTTCCTAAAGTTGAGCCTTCAACAGATTTTACCCTACAACGACTGGCACTGTAATCCAAAGGCCCAAAACGGTGAACGTTCCTTTGCTGCTTGTCCATGCTCCTTAAGCTGCCAATATCAACTTCATAGAGGTGCTCCTGGCTATGTGACAATGATCCTTTGAAGTACCCTGATTCGTGCCCATAATACTGTGGTGAGTTTCCACCTATGTAGCACCGATATCGACACGGCGTTTTCGATACGTTCCCTACGAAACTATTACAATAGCTGCATTATTTTTCTTTTATTGTTATTTTTAGTCGTAACTAATTGTTGCTGAGCTGGATATTATTCGGATAGGACCCTTTGTGGGTGGTGTGTGTTTTCTCATTCTGTTACGATTCCTTTTGCTATGGCTGATATATAGTCTCTTGTATTCCTTTCTTATTTGAAAAATATACAAGATGAATATTCAGTTTTCTGTAAAGTTTATCTTCTCATAGCTAATATGGTATCAGAAGTATTCCTGTAACTTTCTGCCATTTCTCATGGCTCGTGGCGACAATCAGCCACCGCCAACCTCTTCCACTTCTGCAAATTCAGGGACATCTACATCTATGGATGATTCCTCTAGCCCGTATTTTTTACATAGCGGTGACCATCCTGGTCTTGTTTTGGTTTCTCATTGCCTTTCTGGTTCCAATTTTAATTCCTGGCATCGCGCCATGTTGCTTGCTTTGACCGCCAAGAATAAATTGGTGTTCGTCGATGGCACTCTTCTTCGTCCTTCCCCAACTGATATTTTGTTCTCTGTTTGGAATCGATGTAATTCCATGGTTTTCTCATGGGTGTTGAATTCCGTCACCAAAGAGATTGTAGATAGTTTACTTGATTTCACCAACGCGTATGAAGCTTGGTCTGATTTGAAAACACGATTCTCTCAGGCTAATGGTCCTCGCATTTTTCAACTCAAACAACAGATCTCCTCTCTTTGTCAAGGCTCTTTGGATGTCAATGGCTATTACACCAAACTGAAGTCTCTTTGGGATGAACTACTGGATTATGCTCATCTGCCTCTCTGTACGTGTGGAGCTCTTCGTCTCATCCACGCCCATAGGGAGCAGGATCATGTTCTCCAATTTCTTATTGGGCTCAATGATTCCTACTCTTCCTCGCGTGCTCAGATTTTGCTGATGGATCCATTACCTCCACTTGCTAAGGTTTTTTCGATGATTCTTCAAGAGGAGCAACAACGTCAATTGTTTGTTTCTTTGCCATCGTCTGCTATTCCGGATTCCCCACTTTTGAACTCGATAACTACCTCATCCTCATCATCTCTGGCTGTTTCCTCTCCGTCACCTACGGTGGCTGCCGTCCAACGCCGCCGTCCCATTTGTACCTACTGCCATCTTTCGGGCCACACCCGTGAGAAATGTTTTAAGCTTAATGGGTACCCTCCTGGTTACAAACCCAGAACACCCAAGCCCAACCCATTACCTAACCAAGCCCATCTGCCAGCCCAAGCTTATTCTGTTGTTTCTGGATTCCCTAACCCACCCCACTTCCCCAACCCTAACCATACTTCGAACCCTAATTTCTCTGCCTCTGATTCACCTCTTGCCTTCACCCCTTCTCAATACAATTAGCTGGTCTCACTTCTCCAACAGAGTTCTACTTTGTCTCTTCCGTCAACTACATCCTCTGTCACTACTTCTTCTCCGTCAGTGGCTAGCTTCAGTGGTAAGACCTTCCTCTCTCTTCCTCCATCTTGTTGGATTTTAGACACTGGTTTGTGTCAAGCTTGATCTCTTTATTTCTTCCTCTCGTTCTACATCTCTA
The DNA here is from genome assembly GCA_007407185.1 of Glycine tomentella. Classification (NCBI taxonomy): domain Eukaryota; kingdom Viridiplantae; phylum Streptophyta; class Magnoliopsida; order Fabales; family Fabaceae; genus Glycine; species Glycine tomentella. The sequence goes on along the minus strand of PYAF01004326.1, from coordinate 1,086,128 downwards.
GTTTCTTTTCCTAATGGCTCCTCTGATGCTGTTTCTTCTGTTGGTTCCGTTAAGGTTTCTGATTCTCTCATTCTTTCTAATGTTTTATTTGTTCCTTCCTTTTTCTTCAATCTTTTGTCCATCAGTGCATTGACTCGTGATTCCCCAGTCTTTGCTTATTTTTCTTCCTCTTTTTGTTTTCTTCAGGACCGTGTTTCGGGAAGGATGATTGGGATTGCTAAACGTCATGGCGATCTTTACCTTTTAGATAGTACCAATCTTTTTCCCACTGATCATGTTCCCCAACCCCTTTGTTTTTCCATTTCTGTTAAAAATGCCACTCTCTGGCATTCTCGTTTGGGACACCTTTCACATTCAGTTTTAAATTCTATGAAGCATATTTTAGGTTTTTCTGATTGTTTGCATGCTGATCATCATTGTTCTGTTTGTCCCTTGGCGAAACAAAAACGCCTCCCCTTTATTTTAGATCCCAAACTTTCTGTTTCTTCTTTTGACCTTGTCCATTGTGACATTTGGGGACCTTTTAACACTGTCTGTGTTGAAGGTTCTCGCTATTTTCTTACCTTGGTTGATGATTCAACCAGGTTTACTTGGATTTATTTTCTAAGTAATAAGTCTGATTTCTCTATTATTTTTCCTGCCTTTTATAATTTGATTTTCACTCAGTATAAAATTTCAATTAAATCCCTTAGATGTGACAATGCTCCTGAGTTCAATCTGTCCTCATTCTTTTCTTCTAAGGGCATTCAAATATTTCACTCATGTGTTGATCGTCCTCAGCAGAACTCTGTGGTAGAAAGGAATCACCAACACCTTCTCAATGTTGCCCGTGCTCTTCATTTTCAGTCCAAAGTCCCTCTCCAATATTGGCAAGACTGTGTTCTTACCGCAGTTTACATCATTAATCGAACCCCATCTCCTCTTCTTGGTTCCAAAACTCCTTTTGAATTGCTTTGCAATAAACCCCCTTTATATGCCCATCTTCGGGTTTTTGGATGTCTCTGCTGTAGTTCCACTCTTCCAAAAACTCGACATAAATTTTCACCACGTGCTATGCCTGCTGTTTTTCTTGGTTACCCTACAGGTTACAAGGGTTACAAACTTTTGGATTTAGCTTCCAATAAAACATTCATCTCTCGTGATGTTATCTTTCTTGAGCACATTTTTCCTTTTGCTCTTAACCATACACCTTCATCTTTTAACACTGAACTTTCTCAACTACCACCTGCCTTCACCTCTATTCCTGATTCCCCACCCTCTTCTATTACTCCAAGACCTTCACGGGCTAGGCATCCCTCTGCTCACCTTTCTGATTATATTTGTTCCTCCTCTACAAACCATCCCTTATCAAATTTTATTTCTTACAATAAACTTTCTTCCTCCCATTTTGCTTTTGTTAACTCTATATCTTCCCATTTTGAGCCTACTACTTATTCTCAAGCATCCCAATTACCGGAATGGCAAGCTGCTATGTCCTCTGAGCTTTCAGCTCTTGAAGCAAACTCTACTTGGTTTGTTGTTTCTCTTCCTCCAGGGAAGCAAGTCGTTGGTTGCAGGTGGGTTTATAAAGTTAAATACAATTCAGATGGATCTCTTGAGAGGCATAAGGCTCGTTTGGTTGCTAAAGGTTTTAGTCAACAAGAAGGGATTGATTTTCTGGAGACTTTTTCCCCTGTGGCTAAAATTACTACTGTTCGTGTTCTTCTTGCTTTGGCTGCAATTCATAATTGGTCCCTCACCCAATTGGATGTCAATAATGCATTTCTTCATGGGGACTTGCTTGAAGAGGTATATATGACTCTCCCCCCTGGTTATTCTTCTCAGAACTCTGCTTTGCCTCCCAATGTTGTTTGTAGGCTGCACAAATCAATTTATGGTCTTCGTCAAGCTTCACGGCAATGGTTTGCCAAATTTTCTGCCACTATGTTGAATCTTGGTTTTTCACAGTCTCACTCTGATAATTCTTTATTTGTTCGGTCTTCATCCATTGCCTTCATTGCAATCTTGGTTTATGTGGACGACATTATCATTGCATCTAATAATTCTCCAGAGGTTCAGCTTCTTACTCATTTGTTACACAGCCAGTTTAAGTTAAAAAATCTCGGCAACTTAAAATATTTTTTGGGCCTTGAAGTTGCACGTAGCACAAAAGGTATATCTATTTGTCAAAGGCATTATGCTTTGGAGATACTTAAAGACTCTGGTAATTTGGGCTGTAAACCTCGTACCACTCCTATTGAGGTTGGCCTCAAACTTTCCTCTGATATTGGTGATTTGATTCCTGATCCATCTATGTATAGACGCCTTATTGGTCGTTTGCTTTACCTCACTATTACTAGGCCTGATCTTTCATACGCTGTTAATCATCTTAGTCAATTTATGGCTACTCCACGTGAACCTCATCTGCAGGCAGCACGTCGTCTTCTTGGATATGTGAAAAATACCATTGGTCAAGGTTTATTTTATTCTTCCACTGCTCCTTTTCAGCTGAATGCTTTCTGCGATTCTGACTGGGCTGCATGTCTTGATAGTCGTCGTTCCATTTCCGGATTTTGTGTCTTTATTGGTGATTCTTTAATATCTTGGAAATCTAAGAAGCAGTCTACCGTATCCAGATCATCCACTGAAGCTGAATACCGTTCTATGGCTCATGTCACTTGTGAGCTGTTATGGTTATTTTC
>PYAF01004326.1:1071214-1082191 GCA_007407185.1 Glycine tomentella | reverse complement strand
CTGACTGGGCTGCATGTCTTGATAGTCGTCGTTCCATTTCCGGATTTTGTGTCTTTATTGGTGATTCTTTAATATCTTGGAAATCTAAGAAGCAGTCTACCGTATCCAGATCATCCACTGAAGCTGAATACCGTTCTATGGCTCATGTCACTTGTGAGCTGTTATGGTTATTTTCTTTGCTTAAGGATCTCCATTTTTCACACCATGGACCTGCTCATCTTTTCTGCGATAATCAGTCTGCTTTGCATTTGGCAGCCAATCCTGTCTTTCATGAACGCACCAAACACATTGAGATTGACTGCCACCTTGTTCGTGAGCACATAATCAAAGGCAATTTGAAGACTTTTCCAGTTCCCTCATCCAACCAACTTGCTGATCTCTTCACCAAAGCTTTGCTGCCATCCAAGTTTACTGCTTTATTGTCCAAGATGGGAGTCTTAAATATATACTCTCCATCTTGAGGGGGCCTATTACAATAGCTGCATTATTTTTCTTTTATTGTTATTTTTAGTCGTAACTAATTGTTGCTGAGCTGGATATTATTCGGATAGGACCCTTTGTGGGTGGTGTGTGTTTTCTCATTCTGTTACGATTCCTTTTGCTATGGCTGATATATAGTCTCTTGTATTCCTTTCTTATTTGAAAAATATACAAGATGAATATTCAGTTTTCTGTAAAGTTTATCTTCTCATAGCTAATAGAAACATTGATACGTTCTTCAAAAATTCTAATATTTTTATATGTTCCCGAGTCTTGGTATTAAATAATAATTTTTTATATAAAGTATATTTCATATTAGTAAAATATAATAAAAGGAAAATCATAAGTATTAATAATAAATTATCCATACAAAATTAATAAATACCTCATCTAATGTATGGATATGAAGGAAGAACAAACTTCATTCAAAGTATCGATGCTTCATAGGTCTCCACTTCCAGGATGCCTTAAGACAGGAGAAGCATGTGCGAGCAACACGGCAGGTGAATGACAGGGTGATGTGTTTAGTATTGCCAATGGAGTGGATTGAGTATCTGCGTAGTATTGGCTGTATACTGAACGGAGAATGGTATATGGAACGTGGGTTTCCAACGAGCTTCTTGGAAGGTAAGGTGAAATCTCACAAAGTTGGTCTAAGAAGATAAGTTGTGCTATGAGATGAGATCTGTACATAAATCAAATACAAGATATCTAAGATGGCAAAATGAAAGAATAATGTTTCAGATAAAACAGTACTGACACCAAACCGCAGGTGAAATTCTGCTTTAATATATTGCAACATTTAACTACCTAATTAATGTGTAGTTTTCAAACACGTTAAATATAATATACTGTCATTTGTGTTTCAACAAAATCATATTATATATTTACCTGTGTGTTTCGCTCCAAGAATCCAGTATGATATCTGCTGAGAGTTTCACAAATAACTGCAATGTGGACTTAATACTTGCTTCGACTGACATATGACTTGATAATTCAGGATCCATTCTGTCACTAGCATGCCCATATGTTAAAGACTGTCGATTCTGATGTTCCCGTTCCAATCTAACAAACTCACTTCCGGCAATCACTGCAGAAATGCACCTGCAAGGTATTATGAGGTTAGTGTGGTCTGTGGTATCACAGGTAACAGGTCCCCTCACACACATTGGTGCACTCACACAAAACACACAATTTTACTGGAGAAAAAAATTCTCGTTTTATTGATAATAGTCTGTCAAGCCACACAGACTCTTTTACATAATATGCTATTTATAAGCAATAGAAATTAAACGTAAACCTAAACAATTCAAATTTTAAATTGAAACAAAATCTCTCCCCATATCTTTCCACAATATCTCTCTCCATATCTTATCTTTCCCCATATCTTTTCACTCATATTTTTTCACATATCTTTCCACATAATTCTCTCTTTTATTTTAAATTTAAACTTCATAAACAATATTTATTTTAAAGTTTATTCCAACAAAATCCCTCCATAAACTTTAAAAACTTCTTCCATCTTTCATTCCCAACATCTTCTTAAAATTCTCTAGCAGCAGCATCGGTAATGGCTTTGTGAATATATCTCCGACTTGTTCTTGGCTCGCCACATAAATTAACTCCACCTTCTTTTCTTTTACTTGATCTCGAATGAAGTGGAATCTAACGTCAATATGCTTGCTTCTTTCGTGATTAACCGGGTTCTTCGCTAACTCAATTGCCGACTTGTTATCAACCCGGATCTCGGTTGCACCAACCTGAACTTGCTCCAGCTTTTTCAACAAATTCTTCAACCAGACTGCATGGCAGACACACCAGGATGCCGCAACGTACTCGGCTTCACATGTTAATAGAGTTACAATTGGTTCCTTCTTTGACATCCAGGCAAAAGCCGTGTTTCCTATGAAGAATACATAGCCAGCCGTGCTCTTCCTATCGTCCACGTCTCCACACCAATCACTGTCCGGGTAGACCTTTAAATTGTAATTTTCCGACTTCGAATAGAGAAGTCCTTGTGAGATCGTCCCTTGAATGTACCTTAGAATCCTTTTAGCCACTTTCCAATGAGAGTAACTCGGCTCTTCCATAAACTGGCTTATAATTCCAACACTTAAACACAAATCCGGCCTCTTACATGTTAAGTATCTTAAGCATCCCACCAAACTTCTATAGTTTCTCGGATCAACACGTTCTCCTCCATCATATTTTGAAAGTTTTGAACCGGGTTCCATAGGTGTTGAAACCGGATTACAATCTACCATCTTAAACCTTTTCAATATTCCCTTCGCATAAGTCTCCTGAGAGATAAAAATTCCAACTTCGTCCTGTTTGACTTCCAAACCGAGAAAATATCTCATCAGGCCAAGATCAGTCATCTCAAATTCTTTTGACATCTTCTTCTTGAACTCTTGTGCCATTTCTTTGTTGTTCCACATGAAAATCAGGTTGTCAACATATAAAGCTACAAGCAATAAATCATCACCCCTTTTCTTAACATATAGGGCATGCTCATAGGGACACTGTTCAAAACCATCCTCCTTGAAATATGCATCAATGCGGGTATTCCAGGCTCTCGGTGCCTGTTTCAGTCTGTACAAAGCTTTCTTCAATCTTAACACTTTCTTTTCTTCTCTGCCCTTCAAGTAACCCGGAGGTTGTTCGAGATACACCTCTTCTTCAAGTACACCATTCAGAAATGCCGACTTGACATCCATTTGGTAAATCGGCCACCCAAATTGAGCTGCTTGCGAGATCAACAATCTGATTGTCTCCATTCTAGCAACAGGTGCGAACACCTCATCATAGTTTATTCCTGCCTTTTGCGCATACCCCTTAGCTACCAGTCGGGCTTTATATCACTCAATCTCTCCATCAACATTCATTTTCTTCTTACAAACCCATTTAACTCCAATGGGTTGACTTCCTTTTGGCAACTCGGCCAGCTCCCAAGTATCATTCCGTTCAATAGCCTTGATTTCTTCATCCATGGCGCTTTGCCATTTCTCATCTCGGATTGCTTCTTCAAACCTTATTTCTTCAGAATCTGTCAACAAACAAACAAGATGGGCTTCGCTAGTTGAATCATACAAATCCTGCAAACTCCTCATCCTGGGTTGTCTCATCTCGTCTTTATCAACTGTCTCATGCCTTGCCGGGATCCAACTTGGTGATCCGTCTTCCTTCTCATCTTGAATAACCATCTTTCCGGGATCTGATTTGATCTCAGATGGAATACTCCAATTCCATTCATCATCTTCATTTACTTTCACATCTCGGCTTATCATTACTGTCTTGGTGCCGGGATCTAACATCTTGTACCCCTTTGTCTTCTCGTCATATCCAATGAAGATAAACTTCTTGCTCTTGTCTTCTAACTTGGTTCTTTGCTAATCAGGAACGTGTGCATAGGCCACACTCCCGAAGACTCTGAAATGGTCCACTGATGGCTTTTGACCCGACCATAATTCCTGTGGGGTCTTTCCATTCAGATTGGAATGCGAACAATGGTTCTGTACATATACAACACACAGACCAGCCTCCCTCCAAAACTCTTTAGGCATTCTCTTCGTTTTCAACATTGATTTCACCATGTCAAGGATGGTACGATTTTTCCTCTCAGCTACTCCATTTTGTTGTGGTGAGTATGGTGCAGTTAAGAACCTTCTAATGTCGTACTCCTCGCAATACCTTCTAAATGCATTTGATGTGTACTCTCCACCTCGGTCAGAGCGTATCGACTTGATCCTCCTTCCAGTCAAATTTTCAATCATTATTTTGAAATTCTTGAATACTTCAAACACCTTGGATTTTTCTTCCAGCAAATACACCCAAGTTTTTCGACTGAAATCATCTATGCATGTAACAAAATACCTCTTTGCACTGAAGGACCCAGGAGAGATAGGTCCGCACAAATCGGTATGAATTAGTTCTAGTGGTTGTCGTGCTCGGTATTTGGCCAACCTCTGAAATGGACTCCTAGCATGTTTACTCAACACACAATCTTCACATAATCTCTTTTCACAGTTCAAACTTGGCAACCTGTCCACCATATTCTTATTCATCATCTCGGCCAGGCCTCCAAGTGAAGGTGCCCAAACCGACAATGCCATAAGGATGCTTCATCACTCATTTTGGCTTGCAAACAGCCGACCTCCACACTTCTCAAGATTAGTTTGAACATTCTATTTTTCTCCATCTGTACTCGGGCTATCAGTCGTCCTTGTTTTTCCTTCAAGAGGAGAACTCGGTCTGTCATGATAACTGAGTAGCCTTTCTCCATCAGTTGTCCCACACTAAGAATATTACTTTTGAGTTCAGGCACGTAATAAACATCTTGAATACGCCCAACTCGTCCATCTTTCTGCAAGAAGCTAATCGTACATCGGCCTTTTACACCGACCTTTGAAGCATCTCCAAAAGAAACATGTTCGGCTTCTGTTTGTTTCAGATTACTGAACAAATGCTTATACCCACACATATGATTGCTTGCACCAGTGTCTATAAACCATTCCATCTCGGATGCTTGGTTGACTTCACCTCCAGCCATCATCAGAACTCCTCCATCTCTTACTTCTTCTGCAGCAAAATTTGCAGTTTCATTTGTTCTTCTTTCGCCTCGGCAATCCTTTGCAAAATGACCAACTCAGCCATAGTTGTAGCATCTGTTTGAGTTGCAATCTCTTGAGTAGTGTCCGTACTTTCCACATTTAAAACATTCTAAATTTGAATGTCGACCTCTTCCACGACCTCGGCCTCGCCAGTTCTGCTGACTTGATTCAGCCTGCTCCTTATTCCATCCTTCTTGACCTCGACCTCTACCACCTCTGTCGTATCCACGTCCACCTCGGCCACGTCCTCTACCTCAAAAATTCTGAGAAGAGAGCGCTTTCTCGTCCTTGATTGAAACTTTTGTCTGGAGTGCTTGCTCCAGTGACTCTTCTTTCTTCTTTTTCTTTCTTTGTTCATGTGCCTACAAGGAGCCAGCAAGATCGCCAACGGTGAGCGTTGTTAGGTCCTTTGACTCCTCAATCGCACATACAACATTCTCGAAGTCGTCAGTGAGAGACCTCAGAATTTTCTCCACCACTCTGGTATCGGGCAGCATCTCTCCATTTCTCTTTAGTTGATTTACTATGATCTGGACCCGAGTAATGAAATCAGATACCCTTTCTCCTTCTTTCATTTTCATTCCTTCCAATTCTCCATGGAGAGTCTGAAGTCGGACCTGCCTAACTCGATCAGCTCCCTTGTAGACTTTTGCAAGAATGTCCCACGACTTTTTTGACGTTGTTGCGCCAGCGATCTTCTCAAATCCGGAATCATCAACAGCCCAGAACAACATATACAATGCCCCTTTGTCTTTCAACCGCGTCTCTTTCAATGTCTTGTTCTGCACCGTCGTGTATCCTGTCGTGGATGGTGGTTCTTCGAAACCATCATGGACAACCTCCCAACTATCATTAGCTCCCAACAGAGCTTTCATCTGGATACTCCAGTTCTCATAGTTAGCCTTTGTAAAGCGGGGTAATGACAGACTACTATTTGGACCACTCTCCATTCTCTCAAGCTCTGATACCAATTTGTGGTATCTGTGGTATCACAGGTCACAATTCCCCTCATACACACACTGGTGCACTCATACAAAACGCACAATTCTATTGGAGAAGAAAACTCTCGTTTTATTGATAATAGTCTGCCAAGCCACATAGACTCCTTTACATAATATGCTATTTATAAGCAATAGAAATTAAACCTAAACCTAAACAATTCAAATTTTAAATTGAAACTAAATTTCTCCCCATATCTTTCCACAATATCTCTCTCCATATCTTATCTTTCCCCATATCTTTTCACTCATATCTTTTCACATATCTTTCCACATAATTCTCTCTTTTATTTTAAATTTAAACTTCGTAAACAATATTTATTTTAAAGTTTATTCCAACAGTTAGTGTGTGAAAATATCAAAATCAGTGTATGCCAATGGAAATGAGTAGTTTGGCTTCTCAAATACTTCTTCGGCTCCTATATATAACAAACATAAGACAAACCATCAAGACCAAGAAAAGTGGTGGTCACATTGAATACTATCATAAATTCCAATTTCATTCCAAAAAATTCCCTTAAGTTTAAATATTGTAAGGGATGATCACATTTAATGTTAGTACTCATAATCCGATGAGTGAGTATCTAGTAAATAGAGTTAACAATAAATTAAGGGTATAAAAGAAATTTAACCTTAAATAAGTTTGAAAACTAGTCATTGTTTCTTATAATAAGGACCAAAGAAAAAGTCAATTTATTACTTATACGTAGGCTCGGAAGTAATATTAATTTACACAATGGAACCAAAATACTAAATGAATAATTTCCAAATCTAACCCTATAGAATTACTGCATGGAAGTTAAGCCACTGGGATGGGACCAAATTATAAGCATGCAAACATATTGTGAAGTATTAAACTCCATAGTGTTTACAGATACCAAATAATTTCAGCCAAAACATAAACATACTGACCTTGCCAAGCAATGGATATTGTTACTAAAACCCTTTGTGTTCACGTTAAATGTTGTGGTGGACCAAATATTAGAAGTCATGAATGTGGCAAATAAGTATGGTAACAACCCCCATGATCCATCACTTGCACCACCAACTTCCTCCAAAATTGATCTTACCCAAACTGAATCATGATTATTAACAACACCTACAGTATTTGCCACTGTTCTCATTCTCCATCGGGTAGATGCTTAACAACCCCATCTAGCAATGTTGTCAAACTCGAGGATCGGAAGGGGTAAAAGATCGTGACTCTAGGATTGTAACTCGGATCGTAAGAGTTACGTGTATATGTAAAATAGAAAGTGTATAAAACCATAAAGGGGGTGCAAAAAGTAACATTGTGTATTTGGTCCATATTAGGAAGAAAATGAGCAAGAGGAGTACAAAAAGCGAAAAAGGGGGTATAGGAAGAAAATTGGCCCAAATGTAAACCTAATTCCTAATTATCGTTGTGTTTGCGCCTCACTCATCTTCTCCCGCAACTGCGTGCGTGCTCCACTGCTCCTTTTTCTTCCTCTTCTTTTTTTTCTTTTCTCTTAATGGAATGACGGAACACAACATCATCGCCCATCCTCCGTCTTCTGTCGCTCCCATACCGCTTCGACTCCACATGTGATGGGAGGTTCCTCTGCGTGTGACTGTACGAGGCGTGCGAGTGCACCCCGGCAGCCTTCCTCTGCAAGGCTGACGTCGCCAATGTTGTCAAACACGAGACAAGCAGCGGCGGCGACGAGCAGAGATAAGCCCGACCCGAGAAGCCATTTTTCGTTTTTTTTCTCCAACTGAGAGATCGAAACCGATCGTCGATCCGTCCAACTCGCGTGCAAACGCTCGATCCGGCACCGATCCTCACTCCCAACGATCCTTCCTACGAGTTTGCTCGTGCCTCCCTCTGAAAATCGCAAGATCGTACGAGTATGTGATCATACTCGCGATCTTGACAACATTGTCATCCAGCAACGAATGTATCAAGGGAGTACCTTCTTCGAGTATAGCACCAGAAGCCTCAGCTAGTAGCCGATCAAAAGCCAGTGCAAGGCCAACCTGAACACAAAAACCAATCACAGTTTCCAAATAAACTATTTGCTTCACAGAAGCTTCTTTTTCATTTCTATCACCAGCATGCAGATTGGTAGCAACTGCTTCTATCACATCTCGGTTTGAGCATAGTGAAGTGTCAACGCAATTTAAAAGAGCAACTATGTGTTCTTGTAGCATTCGGTCTAACCTGTCCACACCATAGCCACCAAAAATACGTACAAAAGCCTGTAATTCCCCGAGATCAGTGATTGATTCTGCAAAATATCCACCAACTGGTCTTGTACTCCTGAAGCATTTATGAATTGGAACAAACAAAATCCCAGCACCTGAAACATCCTTGATTATGTTTTCAATGTACCAATTGCATACAGATTCAGTAGCCGATCCTGTATGTTGATCTGTTGGCTTCTCAAACAAGTGCAGAGAAGAAATTAGTCCTGAAAAGGCTTCTGAAAGCAAAACTTCCCGAATTCCCTGAGTAATGTCCATGCTGATGTGCTGCTCTGCAAGATGCACAATGCTAATATGTCTCTTAATGAGTGATTCCAGAACAGTTGGTCGTTGAAGATCATTATCAGTTTTCAGAACACCAAGCAATCTTCTTCTAAAGTTGCCAAGAACGCATTCTCTCATGTACTGCACAAATAGCTTGATGTGTTAAAACAATGACAGAATGAATGATATTTGGTTCAGAAACAATACAATTTGGTATAGTGGGAGTGGATGCATATAAGTCACAAGACTTGATTTTCGTGCACTGATTCATTACTTGAACAGCAACTAAGTTGGATCTGGATCCTCAAAATTGAGTAGTGCACTTCAAGTGTAAAGTACAACATTGATAATCATTGACGAGATAATCAATAACTTAATAATTTTATAAAATATAAACATTGGGAAGAGATCATGGATATGTGCCAATCTACTTCTTTAATTTTTCAATAGGTGAATATTATACACACTAAATCAGGCATTTAAGAGGGGAACAACGCAAACCATGAACCAATTGACCTGACCCAAATAAGTGTTGGTACCGAACAATCACACAACAATCGAGAAAATAGAAAGAGTGAAAGGGAAGAAAAATAACACACAGTGTTTACCTTGGTTCACCAAGTGTGGGCTACGTCCAGCTTTTTCTATATTCTCCTCACAAACTCATTACAATGCACTTAGATTACAAGGAAACATATAGACTTAGAAATCCTAAGCACCATAGCTATTCATGGGCTCAAATCCAAACCACAAATAATAAACCCCAGGCCCACAACAGTACCAAGCCTAGAAAAGCTTTCGGGGCGTTGCCCCCTGCACCCCCGCCGGGGCGGCTCCCCCATCCGCGAGCGACTTATCTTCTAAAGGTGAAGTATAAGCCATACGCGAATGCTTTGCATGCTTCTTCAATCCAATGTAGTTGTACACCATTCAAACTTCTCTGAACTCACTGCCTTGGTCAGAAATTCAGCACCATTCTCCTTCGTGTCAACCTTCTTCAATATTACTACCTTGTCTTCAATCTTTTCTTTGAGAAATGGTACTGGATGCCTACGTGCTTGTCCTCGCATGGAATCCTGGGTTTTTTAGCTAGAAATATAGCATTCTGACTATCACACCCAACAGTCACATCTCCTTGTGCAAAGTCAAGCTCTCTACACAATCTTCGTAACCAAATAACATCCTTGACAGCATGTGCCAAGGTCATGTACTCAGCCTCAGTAGTTGATAACGCAATGGTGTTCTTCCTCTTACTCATCAAACTAACAGCTCCACCAAATGAAGAAACAACATATTCACTAGTAGACCTTCTATTATCAATGTCACCTCCCCAATCAGCATCCACAAAGCACTTCAGCTCTAGTGGTGGCTGTCCCCTTGAGTCTTTCACACCTTTATAGCATAACCCAAGGTCAGATGTACCACAAAGATAACGGAACACACACTTCACTGTCATCCAATGCTCTTTTCCTGACTTGGACATAAACCTACTCAATACTCCCACTGCTTGGGCAATATCAGGACGAGTACAAATCATAGCATACATCAAACTCCCAACTGCACTAACATAAGGAACTAATGCCATCACTTCTATTTCTTCTTCATTCTTGGGACATTAATCAGTTGATAACTTCAACCATTTAGACATGGGAGTCAGCACCGGTTTATAATTAGTCATATTGAATTTCTTCAAAACATTTTCTATGTACTTCCTTTGACTCAACCATAACTTTCCTCTATGACGCTTCTTTTTGATCTGCATGCTTTCCAGTAGATCTTTTACAACACTGATTATCTTTGAACTTTTGCCAACAAGTAGCATGTTGTCAACATACAAGGTTAGAATAACAAACTTATCTTCTACCCTTTTCACGTAAACATAATGATCTGTTGATTTGAAAGATTGTTGAACTAAGGGGGAGTTTTTTGAATAACAAACTTATCTTCTACCATATGCTGTTATCGATTACTCTTCACAAACCTAATTTTTATAACATCTGGTTTAATCGATTACACAGCGGGATAATCGATTAAACATCTTCATGCTGTAACCCAGAAACAATCTAGAACACTTTAATCGATTACTGGAACGTATGTAATCGATTACATTTGCTAAATAATCGATTACAGGAGCTGGTTTAATCGATTATTGCTGTTATATCTGTTTCATATAAATAGAACCCTGCCTCTTTTGAAAAAGCTAACGAGATAGAAATTGATTTTTGAGCACTAAACGTTCTGAAAGCTTTGTAACAAGTGAGAAAGGCAGTCTTTGAGGTTCTATTACTCTTGCTTCAATCCAAACCATCATGGGTCACTAAGTTTTGTAAAGCAAGATAAATCTTTTCAAAGTTTAAGGAAAGGGCATTGATTCTGCATATCATATCTCATTCATCCTG
>PYAF01004326.1:1059761-1071114 GCA_007407185.1 Glycine tomentella | reverse complement strand
TTTGAAAGTTAATTTGATTGTTGAGGCATTACAAATCTTGGAGGGTGTTTGAATAAAAGTTTTCTTCATTGGTTTTTGATAAAGATCCAAAGGGAAATTTAAACTCTGATATTTTACTTGGAAAGAAATTTTGAATTTACCAAGGCTAACCAATTCACCCCCCCTCTTGGTTAAGTGTGAAGTGTTCCTTCATTTTACATGATCAGCATCACAACGGTCCAAAACAAGTTTCGACACATAAGTGTCAAACTTCTGATACCACTCTGGCTGCTTCATGTAAATAATCTCCTCTAAATCACCATGAAGGAATGCAGTCTTCACATCCAGCTGCTCCACCTCTAAGTTATACGCAACTGGCACAAATAAAACAAGTCTTATGGAATTTAACTTTGCAACAACTGAAAATACCTCAGCATAATCAACCCCTTCTATCTGTGAATATTCTTTTGCAACCAAGCGAGCTTTGTAACATTTTATCTCCTCATTAGCACCAGTCTTCTTCTTGAACACCCACTTACAACCAGTTGCCTTTCGATCCATGGGTAGTTTCACCAAACTCCAAGTTTGATTTTTAATTAGAGAGTTCATCTCTTCTTTCATGGTTTCCTCCCACTGTTTGGCATCATCTGAATCCTTATCTTGCTTTATAGTGCTCAGATCATCATCTGTGATACTCAAAGCATAACTATTATCAATGGCACAAAAAATATAATTGTCAGGTGTATACCTCTCATGTGGTTTTCTCTCCCTTGTGGATCTCCTCAACCTCTGTACTTCAACTTCAACCTCGGTACCAGAAACTGTATCTTCCACCCTGTCATATTCAACAGCTTCAGAACCTAAATTTTCCTCTCCACCTTGTGAGTTATCAACATCCAACTTTCTGTCTGTGACTTTTCAGGAGCTTCTAGAAAAATCTGACTCAGCTTTTCTTCCCTGAACATAACATCTCTGTTATAAGTTACACTTTTAGTTTCTCAGTTCCATAGCTTGTACCCTTTGACACCATCCTTGTACCCAACAAAATAACGCTTTTGAGACTTATTGTCAAACTTGCCTCTTTTCTCCTTGGGTACATGTACATATGCCTCACAACCAAATACTCTTACATAAGAGATGTTTGGCCTTTTTTTAAATGGTGCTTCAAAATGAGTTTTATCCTTCAAAGCCGATGTAGGAGACCTGTTTTTCAATTAACAAGCAGTAGCAACTTCCTTCGCCCAAAACTCAGCTGCCAAGCCTACACCACTTAACATGCTCTGTGCCTTTTCAATGAGAGACCGATTCAATCTTTCTGCTACCCCATTCTGTTGAGGTGAATAGAGCGTTGTCTTTTGCCTTGCAATACCATTAGCCACACAAAGTTGATTGAATTTTGCATAACAAAACTCTCTACCATTGTCAGTTCTCAGCACCTTGATTTTCTACCAATGCTTTGAACTCATGGAATTTTTCGAACACCTCATTCTTGTTATGTAAAAAATATATCCACACATGTCTAGAATAATCATCAGTAAAAGAATCTCTTTAGCTCTTCCTCCAATGGACTCAAAAGACACCTGATTTTGCTTGCCATGTAAACAATGCTCACAAAACCCGAAGCCCATAAAATAGCTCGAAATCCCTTCTACCAACTTCTTTGATATTAACGTCTCTAGACCTTTCCCACCAATGTGACCTAGCCTCCTGTGCCATAGCAATGCAGTGTCCTCCTCCGCCTGCTCAGATATACAGCCATTACCACTAAACATTGTGTAACCCTACAGTTTCCACAATTTGTCATGATGCTCTCCTTTGAAAATTACCATAGTTCCACGAGTCAGTTTGCATGAATATGAAAACAATAGGAATACCCATAATAACCAAGAGGGGAGTGAATTGGTTTAAACTTTGATCTTTTAAAATTATTTCTAAAGTCAGAGTCAAAGGATCTTAATCACTTTTAAAACCAAGAATGCTTCTAATCAATCAAATTACTCAGCGCAAGAAATCAATAGCTCAAAACAGAACTTGTTGAGTAATGATAATAACACCAAGAACAAATGAAAAAGATTACTTGTAGAGATAGAGATAAAGAGAATCAACACCAGCAATTTATACTGGTTCAATTCTCAAGAGAAGCTACATCCAGTTTCTTCTAATCCACACTAGATTAGAGTTCCACTATTATAAAATTCAGTTCTTACAAGCTTTACAACAATCTCTCTTTATCAACCCTAGATAAAGAATAGAAATCTAAAACCCTATTAGACTCCTAATAATCAAGAACAAGAGAACACTACTCTGTTCTTCCTAGAGAACAGTACTCTAGAACAAGTTTCAAAGAACTCTTTACAATAGCATCAAATAACAGAAATTGCAAAAATGAAATAACAATCAAAGATTATGGAGAGAAACAACCTGATGATCCCATGAATATGAATGCATGTGATTTACCAATCAAAGTTGAATGAGAAATAGATTTCAGAACATGCTCTCTAAAACTTCTTTGAGAATTCTTGCCCAAGAAATCATTCAAAAACCCATGAAGATTAAAAAGTGGGATTAGACTTTAGTTGACCTAGAAAATCACTTTAGAACTTTGAGAAGGCTTGTGTGTATTCAGAAATTTCAAAGTATTCAAGTTATGTTTCAAGACAAGCCTCACTCATATTTATAACAGCTTTTTGTAACAGACTTTAATCGATTACATGCGCCAAATAATTGATTAAAACGACTCATGTAATCGATTAATTTATCACTTAATCGATTCAAGTGTTCAAGGCTGAATTCTGGGTTTAACAACGAACAAAATAATCGATTAAAACAAGTTGTAATCGATTAAAGCAGTGAAGTTTTATATATGAAGCCTCTTGTGTAATCGATTATAATATTTGGTAATTGATTAAGGCAGTGAAGGTTCTTTAAGAAACAAGCCTATGTAATCGATTACAATGTATGGTAATCGATTAAATTAGTGAAACATATTTTGAAGATAGCTTGTGTAATCGATTACTGTATATGGTAATCGATTAAAGCAGCAATGTATTACTTTTGATTTACACTATGTAATCGATTACAGATGTTTTGTAATCGATTAAAATGTTCTTCAATGCTTTTCCAGATTTAAAACTTAAGCAAATAATCGATTATACTGTTCTGTAATCGATTAAACCAGAAGGTTTGCATTTTTCCAAAAATATTTCTAATTTCTTTCTTTTTCAAAATAGCTTTGATTCTTTGATGAAAACACTTAAGCATGTAAATGATTATGTGAATGCAGTGCAAGGATCAATAGATTGGCCTCTTATACACTTCATTTTGAATTACAATCTTCAAGGCATGTGAGAAGCTCAAAACATTCTTCCAAGTCAAAAGCTTCATTCTTCTTGTTGCTCCCCCTATATCCAACAGAATATTTATCACTGCTAAAATTGAAACCTGCATCTACGACACTTCCAACGGAGATAAGATTTTTGGTCAGACTCGGGATATGCATTACATCCGATAAATTCTTGACTGTTCCATCCTTCACCTTCAGCCTTAGGTCGTGTCATCTTCCATTCTCAGTGTACCACTAGAACATGGTTGATAACTGTAGAACCACTCCCTGTGATGTGTCATATGGAATAATACTCCAATATCAATTATCCACTTGTTGCAGTTGCTATGAGGATTTGACACTACATACAAATCTTTCACGCTATCATCATCATCCTTCTTTGTACCAGAAGATGATGACTCATCCTATTTCTCAAGGCCTACACTTTTATTTCCGCAATTCTTTTTTATGTGTCCAACCTGGTTGCACTTCCAACACCTTGCTTCGGATTTATCATGAGACTTTCACCTTCCCCGAGATTTTCCTTTGAAACCTGATTTTGATTTATCAATATTCCTCCCTCAAGCAAACAGAGCCTTATTAGCAGTACCCTCAGAACCTACCCTTCTCATCTCTTCAGATAATAGGGCATCAACAACGGTCTATAAGGACAATTTGTTAACACCAGTACCAATAAAGATAATGATATACTCCCAAGAGTTTGGAAATGGACACAATAAGGTGCACGCTTTATCTTACTCATCCAGGTTGACATCTACAAATGTGAGTTGTGTGCAGCCGGTGTCAAATTCATTTAAATGTGCAGAAAAGGAATCACCTTCAGACATTCGTAGATTATACAACCGCCTTTGTAGGAACAGCCTATTCACAAGTGACTTGCTTTGATAGAGACTGCCCAACTTCGTCCAGAGATCCTTCACGATCTTATCGGAGGTCACATTCACCAGAACGTTGTTAGCATGGCACAACCAAATCAGGCTTCGTGTCTTTCGATCATTTTTTATCCAAGTCTGCATCTCATTTGATCTTTCAGACTCAGATGGCTTCGCATCTTCGGTTACGTACCATAGGTCCCCATCAATGAGTAGAGCCTCCATCATTTCCATAACTTGAAACCCTTTCCTCCAAACTTTTCAACCTCGATTAGTGACTGACCGGTCAACATCCTTCACAGATTAATTTCGCAGGTTTCTTAATGTCAAGAAAACCCTAAAACAATGAAACTCAATCGCAGAACCAGGCTCTGATTCCAATTGTTGGTGCCGAGCAATGTGGGCTACCTTGGTTCACCAAATGTGGGTTACGTCCATCTTTTTTTTCTATATTCTCCCCATCTATGAGTGGCTTATCTTCTAAAGGTGAAGTATGAGTCATACCAACAATCATACTAATGCAAATGTCATGAAAATTGTATCACAAATTTGTAAAATTCCATCCATTAATAAAACTGTTTCAGAATTCTGTATTCATCGCTGTGTTGGGAAGACACATAGATTGCCCTATTCTCCTTCCTTATCTATCTATTCTAGTCCTTTTAAACTTATTTTCACATATTTGTGGGGTTCTACACCTTTTTTATCCAATTTTGGTTTCAGGTATTATGTTACAATGTTACTTGAGATTGGAGAATTGTGTGTCATATACGATCACACATGGAATGTATTTATATTAAACTTTACAGAAACCATTATGCAATATACATGATGTGGGACTATTCTATTATACATACTATAGTATTCTAACACTCCCCCTCAAGCTGGTGCGTATATATTCTGAGCACACAACTTGTTACATATACATTCAACCCGAGGACCCCTAACACTTCCCCTGACTGAATCTTTTCTCGAATGAAGTGACAATCGATTTCTATATGTTTAGTCCTCTCATGAAAAACAGGATTAGAGGATATATGTAGAGCGGCTTGATTGTCACAAATAAGAGTCATCGGTTGTCATTGTGCACAAAGATGAAGCTCCTTAATCAACTGTTTTAACCAGATGAGCTCATAGGTGGCGACACCCATTGCATGATACTTAGCCTCTACACTAGATCGAGCTACAATAGTTCATTTCTTAGTCTTCTAAGAGATTAGGTTCCCACCAAAGAAGACACAATAACCTGAAGTAAAGTATTTGTCTGAGGGCGACCCTGCCTAATCAGCATCAGAGTAACCACAAATCTCTGTGTGTCCCTGATCCGAATATAGTAAACCTTTCCCTGGTGCTCTTTTGATATATTGGAGGATACGAATAGCTGCATCCCAATGAGATCACATGGGGAATCAAGGAACTGAATAGACACACCAACATCAAACGAGATGTATGCCCTAGTCATAGTGTGGTAATTTAGATTCCCAATTAACCTTCGATAATGACCAGGATCAGATAACGGCTCCCCCTATCCAAGCAATAATTTGATATTAGGATCCATGGGTGTATCAACTGGTTTACACCCCCAACATACCAGTCTCCTCGAAGGCATATTTCCTTTGACAGATGGAAATGCCCTGTCTAGACTGTGCCACTTCAATACCCAAGAAGTAACGAAGCTTACCAAGATCCTTTGTCTGAAATTGACTAAACAAATACTGCTTCAACTGGTCAATTCCAGGTTGATCACTACCAATGATAATGATGTCATCAACATATACCAAAAGATAGATGCACTTATCAGAAGATGTGTGCCTATGGAAGACTGAGAGATCCATTTCACTACGAACCAAACCAAAAGACTGAACAGCAGAACTGAAACGACTAAACCATGCTCGAGGAGATTGCTTGAGACCATACAAGGACTTACGAAGCTTACACACCAACCCAAACTCCCCCTGAGCAACAAAGCCAGGCGGTTGCTCCATGTAGATCTCTTCCTCTAAGTCACCATGGAGAAAAAGCATTCTTAATATCAAGTTGAAGAAGTGGCCAATGACGAACAGCAGCAAGGGCAAGAAACAGGAGAACAGATGCCATTTTGGCGACAGGAGAGAAGGTGTCACTATAATCAAGGCCAAAAACTGAGTAAAACCCTTGGCAACCAAGCGAGCCTTGAGACGGTCAACATGGCCATTAGGACCAACCTTGACAGTAAATACCCAGCGACAACCAACCAAAGATTTGCCGGGAGGAGCAGGAACAAGCTCCCACATACCAGTAGAATGAAGTGCACCCATTTCGTCTAGCATAGCCTGGCGTCAACCTGAATGGGCGAGAGCCTCACCTGTAGTCTTGGGAATAGAAATAGAAGAAAGACTCGAAACAAAGGTATAATGTGGAAAAGAAATTCGGTCATAACCCAAAAAGGCATATAAAGGATGAGGATTACGGGTAGAATGAATACCTATGCGTGAAGCAATAGGAGTAGTGTTCGAGGCAGGATCCAAAGGAGGTGAGGCGAGTAGCAGATGCCGTGAGTCAGAAGGGGGTGCAATATCCAATACTGGCTGGGGACAATGCTGATAAACTTGTAGGGGACAAGCAGTAGCCGGAGAAGCATGGGCAGGAAAAGGTTCCTCAACCGGATTGCCATCTATAACTGGAAAAGAAGCATCAAGAAAAGGCAAAGGAAGAATGTGAGAAACATGTGACATAGAAGGAGGAGTACAATAGAAAAGTTGTTGATCTTGAAAAGTAACATCAGCAGACACAATGAAATGGCGAAGATCAGGAGAGTAACAACGATAACCCTTCTAAAAATGGGGGTAGCCAAGGAAGACACACTTGAAAGCCTTGGACGTTAATTTATCTCTGCCAGGAGTAAGGTCATGAACAAAACAAGTACTCCCAAAAACAGGCAAAGGCAAAGGATACAAAGGACTATCAGGAAACAAAAGATTGTAAGGAACTGCATTATTAAGAACGGAAAAGGGCATACGATTGATGTAGAAGCAAGAGGTAATAACCGCATTAGCCCAAAAACGAAGAGGAACATTCATATGCAAAAGAAGAGTACAAGCTGTTTCAATTAAATGACGATTTTTACGCTCGGAAACTCCATTTTACTGTGGAGTATACGGACAGGTAGTCTGGTGTATAGTTCCATGTTTGGCCAAAAACTCAGAAAAAGTGTGAGAGACATATTCTTTAGCATTATCACTACTCAAAATATGAATAGGAGTATGAAACTGAGTAAGGATTTCAGCATAAAACTTTTAATAAATGGAAAATAAATCAGAACAAATTTTCATTAAATAAACCCAAGTACAACGGGAAAAATCATCAATAAAGGTAACAAAATAATGAAAACCAAGAACAAACACTGATCGACTCGGACTCCAAATATCATAATGGACAAGAGCAAAAGGAGCATCAGCTTGTTTATTGACTCAATTCACAAAGGAGGAGTAAGTGTGCTTCCCCTGCTGACAGGACTGACAATCTAAGGACTGAAGACTAAAAAGAAAAGGAACCATGCGTTGAAGCTTGGAAAGACTCGGATGACCCATGCGACTATGGAGTAGCTCTGGTGACTCTATGAGAGAACAAGCAACAAGAGATCGAGACTCAGCCAAGTAATAAAGACCCCGTGACTCATGTCTCGTGTCAATCGTCCTCCCCATACCAGGATCCTGCATAGACACAGGAAAAGGAACAAATTAGTTGGCTAACAGATATCAAATTAAAAGGGATGTCAGGGATAAAATAAACAGAAGTCAAGGTAAAGGAAGGATTGAGGTGTGCTTGGCCAACACCACAAACCATGGCCTTGGTGCCATCAGCAAGAGTAATAAAGGGTAAGTTAGGAGAAAGAGTAAGAGAAGAAAAAAGATCTTTATTATCACACAGGTGATTAGTGGCCCCAGAGTCAATAGTCCAAGGTCCAAGTGAAGATTGTGAAAGACAAGCAACATGATTACCAGAATCCAAGATTGGGCCAATACGAGGAACTAGGGATGAAGGATGCATCTTCCAGAAGAGAGCTTGGAGAGTCTCATAGTCAGTAGTAGAAAGAGTAACCTGACCAGAAGAAGCCGATGCTGGTGGAATGTCAACCTGAGTAAGATCAGCGGTGGATGATGGTCAGAGATGAGGATACTTGGTGTAGCAACGTTCTTCAAGATGGCCAAGGTTCTTACAATAGTTACATCAATGGCATTGTTCACAACCCCTTTGACCACGGCCACGACCGCGACCATGCCCATTGCCAGAGGAAGAATCAGGAGCACGAGAAACTAAAGCAGCAGAAGTCTAAGAGATACCTGAATCAGTAGAAGAAATGATCTTACCCCCACGAGTAAGAAGACACTGGAAGGTCTGAGACAAGCTGGGCTTGTCAGTGCTGGTCAGAATATTCTTTCAAACACCATCTAATTCATCAGGAAGAGTGGCAAGAGTAAAAGCCATAAAGAAACGCTCCACATGCAATCTATATTCAACAGGGTCCTTAGGATAAGGAAGCATCGTGAGGAAGTCCTGCAACAAAGACTTAATTCTACCAATGCGCATCTCCATATGAGGAAAGGAAGATGTGCAAAGATTAATAATCTGAGACACAATATCAAAAAGATGTTGAATGTCATTTGTGTACAGGCTTTTGGCCTCTGTCCATACCTCATAATAAGTCATATAAGGCGTAAAAATGCAACTGAGTCAGATATCAATAGAATGCCACAAATAAGTGAGAAGTTGAGCATCAATCTTCTTCCATTGTGCCTGCTGAGCAGCAGGAACAGACCCTAATTCTGTGGTGAGATGATCCTCATGTCCATGACTGGTGAACCAAATGACAACGGAGGTTGAGCATGAGGTGTACTTCTCAGAACCAGTCAACTTGGAGGTCATGATAAACGGAGCAGGAGCAAAAAGACCACCAGAGGAGCCTTTGGGTACCATAGTAGAGGAATCACCCATGGTAACAAAAAAAATACACAAATTTGAAACAATACAGCAGTAGAACACCCAGAAACCAAAGAGGAATCAAAAGAACACGCAACACGGGAAAAGAACACGCAAACCGAGGATGAACAGCAGCCAAAATGATGAACCACTACAAACCAAGCCTGGATCTGGCCAGAAGAGGAAGAGACGAACCTTTCTGTATCGGTTTGGTGACGAACGACGGCCGGAGGTGGTCTCACGCACCGGTCAAAGGAGGCGAGTGAAGCCCACGCACAGAGAGAGAGGAGGCGCGTGTGGATGCGTGTGGCAGCAGACGCGGCGCGATCTAGATAAAGATTGTTATCGGACAGAGACAATCCTTTCTGAGTGGTTTTTGGCCAAAGACTCGTCGGAAAAAAAAATTGATAGTTGAGACGGTGGTTTTGGCGGCTGAGGCGATGATCCGGACAATGGCAGACGATCAGGAACAAGCCGGAAGGACACACGGCAGTGAAGAGCTCACCGAAAGGACACACGGCGGATGAGTGCTTGCCGGAAGGGCGCACTGCAAGGAAGAAGAGAACACCTAAGCAGTGGGCTTAAGGTTTTGCGGAAGCGAAGGCCCAAAATAAAGAGCTCTGGTACCAACTTGAGATTGGAGAATTGTGTGTCATATACAATCACACAGGGAATGTATTTATATTAAAATGTATAGAAACTATTATGCAATATGCATGATGTGAGACTATTCTATTATATATACTATAGTATTCTAACAATGTTAATACCAGATTTACATCGATTTATTTACTGAAAAATAAATCAGAAGTAATAGTTCATTGCATTTTTGTGAAATATAGTTTGATCATTGATTCGATTGAGGTAGTGAGTAAGTGGTTCAATTGGTGGATAAGTAATCGGTCCAGTATATATTAAAATTTTAAAATTATATATATATCTATTATATATAACTATATAACAAACATTATTTAAGTAAAAAAAGTTCATCCATTCATTTTTTTTTCAAATAAATTTTTTGTTAAAAAAAATTGGCCGAGTGAGACAGGTTCAACCGAGATCTAGTGACTAACCTGACTAAGTCAATCCGGGCCAACTACATAATTAGTCCAAAAGCAGAAATGAACCGGTTAGGTCACTAGATCCGAGTCCGGACCAACTTTGATAACACTGATTAATTGAACTACTTATTAATTATTATGATTGGTTATTAGAAATGAAATAAATTATATTAAAAAAATGTTTATCTTGTATATATTCATAATTTCTAATAGAAATTAGTGATTAATTCTACCAATGACTATTTTATATCATTTTCATAATTAAAAAATTTGTTTTTTTAAAAGGTAGTAGTTCTCAATCATGAGCACGGAACACAACATTCTAATATATTCACTATCATGGCTAATTAATAAACTGCTAAAAGGAGTAGGGGCAGTTGACAGCAGTTGTAGAAAGTTGAAAAAAGATGCATGTGTCATATATATATATATATATATATATATATATATATATATATATATATATATATAGATTGTCATCACTCGAGGATGCATATTATATGTTGCGGGATAATTGGTTTTATTAGATTTTATTTGTTTATTAATGTATATAAAAAAATGTTCTCATAAAATATTATATATTGTTTTTATTGGATTTTTTTAATCCAAAACTTAAATAAATATAAGACATTTAATGTAAAAATTACACATTCAAATTCAAACCATTTAGCTCAATTCTAATTATTGTTATAATAACATAAACAAAACACACCACACAAAGCATACCGTTTCGTTTAATGTAACATCCCAAAAATAATCCAATAATTATTTAAATAAAGATTATCTAAATATATTTTTAAAAAAAATATAAATTAAATTATTTTAATATATAAGATTATTATATGTTTTAAAGGTATTAGTATAATAATATATTAGATTGGATAAAAATAATAAAAATAAGAAATAAAGAAAGATTGGTTAAACAAATTTTAAAACTAAATTTCAAATTACATATAAGACTTATATAAGGACATATTTTCTTTTTCTAGAAGCACACTCAAGGATTAAGAAAAATGATGAAAATAAAGAAATTATATTAAGACAAAAATAATAAAGAATTCGAATTACTTATTTCAAGAGATGAGTAAAACACATACATTTTCAAAATTTCTATGATACAATTATTTTAGGATTTTTTT
>PYAF01004326.1:1032457-1057304 GCA_007407185.1 Glycine tomentella | reverse complement strand
ATATATAATTACCTTTTTCAATTAATATCATTTACATTATATTATTTTTGAAAGAAAAACAAATTTCTATTATCACAATCTTAAAAGTACAAAAAATATAATTGTTTTAATTACTTTAATATATTTTGTGTTTTACAAATACATTTAATAATTTCTTTATTTTTAAAATTTCTAAATTATTTTCATATTCATCTTTTTCAAAATATCATACTTTTTAGAAAAATACAAATTTTTTCTATAAATATTACAAAACTAAAAGCATAAAAATAAAAATTTTAAACTCCACTCAAACAGTACATCAACTGTCAATAAAAATTTAAATATCAAAGAAATGGAAATACTTGCATGTAAATATCAAATTAACCATCAATACAAAATAAAAAAACGGTTCTCTTCTTCGATATCCGTTTCTCTCTCTTCCATTCTTCCCTTTTCTTTCTCGCTGCACAATCCCACCATGACAGCATTACTGCACCACAACACCACTCTCCCCCTTCCATCTCCAATAATATATAAAATAACAACAAAAAAAAAACAAAAGTATTCAAAAACATTGTTACATTCCCACATAAAGTGCCGCCCTTGGAAAACACGAAGACCAAAATACGAGAGTCTGACTCTATCACGATACAATCACACTCAAAAAACAATTAATTAATAAAAAAACAAACCGAACGGATAGCACAAAATCAAGTCATCATACTTTTTAAATCCAATGGCTCACATTACTCTCGTATAGTACGAAAGTTGTTTCACAAGCGTATGTCAGACTCCGTCCAAAAAAAAAATAAAAATCTTAAAAGGCCTTTTCTTTCCGGTATTATGAATTTATGACTCAGTTTGAAACTTGATTTGATAGTTGACATTCCGGTAGTATAACATACTCAGTAACTAAACAATAAAATCGCGAGTCCACGTAGCACGTAAGCCTTCAACATCAAATCTATTAGCGGGTATACCTACTCATCGAATTAAACTAGAAAAGATCATTGACTAATATCAAGGCTTCTTCAGTCATCCATAATAAAACTTGCACAAAGATATTTTGTACAATAAAACTAAAGTTGAAACTAAGATGGTGTATATTATGTACTTGCCTTCCGTAAATTATCCCCTTAGGTTTGATTAATACAAGTCTAATAAATAATTAGGCCTCCTAAGACAACTTAAGGTAACACTTATTTGCTTATTTTGAAGCATATAAAATATAGTTTATCAAGAGAATAAAGTTAACGGTATAAGCAGATTCCATGACAGCAAACTACAAGCACAGATTAATCTCCTGATAATATCATATTAAAACAACCATGGTGTCAACAAAATTAATCGGTAAAATGGAGAAAAAAACCTAACACTAATCAAAATTCCCAGTGGAATGCACTTGAACTTCATCAGTTGTCTAATTGTTCCTATTGCTTCATGACACATGGGTTTCATCACGTCAAAACTCGAGTAAGAAGCAACTTGAAACGAGCATTCTTACTGCTGCTGGAGTATTAACCAACCCAAGGGACATTCACAAGCTTTGACTAAACCAATGGCATGCACACTGGAAAAGACTAAACTCTATTTTCAAAATTGTAACTGTTTTCTCTATCTTAGGGAATTATGCCAGGGACCAAGGGTACAGGTGGCTTGGGTTTCTTTATTTTATCCACCAATATAGCTTGAGTAGTTAGAACCGCACCAGCAACAGAAACTGCACTTTGAAGAGCACACCTTGCAACACGACTAGGATCCGCTACTCCAGCATTCAAAAGATCTTCATAGGTGCCTGTCATTGCATTATATCCAATTCTCCAATCATGTGTTCTAGTCTTCTGGACAACAATGTCTCCATCAACTCCCGCATTAGTTGCAATTGATTTTGCAGGTTCAAGGAGTGCCTGCAATGATTCATGTACACCCGCTTACATATGTCAAAAGCACTCCAGAGTCCAGACAAGTTCATACTTCATATGGAATCTTAACCTTTTTCATGTGATGGACTAGGTTATACGGGTAGTAATATTTAAAAGAAAAACATCATTACAACTACAGATTTTTATTTAGACCCATAAGTATTAATAAATACCCTGCTCAAGAGTTAATATTTTCTTTTTATATTAACATTGCAAACCAATATGCTTCGTATAATTCAAGACTATGTTCCTCTAAGTAGTCAAGACTCATCCAAGAAAGTATAGTCAAAATGTAAGAAACCTTGGTTGAACCCCTAACACACTCACTGTCTAGCTCATGCAGGTTTTTCAGAGAAGTGAATGTTCCACCCAAAATAATGAGGTATATTTTATGAAAAGTTTTTCTTTCAATTACAATCCAAACAAGAATTTAAAAAAGAAAACTCGCAAATCTCCTGGATTTCAAAAGATACAAATCTCATAAGTCAATACTCTACTAATTTAAATTTTTTCATGGAAAGAAACAGTTTACATGAAAATAAGCTTAGAACATTCACTACAAAGTAAAATCAATAGGAGAAGAAATATATGAAGATAAGAAGGAGAACTAGTATATTAAAAATGTAACCACATCTTTGCTACAATATCAGCACCAATTTGCTCCTCTAGATCTTCCATGGAGTTCCTTATTCTTGGTATCAAGTCCAATAGGTGTACATATGTGGCACCCCCTCCAGGAACAATTCCCTCGCTTATGGCAGCAAATGTTGCATTCTTTGCATCCTCAATTCTAAGTTTCCTATCTTCAAGTTCTACCTCAGTATGTGCACCTACCTATGCAATTGGTTACTGAATTATGTAATAAACACTTGAGAGTGAAAATAATGTTAATGTAACATTGTAGACAAAATTTAAGAGTTATTTTTTTCTGTACAACAAATTGCAATCAAGAATTGTGAACACAGAAAACAAATGAAAGTCAGTAAGATCTATGCAATTAACACGATGACCTACTAGGTCTCATGCATAACCTATACAAGGATCATGTAATAGATACTTCACTTCTTTTATTAATTGTTAGTTTTCATTTAAAACTGTTAGAACTTGGGTTTTAGGCCTAACTAAACTCTACATAACCGACTTGTAAGGTAAGGATTGCTCTCCACTTATATACTTTATCTCAATATTATCTTTAGTCAATGTGGAACTTTAGCATACCCCTCTTTTGCCCACGGCTACCTGCCACAATGTGGGACTTCAACACACACCTCTTTGCACATAGGTACCTAGGGTTGACCACAATTAAGGTGACTTTCCAACACTCCCCCTCACACTACCCACCTAGAGCTGATAAACACAAGGGACCCCCCAATGGATCTAGGAAAGGCTCTAATATCATGTTAGCAAACGAACTTGAATAGTCAGTTTCATCGAGGTCCTCATCTTTGTTGGATGCAAAATCACCCTTGTTTGTCCAACTCACAACATCAACTTTTGTGTCCTCAAAGACTTCGGACAATTAATTTGTTCATCCAGAAAGGGCTCCACCATAATGATAGGCTTCTCACAGTGACCCATTTTACTCAAACCCTTCCATTGCACCTCTTCCTACCTTGATGTAACTCTTTTAAAATAGGGACATAAGGTGGTATTTCAAAAACTTAGCTCCATTTAAAGATTTTCGAGAGAGTGAAAAAAGTTGAGATGCAAGCGAGGATGGCGAAGTTGGCAGCGTGGAGGAGCACGGGGAGTAAGTACCAACAGTTAACTTTATAAACCTACTTTAAACATCCTCGCTCGCATCTCAACCCTTTTTCACTCTCTCAAAAATCTTTAAATGGGACTAAGTTTTTGAAATACAACCTTTTGTCCCTACTTTAAAAGTGTAGCATCAAGGTAGGAAGAGGTGCAATGGAAGGGTTTGAGAAACATGGGTCATTATGAGAAGCCCATTATTAAGGTGGAGTCATTTCTGGATGAACAAATTAACCCTCCAAAAGACTTTGAGGACACAGGAGTTGATATTGTGAGTTGGACAAACAAGGGTGATTTTGCATCAAACAAAAATGAGGATCTTGATGCAAATGACTATTCAAGTTTGTTTACTAACATAGTATTAGAGTCTATCCTAGATCTATTGGTGGGTCTCTTGTGTTTTTCACGCTCTAGGTGGGTAGCCTTGAGCGTGAAGGGAAGTGTTGAAAAATCACCTTAATTGTGATCACCCTAGGTAGCTGTGTGCAAAGACGGGTGTGTTGAAGACCCACATTGTGGCGGTTAGCTTGGGCAAAAAGGGAGCATTTTGAAGTCCCACATTAGCTAGAGACAGTGCCAAGATAGAATATATAAGTCGAGAACAATCCTTACTTTACAAGTCGATTTTGTAGGGTTGAGTTAGACATAAACTATGCCATAACAAATACCAATTGGCATTGACTGAAATTGCCCAATAGGTACATGAACTGCACACTACTAATTGGGGTAATACCATGTTAGATTTCATCTTAAACCAATTAACATTAAGTGAAGTTGCCCAATAGATATACCAATTGCACCCAATAATTGAGGTAGCGATGCGGGACTTTCCAACATTAATGGTGAACAAAGCTCTATAACTAAAAATAAGGAAACCAATTCAAAATCTATTTTTAATAATATTTTTTATTATTTTATGAAATCCTCATACAAATATTATGATAAAAGGGAAACCCTAAGGCTCGCACCACAAACAAAGAGTTTGTTTCCACAATTAACCTTGTTCCAAGTCACAAGGCACCAACCTTACTAATGTGTCAAGCTCAACCTCAAACAAGAATGTTATGCGGGAACTGACGTGTGGTGAGATCTAGAATTTAGATTTATATTATCTTTTAATATTTTACAAGACTCAATCTCATACAATTCAGAACCCTACAACAATTGATAGGGAAAAAATAGAACGACCACAATTCTGATTTAAGTTATTAGACAAGCAATGGGCCATTTTGAGTTATTAGTTAAATGAATGATATAGATATTGTAATATTTGGTTTTGACTAAAAATAATAAATTAAAAAGTAAAAGAAGAAAAATTATTGCAGAGAAGATAAGCAACAAATAGATGATATATTATTTATGATAAATATAAAATGAATGAAATAGAAGTGATTAGTGAATTTTTTTATAGGATCTCAGTGTTGTAAAGATAACATATCAAGAAGGCTAGTAGGTGACAAACTAGCATCAATCCATTTCTCAAGTCAAGTTAAGAGCAAGAAATACATGGTGAATAACACTATGATCCAGTAAAACCCAATAATATATAAAATCTCAGTCGGGACAGCAGAGTAAGAGATGCTAAAGTAAAATTAGCAAAGTAAAGAACAAAGGCTACCAGAATACAGGCAGCCCCTGACTTGTTTAATGAATTAGGTACCTTTATAACAGCTACACCACCAGAGAGTTTTGCAATTCTCTCTGAGAGCTTTCTTGACAGGTTTGCATTATCTGTTTCACTAAGATCCTTCTTTATCTGTGAAATTCTAGCTTGAATTTCAGCCTTCATACTAGGATCAGCAATGATAGTTGTCGCATTACTGGTTATTGTCACTTTCAGTGCAGTGCCAAGCTGGTCTGATGTGGCACCATCAAGTGTGAGACCCAAGTCTCCAGAAAGACAATCAGCTCCTGTAGCGTTAATGTCAACATGAGGTCAAACAAGCAGAACAGAAAAAGTGTGCTGATCTTAAACAAGGCTAGACAGAAGACTCTTTCTGAGATATGCAAACAAAACAAAAAAAAAAAAAAAAAATACATCCTGGTTATATTTAAGAAAACAAAATCAGAATTTCAAAGTATCCTCATACAGATAGTCACATGCAATGTACAAAAAGCAACTCCAAAATTTAACATCACCCTATATGTAATTCAAGTCTTTATCAATAATTATTTCTATTAACAGAACTGAGGTCCTGAAACATCACACAAGGTTGATTGCAAATTTTGGCAGCAAGACCTAGGCAAATATTAAATCACAAGGTGGCATCGCATTAGTACCCAATGCAGTCAAACTGGTTAACTAAAACAAATTAATAAATGAAAACAAAAAGAAATGACAGAAAAGTTTCTTGTCTCAAACGAATAGGCTTCATGAAAAGAATTCAAAAATAGGAAGCATAACACTAGTATAGAGGAAGTTGGCAGATATATCAACCAAGATTATCAAATTCTGTAGGAACTCACCAGTCATAAGTGCAATATCTTGTAACAAAGCTTTCTTTGCACCTCCAAATCCTGGACATTTTACAACAGCAACTCTTAGTAATCCTTGCATTTTGTTCACCACTAAGGTCTCCAACACTTGCCTTGTGATATCCTCTGCAATAATTAAGAGTGGGGCACTCAACTGCATAGCCTTTTCCAGCAAAGGAACTAATTCTTTGACATTTGAAATCTTTTGATCAGTTACCAAAACTTTAACCCAGTCAAACTCTACAATGGACTTCTCCTGGTTTGTAATGAAGTGAGGAGACATGTAACCCTTTTTGTACAAAAAGGACAAACAACAAATGTAATAGTGCAAAACACAAGGATTATTCAGATATGAGCAAGAAGAACTGATGTTGGTTATTGAGTAATATTATCTGTTAGAATATAAATAAATAAAAAAATATCTTATCATATTTTAGAGTATCTTACTTAGACTCTCCTTTAAGATTAGTTTCCCTTAGGATTGATTACCATATTTCATTATCTCATCATTAGTTTCCCTAATAAGTTAGGATTATAAGTAGTGCTCTAGGTCTAGGTTACAAGACCATATTATCACATTGTAAACATTACAGTACTCAAAATATTATTATTCAAAGTGTCTTTTCTCATAATCTCTTTCCTCTACACCTAAAATCCCCACAATTTTAACAATATCCGTACCTTCATCCCTTCTTCAATTATCACAGAGGTTTCAGATGATGAGGAAGACTCAATAGAGATCAACCCATCTGAACCAATCTTCTCCATAGCTTCAGCAATCAAGTTACCAACATACTCGTCATTTCCAGCAGAAATCGATGCTACAGCTGCAAAAGAGAAGGAAATATCTTCAATATTTTCTTGTGAAGAAAACCCCTTAATTTGACAAAATTCAAACAAACAGAAGCAAAGACCTCTAAAGTGTTCCCTTCCTTCAACAGGAACACTTCTCTCCTTCAAGAACTTGACCATCTCCTTTACAGTCTTTTCCATCCCCTTCTTCAAAGAAATAGGATTAGCCCCAAAAGCAACTGCTAGTAGTCCAGACTTAATCATGGCCCGAGCCAAAATAATTGCAGTGCTAGTACCATCACCAGCCAACTCATTCATTTTGCTTGCAACCTACGAGCAGGAAAACTAATAACATAAATACATCTCTGGATACTATTGTCTCAAATTTTATCCATTTAACCCGAGGCAAAATCCTAACAACCATGATCAACCTCTTGAATTAGGATGGCACCTGCATTCTCAATTGCATCCGAAAGCTCAATAGATCGAGCAATTGTAACGCCATCATTAATCACTTTAAGGTTTCCAGATTCAATAAGAATAACATTTCGTCCTACATGGTTAGGAATGAAATAAATAAGCAAGAAAAGTCAACAAGCACTGGACCAGAATCAACCAATGACTATATAATAATATTGAGATTCAAAAGCAAGGAATTTCCAGCTCAAATATAATTTAAAGCAATTGTGAGGCTTGTTAGTGTTTCTTCAAATTAGCTTATGTTGTGTACAAAACAGCTTATATTCAAAGCCCAATCAAAACCAAAAATGCACTTGGTGCATGTTTGGGTTCATAATCGATCATCCAAAATAATGTTAAAACACCAGCTAACATGATTTTGGTTAATTTTTTGTGTATTTGGGTGAGCTTTGTAAACTTAATTCTGAATGAAATTGATCTTGAAGTGAAGTAATTTATGTTGGATGTTTAATGTTTTAACTCTAAAAGCAAGCTAGCAGTAAACTCAGTACAAAAAATCTTATACAGCACAAAAGTTATCTAAAGTTGCTTCAGCTTGATCGATTTTGGACCTAGATGTAATTTCTCAAAGTGAAACCAAAACATGTGAACTAAAAAAACTATGTACCCATTGCCTGGAGGCTCCACGCTATGCGCAGATAAGGGGGGAGGATATTGTACGCATTCTTACCCTTGCATATGCAAAGAGGTTGTTTCCGGTCGAACCCATGACCAATAAGTCACCAAGACACAACTTTACCGCTATATCAGGGCTCGCCCTCAAACCAAACATGTGAACACTTACCTAAAATCATATTAGCTGGAATTTGAACATGATGAACTCAAACATGTTCATGTGTTTGGTCCCATGTTGAGAAGATTATTTTTGGGTGTAAAGTCGATTCTAAGTAGCTTTTATGTTGGATTAAAAAAATTGAGTTTTACTTCTAACTTACTTCGAAATAAAAAGGTACAAGCATAAATCATTTTACTTCAAAATCATTTTCTTAAAAAAAATAAAACAACTTTGCAAGGGCTCACCCAAACACACACTTAACCAAACCAGTTGCTGATAGAGATTCTAGGTATTGGTCATCGTTGAGGCAGAAAAATGCAATTGAATATGATAGCAATTAAGCAATGCAACAAATTAGCTACAGAATAACAATGATGTGGTCAATCATCAAATTGCTAAGCATAGTCCATAGTGATACATATACCTTTGGGTCCAACAGTAAGAGAGACAGCATCCGCTAGTTTATCAATCCCAGCTTGTAAGGCCTCTCTGCACTCTTTGCCAAATAATATCTTCTTAGGGCCAGCGCTCACCACAAAACGCGGCATTTTGCGAACCCCAAATGCCATCGTTTGGTTCCAATGAAAAGGCTGCAACAACAAAACAACGTAGTAAAGTCAGAAACATGGAAGAGAGTGTGAGAGCATAGCATAGAAATAAGCATAAGCAAAGATACTTATACTTACTGAGAATGATGAAAAGGAAAGGTTTTTATTGGGAGGGAAGAAGAAGAGCGAGGAAAGAGACACGTGGGTGCTCATGATGTATTGTCGGAGACAGAGTTTGAAAAACAGTGGAAGCTCACTTCTTCTTCAAGGAGTTTTTGTATGGATTGAGACAACCACCGCAGCTTACGCTGTTTCCGCCGTCGCGGGCTCGTCGGCACCGGCGGTTTTGCGGCGTTGCTGATGTCGTAAACCAAAATCGTCGCACGATTTCACAACGATCTTGTTTGCGATGTCGTTTGTGCGAGCCATTTTGAAATATTGTGAAAATCAGATAAAAATAAAAAGAAATATTTTTATAACCAAAGTTAAGAATTAATAATAAAATTAAAATTAAGAAAGACTTTTTTAAGCAAGAAAACTTAAAATTAAATTTTTATATGTAGTGAAAGTTGAATTGTCCTATCTAAACTTAATTTAAAATTTAAGAAATTTAAATTAATTTATCCAACTAAAATATTTATAAAAATGAAATAAATATAAATTAATAAAGCAATTCAAAATCAAAGCATTTTAAATTCTCTAAATTTTTAAAAGTCTTTATAGGAGTAAAGGGAATTCACAATGTTCTCACGTTCACGTATTCGTTTTCATCTCTTAATGTCTAACAGTCGGGCAACTCCTATTCAAGGATTATTTAAACTTAAATGTGATGGTTTCTATGTCTATTGCATCTTGTGGAGTTGTCCTTCGCAACGTGGCGGGAAATTTATGCAAGCTTTTTCTAGAAGACTTGGCCATTGCTATATCTTGGAAGCGGAGGGAAAAAAAATAAATATTGTTTTTTTATAAAAATTACAAATTTATTGTAGTTTTAAAATTATTTAGGGATCTATAGTAACAAGCCACGCCCCAGCAGAATGTACAACTGGACGTGTCCCAATAGACGCAATTGGGGTCAAGTCGTGCCCCACCAGGCATGACCAGTCACGCCCCCCAGACGCGCGACTCTGCAACCTCTATATATACCCAAAATTCATTATTTAACTTCATTTTTTAACTTCTACCTCTCTAGCACTTTTTGCTCTGACTTCTCTCTAGTTTTCTGTTTGAATTTGAGGCTTTGCGCAGTGAAACTCTGCCAGTCAAGTAAGTGCTCGAATGTTTGCTTTTTAAATTACATGAAATATATTATATTATTGTCTTAAAAAATTGTTATTGATCTAGGGAATTGTTAGTGACTTATATTATAAATAATTACTTGAAACATATTTTAGCGATATAGTTAGTTAGTTGTAACATATTTATTGGTTTTGAATATTATTAGTTACTGACCTAGGTTATGATTAAGGACCTATCTAAGACATACATAATGAATTTTTAACAATAATTTTTGTTTTAAATTAAATAAATTATGATAATATGATTATTAAATTTTAGCATATTGATAGTTAGTTGTAACATGTTTATTGGCTTAGAATATTATTAGTTAGTGACCTAGGTTATGATTAAGGACCTACCTAAGACATACATAATCAATTTAAAGAAAAATCAAATTAAATAAATTATGATAATATAATTATTAAATTTTAGCATATTGATAGTTAGTTGTAATATGTTTATTGGCTTAGAATATTATAAGTTAGTGACCTAGGTTATGATTAAGGACCTACCTAAGGCATACATAATAAATGCATGTTCTTCCCGGACCCGACCATGAGCCTGAGCCTACCGATCCCACAATGCATGTTCTTCCCGGACCATATAGATGGGATATACTTAGGAGGCGCAGACAACACACTCATATTTCACAGGCTATTTGGAACGATGAAGAAACACAAAGAGAGTTAAAGATTCACTGCGGAGGTAGACCTAGTGGTGGACCCCGACCCGACGATATTTCAGACCTAGTCGCACAGTATTTGACTCAAGCTGGTTTCTTACATGTTGCCCGCATGCGATTTATGCAGGTAAGCACTTACAATATTGTTATGTTTAATGTGTTAAAATTAGTGTATTTTGAACTTATAAATTGATAAGTGACCTATATTTTTCATATTGATGCTGGTCTTATCAGTGCCATGGTTGAGCGGTGGAGGCCAGAGACACACACTTTCCATATGCCTCAGGGTGAGATGACAATTACCTTACAAGATGTCGCAGGTATACTAGGATTGCCTACTGATGGGCAAGTCGTTACCAAACAGACTTACATGGATTTGGCATAAATTGTGTAATGAGGTTTTTGGTAACGGGCCTAATACGGCCATTGAGTTATCCTCCGGCAATTTTAAGCTATCATATTTCGACAGAGCATATCCAACATGGGATGCAATTGTTGGTCATCCTCAGAATATGATATACTTCACGAAGGCTCACATTGCACGGATGTTAGGATCTTGGATCCTATGCGACAGATCTGGGGGGAGCGTAGTAGGATGCCACTACATCGCCTTAATTAGTGGTGATTTTGCTGACATTGGTTCATATAGCTGGGGGTCTGCAGTTCTAGCAAACTTGTTTAGACAGTTGTGCGATAATACAAACCCGAGAGAAAAGACATTGGTGGTTGCACTATTTTGCTGCAGATTTGGACATGGCTCAGATTTTCACCAATTACTTCCCCTTTGCCTGATTCGCATGAGTTGGACCGCCACTTCGGACACAGGTATATTTATTTTGTATTACTTAAATCACAATGTATTTATGTGTACTGCAATTAACAATTGAATGTTGAATCTGGAAATTAGATTTAATGCTCTAGGTCGGTTCAGAATTAACTCACTTAATTGATATCGAGACAGACTAAACACCTCATGCAGAGATGAGGTATTTTTTTGAATCAAATATCATTTATTTAAACTATTGTGAATATGCAATTGAGTCTTATATATGTTTTAATCTTTTAGGTGGTTTGGCAACCTTATGGAGATTACGGTTTCTTGGGTGCATCTGCTGACATAAAGTATTTGTGGATGGATATGACACCTATTATTTGTTTTCACATTGCTGAGTATTCCCAGCCTGATAGATGCATGAGGCAATTTGGCCGGGATCAACCGATACCACACAGGCCTGGGAAATTGAAAGGAGTGCATGATTACACCCTTCAGCGTAAACCCCAAGAAAATTGGGCTCGCAGGCAAAGGAAATTTATACAGAGATGAAATAGGCGAGTTCAACATGTTGAAGTGCCTCCTGAAATACATGGTCACATGTCA
This sequence comes from Glycine tomentella, assembly GCA_007407185.1. Classification (NCBI taxonomy): domain Eukaryota; kingdom Viridiplantae; phylum Streptophyta; class Magnoliopsida; order Fabales; family Fabaceae; genus Glycine; species Glycine tomentella. Next base: position 1,045,240 of record PYAF01004326.1, on the reverse strand, counting down.
CCCAACCATGAGTACATGGTTTGGTATAGACTGTCCGACAAGCGATATGTCAGGAAGCGGGCTGCCAAATTAGGATGTTGTGTAAGTCATTTACTGGAAATAATTTATTTACTATTATTATAAATTTTTCTTTATGTATATATGTTGTGACTTATATATAGATGGTTTGGAGAATTTATATTTTGTCACCACGTCTGAGCAATTTCCGCACCACAGTTTGTACTATGTACAGGAGGAAATAGGTCATCTGATAGTTGTTTTCAGAGAGGCCGCTCGGTAGAGGAGCCAGGTCTAGAGGCACCCCTGACCCAGCTTCCGGAGGAGCCACAGTTGTCTATCGACGTGGGACATCATGCGAGAGAGGGTCAAGGGATAGGACGTTATCGCCGACCTATTCCACCAGTTCCTGAGCCTATTCATGCACCTAGGCCACACATGGGTGGATGGTTTACGCCACCCTTCATAAATCATGAGTACGATGTTCAGCCGACATTTCACGAGCCTACCCAGCCAAAGGCACATACATATTATCAGCCAGATTGGCCACCTTAGGACACCCAGACCCAACTGACGTATCAGCATAGTCCAGTACCCATGGCATCCTAGGATCAGCTGGGAAGTAGTAATCAGGGAGCTTAGGCGGGGACCCGTAGTCAAGGACCTCGGTCGTGGGATGATATAGTTGTTGAGGAAATGTGGAGCCAGATAGATTTTTCACCACCTCGGCAATCAGGCTATCATCCACAGTCGTTAGTCGAGGCCATTCCACCTCCGGATCCAATGCCATCTCCAACACATACTCCTGCTCCATAGTCTCAGCATGGATGTGGTAGACGCAGATTGCCTGATCGTCAGGCGCATCATTACCAGTGGCCTTCGAAGTCTTAGACTTTGTATTTTGAATTTGTTAATTATTATGAATTATGTTTTGAATTAGGTATGATATTATAAACCTTTTTTATCGCTTATATTTGTCATGGACGTCGTTAGGTTATGAAATATGTTATTTGCTATGGACTATGTTAAAACAAAAAGCAACAAATAACAAAAAAGTACACCTCAAACACAGTCAGTTATGAAATATAACAAGATAAAGAAAACATTAACATATCGAAAATAAAATCATGCGATGGCCAATAAATTTGACAGACGCATGACTGCTACACCATGTGGAACTGTAAAATGACATTGACAACACTATGACGATTGCAATTAAAACACTTTGTGGTCCTTTATACTGTAGCCAATAAATTTGACAGAACATATGCCTGTTACAACATATGGAACTATAAAATGACATTGACAACACTATGACGACAAGAGTTGAGTCACACCCCATCTAGGTGCGACTTGTCATGCCCCACACAGGCGCGACTTTGTACCCTTATATATACCATGTTAACACAACCACACCCTCCCACACAACATACCTCCGCAAACGAAATTCAATATCAATAGTATGGCATTCTTAGGTGAAACAAACTCTCAAACCATTGCTAATTCCAAACTAGCATTCATTTTTCTGAATGGATCAATCATACACAACCAAACTGGTATTTCTTTTCAATGTCCTACTCTAATACCAATGCGAGTTCCTAATGAGTGTTCTTTTAAGTCACTCAAGAGTAGAATGCACAACACCCTTCTGCTCACCAATGACCAATCTGTGCATGAAATCTACTATTAACAATCATCTATCAATACAGGCCATCAATATTTTTTTCATTCTCTGTAATTGAAAAATGATGATGATGTTTGCACAATGTTATTGTGCCATGAAAAACTCCAGTGTGTCGGTCCTATAGAATTATTATGTATCATCAGCAGAACACCCGATGGTATACTCAACCTACTTCGATCCACCATTACTCCTACTCATGATACAATGTTGTATTACAATGCAAGTGGAACATACCACGACAAGGCAATTTTTTGGGTTACTCCTTTACTAGAACAAATCCAATAAGATTTCAAATTCCTTCCCGATGCAATATCGAAACACTCAAGGATATAATCAAGCAAGTTGTGCCCCTAGGAGTTCCCCTTATGGAATTCACAGATCATGCAAAATATTCAGAAAACCTAATCGAATATGAAATAATACAACTAAAAAACGATGAAGATATATTGAAGGTGTTAGCAGAATCTAATTACTGGAAGCATTTCTGTCCAATAGAAATTTTAGCTATTTTTAACAAACCAGTAATCCAACTACTGGAAGAAGACATGTCCGCTGCACAACATCTTTCAAATTATGATTAGTTTCCTCATTTTCATGTTTCAATTGTTGTTGTCAGTACGTTTCTTTGTTTTTATTTTTTAATGTTCTACTTTTTGTGTTTGTCTCTCTAACTGCTATTGTTTGTACGTTTTGTTATTTTATTAGGTTTCCATGATTATGTTTATCTATGTAATTGTTAATGTTTTTTTGTTGTTTTCATGTTTTAATTTCATCGTATCGTATAATATAACTGAGATAAGTGGTTTCACTAGAAGTTTGGTTTATTTTCAAGGTAGAAAAGAAGACAAAAATTACAAAATATCGAAAATAAATGAAAGTCAAAAGAAAAGAAAAGATCAAAAACAAATGTTCATTATGAAATATAAGAACATAAAGAAAACATTGACAACAACATAAACAAATCATGAGGTAGATGGACGACTAGGACAATTTCGATGGTTATGACCAGGTAAGCTGCATATGCCACACCTAATACGACTTTGACTAGCTTCAACTTCATCCATCTCATTGCGTATTCTAGTTGACTTTGGACGACCATTTGCATGCAACTCCCTTTTATCAGGTATGACCACTGGATCTGCACTAGATGGAATTGCTTGCTCATTACCAATTGATGCCATGGAAATGAGTACGCGTTTACCAGGTTTGTTGTAAGGAATACGTCATCCATATACCGTGTTGGTGCTCGACGAACATGTAAAGCAACGAACATGTGCCGATGGAATCCCACACTGACAAAATTGATCAGAAAGGTTTATAGAATACGATTTCTCACAACCATCATCAACCTCAAACACAGTTTTTTCAGCATTATATGTACGGACATAAAGACCAGTAGCATTGGACTCATTGGCCTTCAACATGTCAACCACATTTTTGCAATGATGATGAGGACCTTGCAATTGCTTAGCAGCCAATTGACGCCTGCATACAAAATATTCCACCAATCTGCTATATGTGTGTTTAACCAAGGCGGTTATTGGCGTGTTTCTTGCACCCTTTAAAACCCTGTTAACTGACTCAGACAAATTTGTTGTCATATGCCCATACCTTCGTCCCTCTACATCATATGCACGTGTCCACTTTTCCTTTGGGATGTTATCAATCCAGTTTGCAACCTCAGAATTCATAACATCACGAAAACATGCCAAGGCTAACTCAAAATCGATCATAGAAGGAGTATAACCTGCACACAAATTCAAAAACATTACAATTCATTAATACATGCAAAATTGGAAGATTAAGTTGTTAACCATACCTAGATTCAACATAGCTCTCTTCAAATTTTCATTTCTGAACTTTTGATTAAAATTGCTAGCAATATGACAAAGGTGAAACACATGATATGCATGCGGTGGCTATCACCCACGGTGCCTCTCAACTGCAGATAATATGCTTCGGTGCCGATAAAAAATAAGACAAATATCTGTCTTCTGTGTAACATGAGTGCGAATGTTATCCAGAAAGTATTCTCAAGCTTTCAACGTCTCACCCTCAACAATAGCAAATGCAAGTGGCAAACATTCATTATTTTCATCCTGAGTTGTGGCAATCAACAATTTTCCTTTGTACTTGCCATATAAATGAGTGTCATCAATTTGAATAACCGGCTTACAAAAATTGAAAGCCTTGCAACATTGTCTGAAGGTCCAAAAAATGCAGTGAAACACACGTTTTCCATGAACGATTCTATGAGCCACATAATAATCTTTTGTTTGAAGATGATAAATAGAACCTAGTGAAAAGCGAAGCATATAGTCACACCACCTAGGCAAAAATGCATATGATTTCTCCCAATCACCATAGATAATTGTTATTGCTTTCTGCTTTGCATACCATGCCTTTCTATATGAAACTTTGTATCCATAGGAATGGGTTATCCTCTCCTGCACTAGTCCAATTGAACATGATGGATCATGCTTTATTATCCCTACCAATAAAAAATGTAACATTAACATTAATAATAATAATAATAATAATAAAATCATTAATTCTCATAATTATTGTGTTATCCAATAACGTACCTATTATGAGTGAAGCAATAACATCAACATCAAGTTGTTTGTGGTCCTGACAAATGTGATTATTCAAGCAATTGTGATCCTCACCCCATTTGGTAACCATCCATCTTTCACTATACGTTGGTTTTATTACCCTAACCCTCCACGGAAAACTATGGTCATGCGCACGACATTTCAAGCTTAACTTTGTAGGCGTGCTTTCAACCACAATAGCTTCTTGATGCTCATTCATGAGGTTTCACTTGATTGCCATTTGCACCTCTTTTTTTAATGCAAATTCTTGTTTAACAAACAACTTATTCCCTAATATCCATGGACCTCAACTGAAACAGAATCAGTGGCAAAATCTTGTTCACTCAGATGATCCCAATCAATGTATGTGTAATGTGGGATTCCATCCCAAAAAGTAGTATTACCCTCAACTACATGTGCAATTTCCCATTTTTATTACAAAAAAATACATAAACAAAAACCAGACAGACATATATGTAAATAACTATTGTTTGGTAATACACCTTCAGATTGTTGTGGTAATTGAGACTCCCCCACAAAAGAGTGATGTACTTGTATTTAAGTTGCGCTTCAACTATCATCCTCGTCATTGTTCGAAGCACTAGCATTCTCGGTAAGAAGACGATCTTTTGCGATATTTTTATCATCATCATCGTCAATATCGTCATCCATAACCCAAGTAGGGTCATTTTCATCTTCCATATACAAATTAACAAGTGGAGCAGCAGATACTGGTGCATTATGGAAAGAATTGAAATCAACTGACCTCATTGGTAAAGCGACATCCTCTGCTTCAGCACTATCCACATACAACTTATTGCTTGAAGAATTCTCTTATTACCATTTCTACGTCTTCATCGTCTATTACTTGCATGCTAATATATTTATCATCGTACCATATTCTTGCAATGACCATAGTGATAGATTGATTACCTTTGACAACTAATTTTTGACAGATTTTCTGATGCAATTCGTCAATAGTTGAGTTGCGCTTGATACATGTTGGCCTTTTGTCACCTTCGAAAACAACACCACGTTGGCCCTTAATTATTCTACCATTATAATATAGAACAATACGAACAGAATTAGAATGTGTAGACATTTTTATATATATAACCAAAAAGCACAACAGAAAGTATAAAGAAGCAAATTTTGAGATATCTATGAGTTGAAAGATGATGAAAAAGAGTTGTGAAGAGGATATTGAGTTTAAATAGAGGTGGAATGGCTGAAGTGACAAAGTCGCGCCTAGGGGGGTGCAACTCGTGTAGAGTCGCGCCTGGGGTGGGCGTAACTTTGTAGAGTTGTGCTTGGGGGGGCGTGACTGGTCATGGCTAGTGGCGGCGCGAATTGACCCCAGTTGCGCCTGCTAGGGGCGCGACCAGTTGCGTCCTGCTGGGACACGACTCGTTGCTATAGATCCGTAAGTAGTTTTAAAACTGCAATAAATTCGTAATTTTAAAAAAACAATATTTAAATTTTTTTTGCCTGGAAGCGGAACATGGGTCACCCTTTATGGAATAAAAATGGCATTGCATTTGATGGTAGACAGTTTGATAATTGAGTACGATTGCCTTAAGGCTATTCAGCTATTGGATGATGTTGACCAATCTAGAAGCCGGTTTTGTGACCTTCTTGATGAGATCATTGTATTAAAGCTTTAATTTTAGCAGTGCTTTATAGGTCATATCTACAGAGAAACCATCGAGTTGATCAATTCTTTTTTCCAAATATGACTTATCTTTGTCGTCTTATGTTAATTGTTTTGATTTGATTATTGATTTTGTTGTAAAATCCTTTATAGATGATGATGTTGCTATTAATTTCCATGATGGATTTAATTGATTTGTGTCTGTCTCTTTGCACAGACCATGCATAAGAAGAAAAAACATAATGTTATATAAAGTATAGGTAAAAAATTGTCATATTTTTTTAAGATTTAAAGATTTTATATAAACAATATAAATTTTATTATCAATATTATTGTAAAAAAATCCAAAATTCACTGAAAATATAATTGTTATTACTATGTTATTTATTCAACAAAAAGTGGTTTACAATGGCATTTGTCTTATCTCCGAGAATTTAAAAGAACCAATTGTTAAGCATATTTCCCTTTCTTATTACACTAGTATAATAGTGGTTCACAGTTTTTCTATTTTTTATATTAAATTTAGGTTTAAATATAACTTTGATTTTTCTATTTTGCTAAATTCAAAATTTTGATTTTTCTATTTTAAAATTCGTATATTTGATTTTTATTTTAAAAATTTATAATTTACAATTTTAGTTCAATTCTCAATTCTATCTATATTTATCATATATTAACTAATTAAACTATTTCTTAATAATAAATTAAATGAATATGTTAGGTCTAAGAATTAGATGAAAATTATGGATTTAAAAAAAAAATTGAATTTTTTTATATTTTAAAATGGAAGAATCAAAATTACATATCAAATAAATTAGGACCAAAATTGTATACAAACTTATTTTTTTATAACGAATTAAAAAAGTTCACTGATAAAACACATGGACAAATAGGCTAGCCTAATAAAAATTCACAAGGTTAAGCACTGAGGGGCATCTACTTTCTGAACTTCACCACATGTTTCTTGCACTTTCCATTTTTATTGTGTGGTTATAATTACTTTAATGAGTTTCAACACTCCCTTCCCCCAATTTGTGACCCCTTTCCCTGGGTCAACAATCCCACGCAATAGTCACGCAACGTCGCTTCCCACATTCAACCTCTAGGTGTGACGTCGAGGAAGGTTAGCGATGGTCATTTTTTGGTTAAAAATGCTCTAGTATGTTATAGTGTTGGGTTTTGGTGCAGGTGTCTCAGAAGACATTTTGAAATTTCAAGTCTATTATAAAAGATTCATTCCATAAAACTATTTTGGATTTTTTTTCGCATAATAGGTATTTTGGACTGGATTGCAAGTGTATTACGGAGTATCCATTCCGAAACAATATTTTGATCAAGGAAATAGTAAGACTCATTAAGGGTACTTATGTCCACACAATAAAAAATGAGAAGTGTATGAAGCAAATGGTGAAGTGGAGAAAGTAAATGCCTGTCTGAGGAGTACTGCTTCCTACACCAGCAGTTATTCTTATACACACAGCAAAATTTAATTATTCCAAGAATGCCCTTGTGCGCTTTTGTTGTTGTATTTGTTGGTTAAAAGAGATACACCCAACGTTTTTCTTCTTCATTGGTTCCGTTCGTTGTTGAGCTTCGTTTTGTCATCTCTGGTTGGTGTTGTTGTTTTGGTGGTGGCGGAGGTGGTCGTCATTGGTGGTGGTTGGCTAGTTTGGGTTCATCGAGCTTTGTCGCGGGTATGTTGCTACAACCAGCTCAATGTAAGGTCATCCAGATTAGCAATCCGTATGATTCATACGGGTTGCCAATCCATATGACCTTTTTTTTAAAGGGTTTATTTTGTGTTTTAAAATGTTTTTTAATTTATGTATTTGTAAAGTGTGTATAATTTGTTGTATTCCAATAAATGTATTTGTTATTTAATTTGTATTAGTCCTTTGAAGAAATGTATTGATGAGTATTAAATTCATATATAGTTTGGTAATGAACATTTATTTTTAAATTGTTTGTTTAGATGAACAACGATGACTAAATGAATGATAGTATTATGTCTGAAGAAATTAATATGACTAAAGACAATAGAGATGCACCTTCTGTGTTTGAAAATAACGTGTTCAGTTGATTGCTCTTATGCCTTCAATACTTCAGAGGTATTTATATGACGTTGTTTTTTTACTAAAGGGTGTGATAATTAAATATTTGAGAAGATTTAACCTGTATTATGATGATTTTGTAGGTATTTAATTCTCGTGATGAGCTATTGCAATGGGCACGTAGAGTTGCATATGAGATGAGCTTCGTAGCCGTGATAATGAGATCTGACACAACAATTGGAAAAAAGGGAAGGGCCTCATTTATTTTAATTGATTGTGAAAGGAATGAAAAATTTAGAGCATTCAACAAAGATTTAGTACGGACGACGACTAGCACTAGAAAGTGTGGTTATCCTTTTAAGTTGCGAGCAAAACCAGTTGTAAGTGGTGAAGGCTGGATGGTGAAGTTAATATGTGGGACTCATAACCATCGTTTGGCTAAGTCATTGATTGGACCTCCATATACTGGTCATTTGACTGAGGATGAGAAGCTTATTGTTGTTGATATGACAAAGTCAAGGGTGAAACCTAAGAATATTTTTCTAACTTTGAAGGATCACAATCCGAACAACTATACAACATTGAAGCAAGTCTACAATGCCAGATACGTATCGTACTTCTATAAAGCCAGTAATACTGAAATGTAACAATTGATGAAGCTTCTTGAACGTGATATATATATCCAGTGGCATAGACTGAAGGACGAAAATGTTGTACGTGACATATTCTGGTCACATCCGAATGCAGTGAAGTTGATAAATGCATGTCATGTGATATTCCTCATAGACATTACGTACAAAACAAGCAGGTATTGTCTCCCTCTGTTGGACATTGTTGGTGTCACACCTACTGGGATGACATTTTCAACTGCTTTTGCATATTTGGAAGGCGAACGTATAAACAATCTTGTCTGGACTCTTGAATGATTTAGAGGGTTATTTTTGAAGAGTGGTGTTTTCCCTGAAGTCATTGTTACTGACAGAGATACAACCCTGATGAATGCAGTGAAGACTATTTTCCCTGATACAACCAACTTGTTGTGTCAGTTCCACATTGACAAGAATGTGAAGGCAAAATGTAAAACCCTTGTGGAGCAAAACAATGCATGGGACTATGTGATGGATGCATCGGGGAGTCTTGTAGGTTGTGCTTCTGAAAAAGAATATGATGATTGTCTTATGAAGTTTGAATGTGCTTGACTGTGACCAATCTTTGTTCAATATGTAAAAGACATGTGGTTGAATCCACACAGAGAAAGATTTATAACAACATGAACTAATAAAGTCATGCATTTTGGACCAATTTGACATTGTTTATTTATTTTGTATTTGGATTAGAAAAAACCATGAAATGAAATTCTATCTTTAAATACTAATGGATGATGTTTAAACAAGTACAATAGTAATGTAGGGGAAAAATGTTTAAATGCATGTTCATATTCAAACATACGCCGTACAAACAATGTCAAAACTCAAACTTTGTCATGACCGTCTCGCCGCAGTCCATTCCTAGGAGGTCTAGATAGCACATAAACCTCCAATCCTCAAATACACCTTGTGCTATTCTGATACACTGCTTTGATATGTTGTATGCTTTAGTGCCAGCGATAACCATTCAAAGATCTATCATTTGTTGCAACCTCCCTGTAATCGTCCGATACACCCCTTAAATAGAATATGCAAAAATATTTTAAGACAATATGGCAACCAAATATTTAAAATTGAAGTAAAATTAATACAAGTTTCAATTACCACTGCATGTTGAGGCATATTAGCCTCATCAGGTGCAACTACATCTGGATGTGGAACAGCTGGTTCATCTGGTATGACATATGGTGGATCTGGTACACGATGTTGCACGGCGGGAGGACGTCTAACAGGCTCCCCAATATGTGGCGGGGTCATGAAAGGGTGTGATATTTGGTAGATCCAATCCAAATAACCTACAACACACTGACCAAGGAAATTGGCAAGGTCTCAAGTGACTGCAAGATACTGTGAAAAGTGAAGCCACTTGTCATCAACCTCCTTAGTGGATGGGGAAGGCAAGCTCAGAAGGCAAGGTATACTCTGCATGAATCCAAACTGTCTAATTACCCTCTCCGGTTGGTATCTGAAAATATATGGGCCCCATTTGATATGACCTGAGAAAAGAGAAATGACTTCAAAGTCATGGAACACAAAGTGATCAGTGTATGGTGTCCAACAAACACCGTCTATCGTCAACCTATCTAATCGCCTACAATAGGTTGTGACAGGTAATGCCTTCCCTGACTTCCAGCGATATGTCTGTGGTTGCCTCACGACATAGTCCTCATCTGCAATCATGTTGGCAACTGCATGAAAATGCCCGTATATCCAACACTGCAGTCACAAAAATAGTAAAGACACATAGGTCATTAAAGTACAACCCAAACATTAATCAACAGACAGAAGTCACTTAAATTGTAAGAAGTACTTGTAGCAGACTAATATACCCAGCAAGATGTTTACCGTAGTGTTGATATGCGTAATTTAAGTTGTCATACATGTGTTGGAGTGCAACCGCTCCCCAACTAAAGCCACCAGACTGATGGGGATCACGAAATGTCTCCAAGAATACCACACCGATATATGTGACACTCTTGTTAACGAAGATCGTGCAACCAACCAAATGGAGCAAATAAGCTCTAGCTACCACTGTCCATTGCATAGCCTCACACTTGGCACATTACACGTCTCACAGCCAAGACAGACGAACATATGCTCCATGGCATTGTTTCGTCTTTGCTTCGGCCTCTTCGACAGTCACCTCAAGCAACTCCACTAGTAATTGAACAACCTCCTCTACATCTAATATTTCATACATCTGGAAGACTCCAAAGATGTAACAATGAAACGACGTCATTCAACGTGATAGTCATTTCTCCTATCGGCAGATGGAAGCTACTAGTTTCCTTGTGCCACCTCTCCACAAAAGCTGATATTAAACCCCTATCACCTATTAATCCCAAATCAATGCATACTAAAATTACAATTTAAGTTCAACAACAAATTACTTATTGTGACCCTAATTAGTTAACAATTCGTCAAACAAAAAACTGTTAGTGTATGCAACTCAATCATTAAACATGCAACTCGATCAAATCATTACACACCTGATTACCCAAATGAAATCAACCCAAACCAACAACAAATACTATTCAATTAAAATTTTCAAAATAAATATACATTAAAAAAAACAAAAACTCTGTATCATCATACGGATTGACAATCCGTAAGGGTCATATGGATTGACAATTCGTATGAAGCTTACGGATTGAAAACTCTATTTTCTTCTTACGAATTGTCAATCTGTAGGAGGCTTTCCTATCCCTCAATCCGTAACCTTCCACACCCAATTTTTTTCCCAATCAACTAAACGATGTCGTCGATGACGATGGCGGAAACTAGGCAACCATAGCAACCAACGTCCAACAATCACGACCTCACTAAAACCACTAGCCTACGCGAGGAGGAGACGAACGACATGACGAAACGAAGGACAAGAAAGAAGAAAGGGAGTATGAATGGTGTATAAGAAAAAAAATATTTCTAATCGTACTTAACCCTTTTAGCATGGGCATTTTTGGTATTTAACTATTCACAGCTAGGTGTATAAGAAATAACTCTGGTGCAGGAAGCACAACTCCTGCCTGAGGACGAGACTAGACCGGGTTCAATCAGGCTCGTGTTGTTGCATAACCCACTCGGGTTGGGTTTAACTTCCCACACCATTCACTTTTCCCATACACCCAGCAATTTTTTTAAATGACCATAATGTCCTCTTTCATTTTTAACATACACCAGCCAAATCTTCTTTTTCTCATTCTGCTTTTTTTTCTCGGTGGTTCTGCTGCTCGTGCTTGTTGTTGGGTGTTGCTCGTCTTCCATTGTTGAGCTGTTTGTGGAGGCCGTGGTTAGTGTTGGTGGAGGTTGCGTTGGCCGTTTCACCATCGGAGGTAAGCTCTGCAACTTAAAAGAAGATTGGTATCCGTATGGTTCGTACGGATTGCCAATTCGTATGGTTCGTACGGATTGCCAATCCGTATGGCCTTCTCACACAGGATATTTTGAAATATTTATGACATTTTGTTGTTTATTATGGTTTAAAATGTAGGAAACTTTATTTTATGTATTTAGGGTGTCGAATGAGCTTAATGTATTGTCATTGAATTAGAAGGTTAATTGAAGTTTTGTATATGATTATTATGCATATAATTTATTAATGATGATTTACGTTGTATTTGTTTAGTAAGATGGACAACGATAGTTGGGTGTATGATAGTATGATGGCTGAAGAAACTAATATGGATGAACCCAATGGAGGTGAATCGTTTGCATTTGAAAATAACAACTTTTCGATTGATTGTTCTGAAGCGTTCAATACCTCAAAGGTATTTATTGTATTCCATTTGATGGAAGCTAGTGAATGAGTTATGTAAGGATATTAAAGATGTATTATTCATTTTTGTAGGTTTTTAATTCTCGTGAGGAAGTATTGGAATGGGCTCGTGGTGTTGCATATAACATTGGATTTGTAGTTGTGATAATGAGGTCTGACACAACAACTGGGAAAAGAGGAAGAACTTCATTTCTTTTAATAGGTTGTGAACGGAGTGGAAAATATAGACCATTTAAGAAAGATTTAGTACGGACAACCACTGGCACCAGAAAGTGTGGTTGTCCTTTTAAATTGCGAGGCAAACCCGTAGTTGGAGGTGAAGGCTGGATGGTGAAGTTAATATGTGGGTTACATAATCATCAGTTGGCTAAGTCAATGACTGGA
>PYAF01004326.1:1015208-1028414 GCA_007407185.1 Glycine tomentella | reverse complement strand
GACAACAATCAAATTAAAATTGCATTGCATTCATAAACTTTGAAATAAGCTATTACTTGCATTCATCCAACCACTTAATTCATAAACGGCATGATTGGCAATTTAACTTTATCAATTACCTACTTATTGGCATCCTAAATATGAAATTAATCTAGTATACCACTGCCATACAAAATCACAATTCACTGCAATCTTCAAAGTCCAAAAATTACAAGTCAAAGCACATACGGATTGGTAATCCGTAACCCCATACGGATTGCCAATCTGTATGGGGTTACGAATACAACGCCTTCTTACGGATTGGTCCATTTCTTCTGCCGGATTGGGAATCCGTATCCATCAAAACATTTCCATATCCAAATCAACCATAGCAGAAATGTAAAAAATAAAACGTAGAACTCACGAATTCAACAATGGCAGCAAGATGGAAGTCAATGGAGCTGAGAAGAACGGAGAAGACGAAGGGTGCAGCAGAGCGGAGGAGAACGGAGCTGAGAAGACGAAACAAAGGGTCTGCTAGCTGGGTGTATAAGAAAAAATTTTAAACACCCACTTTATGCATTATTTTAACATGGGCAGTTTCGAAATTCCCCTATTCATGGCTGGGTGTATGAGAAATTGGCTGGGTGTGAGAAGTTAAACCCCTCGGGTTTTTGGCTAACACTGGAAAGCATCAAAATCATGCAAGCGACGTCGTTCTGTGTAGCCAAGTTTCCATTTAGCGCAAGGGCGCAGCAGCACCTAATCGTGAAGAAAGACCCCATGGCCGAGTCCACCGTCCCCAAGTGGGCCCAAAAAACCGTCAGCTTGCCCCCTCTCCGCCGCGGCTGTCATCTCGTCACTTCCAAGGTCCCATTTCCATTTCCTCTCTCTCTCTCTCTCTCTCTCTCTCTCTCTCTCTCTCTCTCTCTTTTCTTTAGTAATTTTTGCAAAACCCTAATCTTTTATATTGGGATTGATTTGGTCCAAATCAGATAGTGAAGGAAATTGAGCAAGACCTCTCTGGCTTCAACTGTGGCCTAGCTCATCTCTTCTGTGAGTATACTACACTATACACTATACACTATACACATAATTAGGTTAATTAACAATGTTTTAAATTGCGGCCTCAAATAAAGATATTTTGGTTCACCACAACCGCATGGGGGCTGCAATTGCCCGCAACGTGAAGGATTTTTTACTTACCGCGACCGCGATAGCAATTTAAAACCATGCATAGGTACATGAATAAGTTGTTTTCAATTCGTTGAACTTGGAAATTGTGATGTAAAATTGAAACGACAGTGCAGCACACCAGTGCTTCTCTTACCATCAATGAGAATTACGACTCAGATGTTCGCGTGGATACCGAAACCTTCCTCAATCGGATAGTTCCCGAGGTTTCTTTCTTTCTATCACCAATTTGATGCATTCATTACTGTTCTCTGGTGTCACAACATGTCTTTATATCAATTTTCGGGTGTAATGTCTCGTGCAGGGGTCATCTGCGCCATGGAAGCATACTCTAGAGGGTTAGTACTTGGTTATTTCCCAATATGTGTTATCGTTTTCTTAATTTTTTAATAAAATGAAGCTGATCTAGCTTCAATAATGTGATTCTGTTTTTTACTCGTTATTATACTTTTATATATTCACCAGCAAGCCTCTGTGATTAGTTGAATTTTATAGTCCATTCTTATCCTCTCACTTGAACATGTTCCTTTTAGCTGCTGAAATTCTAATTGAAGTTTATGGGCTAATATATTGTATTTGTTATTACTCATAACATCATAAGTCAGTTGTTACTTATTAAGTGTAATGCTGCTGTTAGCCTTTTAGTTTTCCATTTATAATATACATATTGTTTCTGATTTGGATTTGAAATTTTGCAGGGCCAGATGACATGCCAGCTCATATTAAATCATCAATGTTTGGTTGTACACTCACGTGAGCAATACTTCCATTTTTCAGTTTGATTTATCATGATGAAAAGTTATGGTTATGTTATCATCTACTGACATCTTATATTTTAACTTTTTTAGGATACCGATTACAAATGGCAAGCTTAACATGGGGACATGGCAGGTAATTCAACTTTGCAATGTTCTATCCAAAATGATCTTTAATATTTATATTGTTACCCCACATGCACACAAGCACAGATATATGTAGAGATAGGGGTGGGGAGAACTCCTTTTAAGTGCTCTGTGATAACAAATTAATTTTCACTGCACTTTTGTGATTAGGATAAACCTATTATTTCACGAACAAATTTAAAATCTCACAATACTGTCCTTCAGGATTGGTAGTTCTCACATTGTATATTTGAAGTTTATCTATCACTGTATGACATTTCATCCATTTTGACTTGGAAGAGTATATTTGCTACATGATGCCTGAACTTGACCGTGCACAACTAACAAGACATGCCATTCATTCTTACTTGTAAGAACAGATGAAAAAATGATTTTCACAGGAGTTGAGTGTGTGTGAACAATATAATAACTCTGTATTTGATTTGCTTATGAACCATTTATGCTTTGTAGGTTTTGAGGAAATGAAGTATTAAATTTCATATATTGTGTACTGGGGTTTTCTTCAATAAAATTGATCTTTATAAATTGAAATACAATTTTAATATGGTAGTGTTTAGCATGTATCATTGATGTTGGTTTACAATATTTATGATAGGATGTGATAAAGGAGTTGGTTTGGTTGACATGAATAACTATTTAGTTACTCATTGCAGATGTTAGCACTGCATTCAGTTGTTACATCCGAGTTAATAATAATTTATTTCTTCTTTTACGTTCAAGGGTATATGGCTCTGCGAGCATCGGGATCATCCTACCTCACGAAGAGTTGTTGTCACTCTTAATGGAATATGAGGTTGCTATGATCTATTTGCTATACCTCACCTTCGTGATCAAGACAATCTCGCTTTGTAATTTATAGCAGGATGTGTGCTACAGATCTACCTTTTTTGCCAATGTAATTTGAGTGCCTTGATACGATATGGACACAACTGCAGATAGCATTATGACCCTTTAATGCATATAAGTATTCCAAATAATTATTATGAGGGCAAATTACATTAACATCCTCTTAAGATTCAACAAAGTTACACTTGTACATGATGCCCTTCCCATTTTTAACCTTTACAAACCTCCCTCAATATAACGTAATACTATATACTTCTTCCATTTACAGGACCTTCCATGATTTGTATTGTTATATCGTTATATGTGTTGAAATATATTTTACCTAAAAAAAAAATATTTTACCAATTGGAACCCCTTTTAGCTGCTGATGTACTGCATTTATCCGCTTCACTTGAATAATATTGCATTATCTACTTGGGAAAAAAACAGGACCTTTCAGCAAATTATGCTTTCCATATACAATCAATCACCAATGCCTCATGCCAGTAACGTTTTTTTTAGCAAGTTTTGCACTACCATTATGGAGACATCATATGATTAGAGTATCCATAATTATGAATGAATATGGCGCTCAATAGGTGGATCTGAGGCGTGAAAGATGAGACTGACAGGGCACCATAAATTGACTAGTGGTTGATGTGAAGAAAGAAACGTAGCACGGACTTAAGAATGATTTCATCAATTAAACTCATAGTTTAGCGTCATAAGTAAATTTATATATATTTTTTACATTCAATAGTCATGTTTTTTTCCATTAAATTCTTTCTGAAATTTTGAGGAACGATACCTCTACATGATCATCGAAGAAATTGCTTAGAATCCACGGAGTTTAGTGACAAGATCATCGGCTTCTAAACTAGCAATAAGAATAATTTGTTATATGCAACATACGCAAATGATGTCTATCTTGTCTAAAGAATATGGAAACTTGAAATCTCAATTCTTGATAACTACTGTCCATCTTATTTATCAAACTATTGTAGCCGTCATCTAACAACAATAACGTAACTTTAAAATAAAATTATTTAAGTTATTATTATCATCATCAATTTACCACGTTATTAAATTCATTTTTCCATTGCAAAGGGTGCAAAATGTCATTCCACTGAATCATAAGCCCTTGAAAAATAAAAACAGAGCAGCCAAGACATAACACAAGGAGAAAATGGAATAAGCAATTTAGCTTTCCCAATTAAAACATGATCTACACCATGGAGATTGAAGAGTGCTGAAAGATCTTCCCAAGACCATCAGTGCTTGGAATCTTCTTCTTCACAGAATTTGGAGTATTGATCTGAATCCATCAAGTTGTTTAGTTCACCATTGTCACTTATTTCAACTTTAATTATCCATCCATCTTTATAAGGGCTTGAATTGACCTGTATGAAGAAATGTAGTACAACATGAAAACACTTGGTGTTCATAAAAAATAAAAATAAAAATAATTCATTGCAATACTTCAGCATTGCATAGGCATAGTGATCCAAGATGTAGCATGTAGAAACTACAAAGTACTCAAAGGAGAAAAAAATAGTTAATGCACATAAACTAAGCATACACAACTTGTATTTCATGTAAAAAGTTCTTTAAGAATTAGGCAATAAAACTCACCAAAGCAGGAGAGCTGTTAAGCGCTTCATTAACTTCAACAACTTTTCCTGAAACAGGAGAGTTAATATCACTGGTTGCCTTCACACTTTCAACTGCACCAAAACTACCTCCTTGTGTTACAGCCGCTCCCACTTCTGGCAATTCAACATATACAACATCACCCAAATGATCTTGGGCATGATCAGTTATGCCGACAGTTGCAGAATTTTCATCAACTTTCACCCACTCATGAGAATCAGCATACTTCAAATCTTTAACAACTGGAGGTACAACATAGAAGAAGCCAATAAGGCATGTTAGAGGGATAACTAACAAGACAACGATCTTAATAAGCAAAGTGTTCTTTTCACATTCAGAAGCCATTATGTAGATTAACTTCAGAAATGTTAGTTGCAACAACTACAAAAACAATAATTTTCATATCCTACATGTTCAAATGCACATTTACATTTAGCATATAATTGGAGATGCGAATATGCAATGAATCAGAAAATCACCAAAATCCATAAGATATTTAAATTCAAGATATAAAACTAAACAGGCACATAGGACTCAGAAGGCATTTTCAATCAGGCAAGCTCATACCAAGATAATTTTCCTCCTACAAATTGCAATTTTGTTTACTTCTTTTCAAAAATGTTTACAAGCGGACAATGACCTTGATAATCCAAGAATTTGATTTTACATAAATTTTAACATATAAAGCTCCAATTTAATGTACCTAATATTAGTTCAGGAAAGAACAGAATTTAAGCAACTTCAAGATCCCATCAGATCTGGATAGTGAATAGTGGAATACTGAAGGGCTTGTTTGGTTCAAGGAGGAGAATTACTTTTGAGCAGAATCTAATTTGGAAAAATTACCTCGAAGCAATGAGTTGTGTGTCAACTGTTAAGTAATCTTTACCCAGCATATTCACGAGTATTGTTTATATTAAATTAGGCAAAATTTAATGTATACCTCAATGAGAAGCACATCTTTAAAAAACAAAACTCAATGAGAAGCAATTGATAAAAGTTATGTACAAAAATGCAATGAAAAGTAATAGTTTATTTGATGTAAAATTTGCTATAAAAGATCAAAACACCTAAAAGAATTCTCCACCAAATTTCCAAATATGCACTAGAAAACGAGAACAGCCTTTTGCTCTGATGCAGTAATACTAAAGCTTCAACATTGAAAATGTAACAAAACAGCATAGCTACAGCCCAAGATTCAAACTTTCAGAAACAAACTCTCTGAAAACGTATACAAACATGAAATATTTTCAATTTTAAATTTGGAACTTATCCTAGTTTCTTCTATACATTTAGTATTCAAAAAATCTCTCTTTTTTTCTTCCTTTTATCACTATCCATTACCAGCTCCACCCTTGTAATTCTCCTGTTTGATTAATGTAACTAATTAGGCCAATAAGGTCCACTAGGTTCAGAATGCAGTCCATTAAATAGGTCACAGATGGTACATACCATTAAGAATGTGGAGCACTAATAAAGGTTAAAAAATCATAAGAAATTGGACACATAGCATTTTTAGAGCTATTTTGTTGGTGGGTGGGTGACTGGGTGATGCACTTTGCCTTCCCACCACCTCTTAGAAAGCTCCCTGCCATTAAAATATAGATAGGTATATAGAGATATAGATAAAGGTGGAAAGAGCAATGTCAACAAGACCAAGACACTGAGAGATCTCTTTATGCATGGCTGAAACCACACTATATGTTAGCACTATGATGCATATTATACATCAGAAAACATAAGAAGAAATGTGAATTTTCCATCCAGAAGAGAAGAGACCTGAGATTTAAAACGAAACATTCAAAGGACATGGATCAAGATCCACAACATAACACATGACATGACATCACAACAACTCAATTGTAATTGATCAACCAATGAAACAAAACATATGAAAAGCAGATCACAGAGAGAAGAAGAGGATGAAGGAGAAGGAGATGTTACCATTAGAAAAGCCTCTGTGAAACACAGAGATCCTCAGGTAAGAGGCAGCTCTTGAAGCCCACAATTGCCTCCAAGCCATCTCTCTCTCTCTCTCTCTCTCTCTCTCTCTCTACACTTATGCTGTGGTCATGCTGAGCATCCATTTATTTATATTGAGGGGGTTGGTGAAAGTTTTTGTTCATTTTTTATTCCTTAAAAAATATTTATTCTTAATTTGAAAAATATTTTAATAATAAAAATATTCTTTCTGATTTTATTATTGTTTAATGAGTCACAATCAAATGGATTCATTGAGTCTTTAATGCAATATTTTATATACAAATTTTCTTTCTTATACAATTAGATATTTTTATTTTATGACATAACTTTTATACCAAATTAAGTATTCGATCAAAATAATTTTACTTTTCAATAATTTTAATCAAAATATAAGTTTATTAATCAATATTTACATGTAAATATTATCGTTAAAACGTTTTTAATTTTTTTTTGTAAATTTAAAATTTAAATACTTATATTTTTATATTTTAATTCATACTTTGAGTATTAATAGATTTTTTTCTTTAAATATTTTTAAAATATATAAAGTTTCAAATTTTTACATATACTTATATTAATCAAACATATACGGAATACTTCTAAATGATATTATTTTCATATAGAATTAGATTATAGAAAAACTGAACGTATATTTTCCTGTTATTGTTACTTTTTTATCCATAATAAGCAAATTGATATTATATTTACATAAAAAGGAAATAAGTGCTATGTGGGTCTTTATGTTTCGTAAGGCCGAGTTTTTGATTAATATTTAGAGTAAATTATATTTGTATTTTTTTGTGTTTTTTTCAAATTATATTTGATATTTCTCTTTTTTTATACATTATTTTTATCTCATTCGATTAATATTGTTAACTAATAATTGAAATATCTTAGCAGACAAAATAATTTGTTAGAATAAATTACACCCGTATTCTTTGTAATTTTTCAAATTACACTCGATATCTCTCCCTTTTATATATTACTTTTATCTGACAGTGTCTAGCTAATCAGACACAACGGTAATGGTGGTCGAAGTTACGGCAGGGGACGAGCAGGTGGTGGAGATGGATATGACAGTGGCGACGACGGCTACGATGGTGGCGGTGACTACAATGGAGGTGATGGCTATGGTGGTGATGGTTGCTCAGACAGGAGTGGATGTGCCCAAATGTCATGTTGGTGGGCGAGGACAACGATGAGGAGGAAGAGATGATGCTACCATGGAAAAAGGATGCGGAAGAGAAGGAGGAGATGATGGTAAGTGAAGAAGGGTTGTTGAAAAAAGATAATGATTTGTAAAATGCAAAATGTGATTTTTAGGAAGAATATGAGGATATTTTAGACATAATTTTTCATTAAAAGTCATATGATTAACCTGTACCTATTTTCTGTTAAATTATTAAATAGTTTAGGAAGGGGAGTCTATAGAAAATGCGAGCTAAATAATTAAGATATTATTTTGTAAGGTGAAAAAATGAGACATATCAAATGCAAATTATAAAAATAGAGAAGGTATAAATGTAATTTAGTCTAATATTTTTCAGCCGAAGGAATCTTAAACAATACCAACATGGGCAGAAGAAAGACCCATAGGGGTGAAGAATGGTGGGTCCGAAAAGTTGGTGAGTATAATAATATTTTAAGAGGGGTAAAATATGTTGAGGTAATTATTAAATGAGAAAAAGGATTAACCATTAATGTAAAAAAAGTATATAATCTCAATTTATCATATTGGTAAGTTTATTAATTTTTAAAATAATTATCTTAATGGAATTTAAACTTTGATGTGTAATTGGATAATAATATATAATTATTTTATATGTAAAATAATTTTTCTTTCTTAGTTTATAATCATTAAACTCTAATTAAATTCAAATGTCAAATGTTTACTTTATATTTTCCTTTAAAAATAATTTTTAAAGCAAAAGAAAAGTTAAGATAGTTTGGATATGATTTGGGGATTAGTGAGTTAAATAAATTTGAGGCAAGGGGAAATGATTCAATTCCATCTTTTATCATATGTAGATTGATCTTTTGCTTTATGTGAAAGGAGATTTTTATTTTTTTTTAGGAGAAACCTTGGAGGAGGAATTTCTCTCCTATTTTCTATTATTTCCATTTCATTTAATAAAATCTTTGTTTTCTTTCTTTCTCATCTTGTTTTCTTGTTCCTAACAAACTTCAGAAGAAAAAAAAAAAGATTTCCCACATTTTCAATTAGCCCATTGGATTTGAAGCTCTGAAGAAATAAAATATATTCAAGACACGTGAACAAAAGGAGGAGAAATCAAGCAATTTTTAGTTTCCTTAGTTGAACATGATCAACATCATGAAGAGTTCTAAAAGCACTTGGCAATTGGCAAGGCTATCAATGGTTGGAATCTTCTTCTTCACAGAACTTGGAGTACTTTTCTGAATCCATCAAGTTGTTTAGTTCACCACTGTCACTCATCTCCACTTTAATTATCCATCCATCTTTATAAGGGCTTATGTTGACCTGTATGAAGAGACATAGGACAAGATGAAAATACTTGGGTGTTGATAAAAAAAAAAAAAAAAAAAAAAAAACATTGCAATACTTCAGCATTACATAGGCCTGGTGATTTAAAAGTTAGATCAGAGTGTACAAAGGAAGTACAGAAAGGAGAAAAAATAGTTAAAGTGCGCATACACTCAGCATCAGATCTTGTCTTTCATGTAAAAAACTCTTCTAAAAATTAGGCAATAATACTACTTACCAAAGCAGGAGAACTAGTAAGTTTTTCATTAACTTCGACCACTTTTCCTGAAACAGGAGAGTTAATATCACTAGTTGCCTTCACACTTTCAGCTGCACCAAAACCTTCTCCTTGTGTCACGGTGGCTCCCACTTCAGGCAATTCAACATACACAACCTCACCCAAATGATCTTGTGCATGATCAGTTATGCCAACAGTTGCAGAATTTCCATCAACTTTCACCCACTCATGGGAATCGGCATACTTCAGATCTTTCAAAACTGTAGGTGTAACAAAGGGAGGTCATATTTGGCACAAAAAACATTAATTGACTTTCTTGCTAAATCACCCAACAAATAAATAAAAAATTGAAATCTGATCAGCCAAGTTATTGGAAGAAGAATCTGACTGGTACACTAGTACTAGCGGCAAGAACGAGAAAACACAGCAACCAAATAATAGCAGAATACTCAACCATTCAATAAAGTAGGTCCAAAAGTAATTCTCCAACAAAATTCCATATACATTACACACCAAAACTAACAGAAGATTTTTTCTCTGAAGCGTTGTGAAGTTTCATTATTGAAAAAAAAAAAAAAAAGTTTTCTTATTGAAAACTGGCATTCACACTTTAAATGAGCATACTAAAGCCCATATCCAAAAGGAAAAAAAAAAAGTGAAGATAAGGTGAGCAACTGTACTCAAACTGTTTAGGAAGCATAAACTGATGACGCTACAGTTCTTATCAAGGTAAAAATAGATAATTAGTTTTTTGGAACATGGAGATTGTATCAAACAAATGTAAATTGAGATATGATTAGATCATACCCATAATTATTATAAAAAAAATCAATACCGAATGAGAAATGAGTAGAACCTGAGGTCTATTTTGGGATAGGAAGCAGCAATCCAGAAATGAGGTGGGGGCATGGTTGACATGTAAAGAAGTTAATAACATTGGAATCTTTTATCACTTTATCCCCTGATTAGAGTAGCTGTTTCAGCGACAGGGACCTATGACTAAGTCACAACTTAGAAGGTAAACCACCTTATCTCTGTGTCAAAACTCACTCTATAAGGGGTGTCAACATGATTGACATTCTAATAAGTTATAACACCAACGGCACAAAGTCAGGGATATTATAACTTGCAGACTTAAATGTTGGAAAACGTAGTATATGCAAATTTTAAATGCAAGTAGAAGACAACTACAATTCAAGGATTTTCTTATTTTTTTTCTTTATTCTGTCAAGACGATATGAAGTTCATTGAAGAAAAACACATTATGCATACAATGACACAATCTGACAGCGTAACTGCACAGCACTAACTTTATCCAGTTATATTGGCAAACTGTACTCTTGAACAAGAAAGAATCAATTACAAATTATGTTTCTTCTTTTAATTAGAGTCATTACCACAATTGTAACCTGTAACAGAATCCATATTTTGACAAATCCTAAGCAAACAAGGTCTTCAATAGACTTAGCCTACACAAATATCAAGCATAATTTATACAATGAGTAGTAATAATGTGCCATTACTTTTTCTATTTTTGCATTGTTCATTACTTTCACAATGCAGCCATGAAAAGGTGGAAATATGAATTTTGGAAATAGGACATCGTTGATGCCATTACTGATTTCCTTCCTAAGATACACCAGTGACCACCTAAAATCTCTGTTTCTCATTGGACTTTTGGAGTTTAGGAAGTAATAGAAGTAGTTACATAGACATGGTTAGAAAGTTGTTATGGAATTAGTTAGATTGTTATAGCGGAAGGGCATGGACTTAGCTTAAATAGTAGGAGGGTAAGAAGGGGGAATCATTCAAATTTGTTAGCATTTACAAACTGTGTATTTGCTCTGTCGAGAAGGTAAAAATCACTCCTTTAATTTGTCGTCATTCAAAATTCAACAACAGAAACATTCTATTATCATATTCAGTTTCTTTCCTTCCCATTAAAATGACCATGACAAATATGACTATGTATGGATATCTAACTACGGGTGGAATTAAAATAGAACGAGATGGAGAAATAAAATTTTTGTCCCGTTGTTTTGAACATTTTACCATAGGAAATAGGAAGTGAGCCAAAAGATTGAAAAAAAATCAGCAAACAGTAAGTTTTTGTTTGCTTAAGCGTTTGAGCCTCCATTCCCACTTTCCAATGAACTGCCAATGTGAATCTATGTTCCTATGGTCATTCATGTTCAATTGAACTGAACGTTTATTCAATTCCATCCTAATTAAAAAACATAAAACAATATAAACAGAGACAACTAATGTCATTCATTTTGATTCATTCCATTTCCTTTTCATTAATTCCAAGGTTTTAAAAATCGGTCCACCACCGTATTTGGGCCAAAACACAAGGTTTTTTTAACTGTCTGTGGCCGTAATTGGGATCACGTCGGCTTCATTTGTCAGCGATATAACAATCTCGACAAAACTGCAACACGACCAGGACGGATATTTAAAGCCTTGATCAATGGCAACATAACCTTGGAGATCACTAGTCACAGCTGAACCCACACGGTAATATGTGTTAGTGACTTATTGGTTATGAGTTCGAATTCAGAAAAAATATTTTTGCATATGCAAGGTAATACTCTCTCTCTCTGTATGTGTGTGTATATATATATATATATATATATATATATATATATATATATATATATATATATATATATATATATATATAGAAATATAAATATGTGTGTGTGATGATCACCATGCAGTACATTGTACATCAGAAGGCACAAAAACGTGAGTTTTGCCATCAAGAAGAAGAACCGACTCGGAACTTGAAATGACACATGCAAGGGCATGGATCAAGATCGATCCGCATATATCGTCCACGCTACGCACGTGACATGACGACAACAAAACCAGCGTAAATGATCAATGAAACAAAGCAAAGGAAAATCCGTATCATAGAAAGAAGAATAAGAAGGAGGAGGAGGAGATTACCGTTAGAGAAGCTTCTGTGAAACACAGAGATCCTGAGGTAGGAAGCAGCTCTTGAAGCCCACAACTGCCGGCAAGCCATCATTCTCTTACACTGCTTCTTCTCAAGAGACCTTTCTGTTTGCCAATACTTTTTTGTAGGTTTGATAGAGAAATTTGCGTTTCTACCTCTAAATTATTATAAGAAAAAATATATCTTTTTTTGTCTATTATTAGATTTTTTCTGTATTTACTAGATAGCACCCTGACTATGCATGGGGAAATTTGAAGGAATTTTCTTTAAAAATTATATTGATAAATTTCATAGTTTTTATATTATTAAAAAAATCTATAACCAATTGAAATGTCAAAATTTGAATATGACATTCTTAATGAAAACCGCCACTATTTATAACTGAAAATCATCAAATTTTGATAGAAAGAATCTGATTGAAGCATTTGAAAATTTAGGAGTCAAATTAGTAATCAAGACTAATAAGAAATAATAAAAAATAATTAAATGTGATTAGTTTGTAATATAACTTAAGTTTAATTTTGATAATATTGTTCTACTAAAGTAAAAGAAGTTTATATAAACAAATGAAATTATGTAACAAAACTCAAAATGAACATAATAATAAATTTTTATAAACAAAATAACCAAAGATTATTCCATTACAATCGCTTTTATGGAGATCAATAATTTAACAATTAAAAAAATATTGAAAACAAAATTAAGTAAATAAATAAAAATGTAAATTTAACAACACATACTTAAACGATTAAAAATTAGTACAATACCATATTCACATTCTTTTGTGTTAAATTTTTTTACATATCACATTCATTTTTGTTTAATTTGATATGATATAACAATTTTTTAGGAAAACATTTGAAACAATGAAAAATAATATATAAGAAGTTAATTATTTAGTTTCAAATATTATCAAAATTAAACTTAAGTTATATTACAAACTAATCACATTTAATTATTTTTTATTATT
>PYAF01004326.1:972687-1015108 GCA_007407185.1 Glycine tomentella | reverse complement strand
TTGTAATCAAGATGTATATTTTTCTTTAATGTTAGAAAAAGATATATTAATATTTTGTTAAAAAGTAGTGTTAAATATCAAGTAATGAATAGTTTATTATTATGTTATGAAAAGAGTTGATGATATTATTCTATAATAATATTAAATAAGATTTTAAAAAATCAACTAAAGTATGTTGAATTTTTTTAATAAAAAATAAATTTACTTTTTAAAATATTTCATAATTATGTTCAATTTAGTTAATAAAATTTACATTGTGAGAATAGCTTAAAAGAATAAAAATTAGAAAACCATTATCTATGAAAGACTAGTAAATTCGTCTTTCTTGTAAAAATTATTTGTTATTTCCCTTTCTGTGCAGTTGTTTTTTAAGGACTATTAAGGAGTTTCTATATACTTCTGGTTTAGTCCCCTTGTAGTAGTTTCTTCCTCGGGCTTTTTAGTCCCTCCCATTACAAAAAAAAAGAAGCTTATTTATAGTTTTTTTACCTACACAATTTCTCAAAGGTTATTTCCTGCTTCTCTCTCGTCTATTGACTCATCCATTACCCGAACAATCACCTAGGATTTTGTCCTGTTCTCTTCACTTCTTTTTCCTCAGATTTATATGGCATCACATAGTTCTTTGCTACCTGTTTGGTTCTTTGCCACCTGTTTGGTTCTTGCCAGCGTGAGATTTGAGAGAGAAAAAAGAAATACAGTAATAGGAAAGGAGGGTAGCAACTCAGGTTCGTGAAACTAATAATAATGTGATGCATCCTGCAAGCTCTTTTTATGCATATATTTGTTAATTCCCCCTAGTTTTCTTTTTCTTGTTATTGTTATTTTTTTAATATTTATTAATTTATTTTTTTGTCTTCTTCTTTATTGCATATTTTGCAAATTTATTTGATGGTTGTTGTTGTTGGGTGGTAAGGTTGTGCTAAGAGGTAAAAGAATGGAGCATGGGGATGGAGAAGCAGTGATAATTGGAGGTATGGTTGCAGTCATAAAAATGGTAAGGTTGTGTAAATTTATTAATCTCTTTTTTTCTTCTTCTTCTTTTAATTAGTTTCCATTGTCCAAAATAAAAAATGACTTGAGGCTTGAGCATTTACTTATGGCTCACACATGCCATTCTCTATGGTGGTATAGTTAGAAAGTACAACAAGATCTAAAGAATGGTCTGACAATTGCAGTAGACCTTATTTTGGGAAGGCTTCTGTTAGTAGGACAAAGGTTGAAGTCATGTTTTGTACGCAAGTGGGTCTTAGTTCAAATGTAGGAAACGATTGCAGTCTCTCGACTTTCCTTTCAACCTCGAAAGCCTTGATATGCAACTTAAATTAAAGGATAAAGTTTTGTGCAATAGAAGTCTGTTTTTTTTTTTTTTTATGAGTACACTATTTAATAAGTTACTATGTAGCTTTATAATATTTATGAAAAATAGTTTTATAATAGTTTGTAATTAATTGATAGTATAAAAAATAGTTTTCTGTCAACATATGAAAAAAAATTGAAGTTTTATATTACTCTACCCAAAAGAACTAAAATTCTATATTCATTTCATCTATTTTTAAATTGTCATTTAATATTTTGGTTCTTTAACCATTGGTGGGAAATTTCAAAATTCAAATAATTTGAAATGTCAGATATTTAAAATGCTCATATTAAAAAAAATCATTTTATAAATAATTTATGTAGATAAATCAATTTAAATTTATGAAATTTCAAATTCTTAATTTGGATGGAGCAATTCAATTCCTTTATATGCAAAATTTTACTTTTAAATTCATATTTAAATATAATATTAAAATTTCAATATTATTTAATTTACTTTTATTAAATCTTTAACAAAAAATACTTAATTTTTTTCCAAGAGTAGGAAGATTAAGTACAATTTTCTTTTCTTAAATTGTGAAAAAAGAGACTTACATTTTATTATATTTAAAAATTAAAATGAAAATCATATATTTTACAAACCACAACCAAACATGTCTATCACATTAGATTCCAACCCAAATCCACACTTATATAAGACATGTCATCATTGGTAAGGGTTTTAATATAATTGTATATTAATAACACATCACATATGATTCAATAATGTAAATAGAAGTCATATTGTCAAAATGAGCACGACATGTGTGAAGTACAAATTAAAACAACATGAACATCAATTCAACACTACAAAGTTTTCAAAGATAGATTTAGTCATAGACTCAAGCACTCAAGTATCAGGTACATACGGGAACATCCTTGAAAACGACAAATTTTCTTGATTAATCTTCCCAATTACACACATCAAATAAATGATATATATATATATATATATATATATATATTTGAAAATAATGTTAGTTACACTAAAAAACAAATGTTTTAATTAACTAGCATGAGAATCAAAATCATACAACACACTTGACCAACTATTACATTAATTATAAGCATCAATATACCCAACACACTAGAAATAAAAATAAGTACATCAAAAAGTTGTAAAAGTAGCCACCAATCCATCACACAACTTTAGAATCAACATTAAGCTGCCACAACCACAAATACATATATCAGAACATAACTATTTCACATAAACTATAATAAAATAATCATTGGGTGTCTTACAAGTAGTATTTTCAGGCAGTATAAAATGCAAAAACAAATAAAATTTTGGAGTGAAATGTAGAAACATGTAAAGTGCAGAACCTAATCAATACAAGATAATGAGAAAAACAAAACAAGATAGTAAAATAAAACGGAATACAAGTTACTCACCAAGTTTCAAGTTGTAGAAATATGTGTTAAAACATAATCCCTCTTTTGCTCAATTGGAAGTGCTTTTGCGATAGTTAAGTGTTTGGGAAGGTTAGCTAACCATTTAACAATTTTAGCCCATTATTGTTTATTAAGGTTTGGTATCAAAGCCACCTCATCTAGCACTTCTAAAATCTCATTTTGATCAACCTTTTCATTATATGCTTGTGTCGATCAAAAGACTTAGCCACTTATTTCATCGAAGCAACTATTCTATCTTTTTCTCCAATCTTCCTCCTTTGGGATTGTACACTAGTTGAACTTGAAAATTGTCCCTTTCTTTTTGAACTAGAGACTAACTCCTCTAAAACTATAGAAGCATTGGCATCCTCTAAACCCATCAATTCCACTTCATTTACTCCTGTGCTCATGACTTCATCAACATCCATAGCAGTTTCAACTCCACAACTGGTGGCTTTATCTTTAGCACACAAGAGTCAAAAATTTGGAATTGTCTTGAATCAAAAATTTCTAGCCTCTTTATGTGACTTAAAAATAAAATAAAAAAGAGTCAATAATAGCACCAATTAAATAATATACAAGACACTATTTACACTAACAAAATAGTGATATAGAATACTACTTACACTAACATACTCATTCCATGCATTTTCATCACCAACAATAATCATGTATTTGGTGTCATCTCAATCAAATCCACTCTGATTAAGGATATCACTAACAACTCCATACCACGATCACCAAAGTTTGATTCGATTTTTAACGTTCTCCCAACTGACTTGGACTTTGAAATTAGCAGATAACTTTGCAGTTGCAATATTGTATGCTACCTTTTTTCAAGCTTTGCCACTCTTATTGCCTAAATTTCTTTGGTCTCTTAGTACTTCAGCCAACACTCATTCCATCTCCAAATTCCATGTAAAATAACTTTTGTTTCCTCATTTTTTTCTGTCACCTTCCTTCTCCTTTTGATGTTTCCTTTGGATGACTCCATTGAAGTTAATACCACATATTAAACTGCACATAACAAATATCACATACAACACACTATAACTCGCACATAATAGATATAACATACAATGCACAATTGTAGATTGTATAAATAATTTTTTTATGAAGAAACATATGGCAACCACCAAAAGTTTTTCTTAAAGTATCAAATTACAATATGTAATTAAACCAAGTGCATAAGGAAGTCTTTCTTCAATAACAAATTACATAAAAAACACTCCTTATACAACGTTTCTTCTAACTTGATAATTAGCAAACATATTCATTGCTAATGTATCTCTAAATCTTGTCCACTCTTCAGTGACTTGAAAAGTTGTGACATCATTTGTCACATTGTTTTGAACTTTTTTCGTTAGTCGAGTTAGCTCTTGATCAACAATGGATAAAAGCTCTGAATCTCCATCCTCTAAAAGTTGGTCAATTTGTTGCTCATTCTTATAAAATTGTGTAACACAAAATAAGCATTCTTATTTGTGTATTTTATATCGAAAAATGAAAGAGTTCTTAATATACTCCATCTTTTTTCCAATATCTCGAACGACCTTTCTATTGCATTTCGTGTACTTGCATGATGAAGATTAAATAACTCCTTGTAATTTTGAGGGGGTGTTTCTAGTCCACTCATCCCTCGATATGGCGCTAAAAATCCAGGAGCATTGGTATATCCCGCATCTACAAGAAAGTATTTATCTACAATGGTTTTAAAAAAATCATAGGCTTGAACTACGCAAGTTAAATAAAATTTATTTGCAAGAGATATTACTAGTTGGAATTTCAAGTTTATTTTGATGATGTAAAACATCTCATAATACTCGAGAATCTCCAACAAACCTTTCCCACCTAGGCAACACATAAATAAACCTTAAATTTGGACCACAAGATGCTAATACATTTGTTGAGACATCACCTTTTCTATTACGAAATCTAGGCCTATCTTCAGGAGAAACTAATACCGGAATATGTGTCCCATCAAGTGCTCTAACACAATTTTACAAACAACACAAGTTTATTAATATATTTAGTTTTTGGAAAACACACTCTTACTAACCCTTAGTTGTTCAAAACAATCTATTTCTGACCCTCTAATGAGATGATTAAGGTGACTGCATCGTTCCAATTCCCAATTATGGGTTGGTTCCTTAACAAAATGGTTGTTATGATACCATGCTACTACACTCATAATCATATAAACGACACAAACAAAAGTGATTTTAATTATCTTTTTAAATTCCTCTTTTACATTTTCTTGAAGTAATTGCAGTGTCAACTATATTAGCATCCATTTCTTCCCAATCCAAACCCCTAAAAATTTTCAAATATGGAGTTTCTAAAAGATTAGTAATTACAAACAACTTCCTAGGTTTGTAGGTGTATATATATATATATATCACTTTATGTAATAACATGCATATGAGTCTCTTACAATGCACAAACAATCTATCTATGAATTTGTAAGATCTCGTTCATATACTTATCATTGGCTGATTACTTGCACTTATCCAAATTGTTGTAGTATGCCTTTATGTGTTGTTTAACTTTGGATAATTTGCATGTGCTCAACTTTAGTTTCAAGTGCGTTGTGCCTAATTTTTCTTTGTCTTGTATAACAATGATGTATTAATCAGAGTGTTAGTAGTATAAATTTTTCCTCTACTTATTTCTATGCAATTTGTGTTTACCACCAGGAAGCTCTTATAGATGCCTTGAATGATGAGACTCCAATAATAAAGGAACAAGTATATTATAGACAAATAATGTCTGACACTTATGTATTAGCTAAGATTCTATCATAAGCTGATATACAACGTTTTCTAATGCTAATCCTTTGTTGTAGAAATAATGAAAACAACTTTTTATTGTTTTTCATTTTCACTTTTTTCTTGCATAAACTTCAAAATACAAGAAACGGAGTAAGAATTGAAAATGAAAACAACATGCATTTTCTAAAACCAAATGGTCCCTTAGATAATAAGACAAAATAAATAATTATATTTGGTGCATCGTGCGTGCAGAATGTAATCAAAGAAACCCAATTTTCTAAAATAGAGGCCCAAGGAGCATATGCGAAGCAAAAGCTGAGTATTTAGATTTGTTTTCAATATCATGTATGTTCCAAGTTCCAAGAGGACAAACGAAAACGTGTGCCACGAGTTCATATATATATCTAGTAACAAATATCAACTAGTGGTGCTTTTGCAGATCAAAAGTTAGAATCATCCAAGACAAGTAACAATTGTGAAAATTTACAAACAAGGGACTAAAACTAGCTAGTATCTTATTTTCAAGTAAAACACTTCCTTTTACGTTGCTAACCACAGTTGGCAAAACCCCAAACATTTTTTGTGGTGTAACTAGCATAAAAATGAGACAATCATCCGTCGACTGTGGAAAACTCTCTTTATTGCCTACTGTTTCCTTCATTATTGGTGGAACCATAAAAACTATTATCTAGCAAAAATAGGAATAACAAGAACGGACTAGAAGATGAACTTAGTTTCTGAAGCTAAATTGAGCTTTGCAAACTCCTCAATTTGCAATAACAATCTGCAACTCTATCATTGAACAATCACTGTTGGAATTATTGAATAAATCTACAACATGGTTAACATTTTAGGAACCTTACTTATCCTTTGAATCCTGTCAAAGCATTGTTTAGTAACTGGGAATGCACAACTACAATAAACTTTGTTTAGTATGGCCCTCTACAATAATCTACAACATTTATATGCAAAGGATCTCTCCAAAGTCGGTTTGTAGAATATCAACATGCACAAATGCAAGGGGCTATAAATTGGAAACGTTATTCTCCCTTAAATAACACATTTTGGTATAGAGATATACAAAGATGAGATATGAAAAGAAAGAGACAAACAAATCAAACACGAAATCAAAAACCAAATCCTAGATAAAAAAACAAAATCAACAAAATTAAATAACAAAACACAAATTAACAAAAATCAGAGACAAGATACAAACGTATGAACGCACTTTGAGAGTGAAAGCGTGAACCACCATGTGAGAGGGAATGAGAACACACTCTCACCACACTAGCGTGAACCATTGTGAGAGAGAGTGAAAGTGTGAACAACTGCTCGAGAGAGTGTGAGAACACACTTTGAACCATCGCGCAAGAGTATAGCGGGTCACAATGTTGCTAGGATTCCAAGTGTGGATCGTGAGACGGTGAGAGTGAGAAAGTGAGTTGAGTGTGAAATTTTCAAATTCTCTATTTTTTTAGAGTATTTTAAATTCCATTGATTTAGTACAATTAGTTGCCCCATAAAAAACCAACATTTTAATTTTCTTTTAAATATTTTTTTCAAACAAGTCATTTCACTCAAGAGAATTTTAATTGTCCAATAAAAATGAATCACTCGATTGAATTGATGTATCCAAACGCACGATTAAGCTTACGACAAACATTTGATTCCCTCTATGTCTTTACGTCTCAAGCGTTAGTCTCATGACTTTTAAATATGAGATACCTTCCTTCTCACAAAAATGATATATTTGACTTTATAAATTATCCTACAAATTATACAAAAACTGATTTATAATAATGGTTGATAGCACAAATTTTTATACTTTTTAGTTTTTAGTATCCAATAATTAATGGATGTGTGTATTTACATGATCTAGTCTCACTTTCTTAATACATGTTTGTTTTACATTTAAAATTGTTTTTGCGTTGCGCATTTTAATATAAATTTAATGGATAAAAATAAAATAAAAACAAAAACAAGAGATCCTAATATTTTTACAAAAGATACTTTTGTCTTAAAAGTAATTTTTCACTTCATTTTCAACCATCCTTCTTTATTTGCTTTTACCATTCCCTCCATGTTGCACCCAAAGATAAATTAAAAATTAAACTGTATATTTCGTTAAATAAAACATCATTTTTTCTGTGTTTTTGAAATACATAATCGGTGTACTAAACAAACAAAAATAAGAAATACATATTGGAGTGAACGCCCTTGGCAGTTAGCAGGGTTCATTTCATTCCAAAATGGAGGAAACATTACCACACCATACTCCTCTTAACCATCACCAAGTCTTGGTTCTAAAATCAGCAATATGTTCGAGACTCCTCCTCGTAACCCTAATCATCCTCTTCCGAACCCTCGTTTCCCCCTACGACACATCCGCACCCTTAAACCCTCCATGCCTCTCCACCCCCAACCCCAACTCCACCACCCACTCTTCCCCCCTCGAAAACGGCGTCGTTTGGGACTCCGTCTACTTCCTCCGCATCGCCCAATGCGGCTACGAGTACGAACAAACCTTCGCCTTCTTACCCCTCCTTCCTCTCTCTCTCTCCCTCTCTTCTCAAACCCTCTTTGCCTTTCTCTCTCCCTTTCTAAACCAAAGGCCCCTCCTCGCTCTCTCCGCTTACGTCATCAACAACATGGCTTTCGTTCTCGCCGCTCTCTACTTCTACAAGCTTTCCCTCACCGTCTTGAAGGACCCCCAAATAGCGCTTCGGGCCACCGTTTTCTTCTGCTTTAATCCTGCCTCTGTATTTTACTCATCCATGTAATGCTCTTTTCTCCATTTGAAAACAATAAAAATTTGCGCTTTTTTCAATTTTGGTCCCGTAAGTGTTTTCTTTAGTGCTTGTAAGTGTGTGTCCTTTTTCAATTTTGATCCCGTCAGTGTGTTTATTGTTTAGTGCTTATTAGCCCCCCCCTTTTTTTATCTTATTTTCCCTTCCCCTTCCACTTTTTTTTTTCCAACCTACTTGTATTTATCATTGGGTTCATCTACCATTAACTTGGGTTAAAGGTGCTGGATGTTGATGTTGAAGTGTGTTTAGTGCTTGTAAGTTTATGCAAGGACTAAAGTTGGAAAAACACGATCAAGGACTAAAATTGAAAAAAAAAACACAAACTTACAGGAACTGAATTCATATTTATGTTTCTTTGTGACTTGGTGTTTGGTTTGTGTGATGGTAGATACTCGGAGAGTTTGTACGCGCTTCTGTGTTTCGGAGGAATGTACCACTTCATGTCTGGTGGGAACAATTTGGCTGTTCTTTTCTTTGCACTCTCCGGTGTTGCTAGGTCTAATGGGGTGCTGAATGCTGGCTATCTCTGCTTTCAGACTATGCATCGGGCTTATCATGCTATGTTTCAAGAAAAGCGTGTTACTGTTAGTTTCTTCACTCTTTCTTCTTTCCTACATTGTCATGTGAGAGTGTCTATAGTAATTATTTTGCCCTTGATGGAAATGGGTTGGAATTTGGAAAATGTCGATTGCGTTCAGTCTCACGTGACTGTGATTGTTAATATTAGAATCGGTTTTCTGTGTTTGTGAATTTGAAGCAACTGTCTCAAGCACTTGCGAAATTATGAATATAGTCATTGCTGTTTTATGGTAAAAGAGAGGGTGAATTCTATCAACATGGCTGCTAGCTCTTAGTGTCTGAAGAAATAAGTTGTTTTCTTCTTTCTATTTTTTTGGAGCCTTTGATGGCTAATTTTATTGACTGAGTATGGATGCTTATGATATTAGGTGTGGAAGTTGGGGGATTTGAGAGTGGTGAGGGTGACATATTGTATGCTAAAAAAATAAGTTTGAGTTTTTTTTTTTTGCTGTTGAGGATTTTTCAGGTGATAGGTCATAGAGTAGAGTAGAAAGTAAATATGCCTAGAACTAATAATTTTTCTTTTCCTGATGAATGTTGTTTTTTAACTATGTGGTATGGGAACATTTGTAAACTGATGTATAGATGTAACTCAAGTAGTTAGAGTAGATGTTCTAGGATTGATTTCCATGTCAGCTGAAAAGAAAAAAGGTTTCAAATGCTGTTAGTTTGAATTATCAACTAGAATACTTGATTGATTCTTTGTCATTGTACCAGTTGGCTCTGCAGATTGTTTTTGCTGGAGCTTTACGTACTGCATGTATTTTTGCTCCATTTGTAGCTTTCCAGGCGTATGGCTACTACAATATGTGTGTTGGACGTTCTCTTGATGAAATAAGGCCATGGTGCAAGGCAAGAATACCATTACTTTATAATTACATCCAAAGTCATTATTGGTATGTTCATTTTTAAGTTACAATAGTTTTGTTGATTTATTTTGCCAATGCTATCTTATTGGCTGAATTATTATAATCTAGTCTATGCAACCTATTATGAAGTATTTTCTCCGTAGTCTTTAAAGTTGGAACTTGGATGTTTAAAATTTAAATAGTCAGATTTTTCAATAAAGGTTAATTTCTGATTGGCCAGGGGTGTAGGTTTCTTGAGATATTTTCAGCTGAAACAGTTGCCTAACTTTCTTCTTGCTTCCCCAATACTGTCTCTGGCAATTTGCTCAATTGTCCATTATGCTAAGTCAAGGCCTCAAAACTTTTTCTCGCTGGGTTTTTTAACTCCTATGGAAGAAAAGAGCTGTGGAGTTGTGTTTTTATTAGATGGACTCTCAAGGTCCAAAGAAGCCCAAAGTGTGAAGAAATCCTCTGTTAGGGTAGAAGGTATGGTACTGAAACAGATTGTGTTTTAGAATTATTTTACATTAGTTGGAAGTACATTGGTTTGTGAGGAATGGTGATAAGTAATTCACTGACTTGGGTATAACAATTAAATCATCCACCGACAGTTTTTCTGTGGTGGTGCTATTTTTTCATTCTTTCACATTTGTGGTTCAGCCATTTTATTGTTTGTCTGGTCATTCCTGCTTGTTGATTATTGATATATGTACAGAGTTATAATTAATTCCTTCGTTCATTGTTATGCTGTATAATTGATTATACACGTAGAATCAATTATAATATTACACAGCATAACACAATTGTCTGGTCATTCCTGCTTGGTGATGATAGTGAATGCTTAATTCCTTCATTCATTGTTCTATACAGCATGTATAATCTTGTTACTTAGGATATACAATATAATGTTATATCTTATCATTGCAACCTCTACTCACTCCTGTAGCAGAACATTCCAATCTTAGGAGAAGAAAGAATGTGAGCGAGGGAGATGTTGCTAATGTTCCCCTAGAATCTGAGCCAGCAGCAATTTGGCCAGGATACTTGTCTGCTCCTGTTCTCCCATTTGCGTTACACTTGGGATTCATGGCATGCACTGCTTTTTTCATCATGCATGTACAGGTAAGTGTCAACTGTCTTGTTTTCTTCTGCTTCTATTTATCATGTTAAGAAAACTAGTGATCTTGAACTTTTGCTAGTCATAATGTTTTAAGACCTGGTCCTGAATATTGCTTAAAAGTTCTAAACTTGGTTATCGAGTTTGTACTTGGTGAAAAATGGGTAATGAAAATTGACATTGTATTTGGCCACAATTATAGATGCACCCTTCATTTTCTGCTATCCCACTCTACTCTTACCCATTGCACCTTCATTCAGTTTCTATCATATCCATTTGTTGCTTAAGAATGGCCAAAAGTGTTTGCTAATGGGAACTTTTGGTAATTGACATTTAACAGGTTTCAACTCGTTTCTTGTCTGCCAGCCCTCCTCTTTATTGGTTTGCTTCATATATAATGGCATATCCTGGAAAATACTTTAGATGGGGATACGTGATGTGGGCATACTCTATAGCATATATTTTTCTTGGCAGTTTGCTGTTTCCAAACTTCTATCCTTTTACTTAACGAGAAGAAAGGTAGATGGTTCTTGAAAGCTGTTGGTCTTCTTATTCCATGCAATGCACAAAGGCATAACTATCCACCATGAAGCGGTGCTGCTGAATTTCAGATTTCTGTTGGTTGCTGTTTGATCTTTACACGCCTGAGTAGTGGAGAAAATGCCCCCTTCCCTCTCTCAAATTAGCAATTTTTTTTTACGTTGGTCAACCGGTATTCTGTATCATCTAGATGAGTAAACTAATAGAAGTCCTTTTCCTTTGTTGTAATTTTCATTTTTTGTATATTATTTTTCTTTCTGTTCGATAGCTTTAGTTGAAGTTCAACACCACTTTGTTTCCAATGAGTGGCAAAGTGAATCGGACTATAGGAAAAGACAAATAATGCCCCTGGAGGACCTTTTCCATATTTAAATTTATTTTATTTCAAATTATCTATCTATATAGATATGTATTTTATGTTTAGTATCAAATCCAATTTTTTTGTATTTTATAATAGAAAAATATTTTTATTATAGGAAAATTGAAATATGAAATCTTAGAAACATGGCCATAGATGAAATACATTTTCCTCTTCAGACCTGAACAGATTTTATTCTGTAAATATCTGGCGAAAGACAAGTGCAAGAATAAAACAAAGAAAAATGTTCGGTTACAATTTTTTTATTGGTTAAAATTTATTAAAAATTATAAAATTTAATGAATTTTATATTTTATTTAATGATTATTTTTTTTGTAGTTTTTAATAAATTTAAATAATAAGAGAGAGAATATATAAAAGAGTGTGTTAAAGAATGTATTTTTAACATTTTTTAAAACATACATTACTTAGGACAAATAAGGCTCGCGGGATGATATTTGGAAAGTGGATTTTTGTAGTTGGAATTTTCATCCAACCCCAATTAGAAACATTTTAAGTTTGAAAAAATCCATACGAGAGTATTCAAGTAAACGTGATTTCGTGGTTTTTCCTTTTCCCTCTGTTTATTACGGTAGTATTTTCTTGTCTGCAGTGCAGCATTGAAATCCAGTCACAATGAAGAGACGAATTGAAGACAGAGTCAAACATAAATGATAGACGTTTTGGAGGTAAGGAGTTTGAGAGAGAAGAGGTTAGTGTTAGGTGTTTGAAGTATTACATCAAGATGTAGCAAATGTGGAATGCTCAACAGTGTTACCTTCAGTATAGGAAGAACCCTAATAATATAACAAGCTATTGGGCTTCAATCCATATGGATTCATATAACCATGCATTAACTTATTAGGCTTGTATGTGAACATATTATTTGAATATATATATATATATATATATATATATATATATATTAAATATATTCAACAATCTCCTCTTATGTTCACCATACAACACAATCCAATAAGGTAGTCAATGTAATGTTCAAACAAACATGAATCATTTACATCCAGTCTAAGATAATCAACTCGAATCACTCAAAGAGTTTTAATAATAAAACATTAAACTCAAACAATATTTGCAATCAAACTAAGTGAATCATCATTCTCATGAATCTGTTCTGAGATCAATATAAATATAAATATCAAGAGTTTTAGATTAAATCTAAACTCATCCAAATCCCAACATCTAAAAGTCAATCTCAAAATCAGTTCATAACCAACATATGCATAACAATCAAGTATAAATAGGCCAAACAAAATAGTTTAAGGTCTTACAAATATAATAAAGAAGCATAATAATCATAATGTTCACTAAATAGAAATAACAAAATGTAAGTCTCAAGTAAATGGACTCCAACATAACAAACAATAGCAAATGAGTTGTCAAGTCCCCTACTACTCTAAATGATATATTCATATATCAAGCTGATCATCCTCCTTAGGATCCCATTTATTAAGCTCTCCTCCATCTCTTTCATCCTATGTAGAATGTCAAATATGAATTTCATATTATCATGAATTCAATCATTTGAGTAAACTACTAAAAATGTCTAGTTCTACTAAAAGAACTTAGCATCATATCATCAGGCAAAGAATAACATATATCAATGTCATAAAGCATCATAATATCGTGTTCATGAGCATCAAGCCAATTTCATAAATTATGAACAAGGCTTAAATAGTTTAAGTCATAAAGAGCCATCAACCTAAGTTCATTTGTAAGAGAATAACGATTGTCTCATTTCACAGAATAAGACTAATTGTCACGTCACTTACAATAACCTAGTCTTGTAATGTCAAGTTTCAATTAAGAACAAGATCAATAGGCTTCTTATATAATCAACTATTTCTATGTTTCAATTTGGAATGTCACAATTATTAATTCCTTAAAGTCAAATAATCTAGTATCAAGTTTGGAATGACATAAGCTTCCTAGATAGAACCTTTGAATTAGATTAAAATCATCTCATCAAGTTTGGAATGAGATAACTCACCCTTTTCAAAATAGTTAGAACCACGATCATCTCTGAAACATATAAATTGTGGTTATCATTTGGCCAACAAAGGAAGATTCAATAATTCAAAACATATAATTAAAGGTAAGTAAATGATAATTAAGACTTGTCTACATAGTATTTAACCCCATTTCCCTCATTGTTTTGAATAATCAATCTTTATGCAAACCTTTTGTGAGAGCATTGACCATGTTATCCTTCGATCTCACATCGACCAAGGTGATAACTCCTTGTTCTCTCAGATAATTCAACAACGCATGTCTCAGTCTCACATGTCTTCTCTTTGAATTAAAGAGAACATTCTATATGACTTGGACTGCTGCTTGATTATCACAAAATAAACTTAAAGAATTAATCTTTAGCCGAGTCAAAGGAATATCCATAATCAGATTTTTTATCTACTCTGCCTTTTCACCAGCTGAGGCTAAAGCAAAAAGTTTTGATTCCATTGATGACAATGCAATATAAGTCTGTCTTTTGGATTTCCAAGTAACAGTAACTCCACCCAGAGGAATACATATCCACTGGTGGATTTACTATTTCCAATTTCTGAATAGCATGAGACATCAGAATATCCATCCACGATTGAAGGATAACCATAATAACATAGAGCATAATTTTTAGTACCTTTAAGGTATCTCATCAGCCTACTGAGGGCATCCCAATGCTCTTTACTAGGATTACTAGTGAAACGACTCAACATGTCAACTGCAAAGGCTATGTCAGGTCTAGTGCAACTCATAGCATACTGAGACTACCTACCAGTTTTGAGTACTTTAACTAATTCACACTAGTCCCTTCATTAGGACTCAGTCTTTTGTTATAATCATATGGTGTCTCACTCGGTTTACACTCACTATATCGCCAAGTAGAAAGTAATTGCTCAATATAATGAGTTTGGCTAAGGGGGATAGCTTGTCTTTCAAAGCTTACTTTCATACCAAGAATGGTATTAATGATATCAAGATATTTCATGTCAAATTCTTTAAGCTAAAGTGGTTTTCACATCACTCATTATATAATGATCGGAGCCAACAATTAACATACAAACATATGATGACGATCTTATTTGACATGAAACAATAGTAAATGCATTTATCTGAATAACTGGACTGAAAGCCATAGCTCTTTACCACCTTGTCAAACTTAAGATGCCACGTCTTAGGTGCTTGTTTAAGACCATACAAGATTTGTTCAATTTACAAACTTCGTCCTCAAGGCCTTTCATGACATACTCTTCAGGTTGTTCTATCTATATTTTTCATTTAACTCTCCATTTTAAGAAAGTTATCTTTATATCCATTTGATGCACTACAAAGTGTTTAATAAATGCCAAAGCAAGAAGAATTCTTATAGTTGACAAATGACATACAGGTGAATAAACGTCAAAAAAGTCTATTCCACTCTACTGTTTAAAGCCTTTAGCTACTAAACGTGCTTTATAGCTATTGATCCATCACTATTCAGTTTCTTCTTTAATACCCACTTACAGCCTATAGCCTTAACCCCTTTTGGCAAATTGACTAGCTTATCATCTATGACTTCTGCCCACAGTAACGATTTCCTAGATCTCATTGTTTCTTGATAGGAGAATGGATCGTCCTCTATATGGTAAGTGACAAAGTCCTTACCAAAACTTTTAGAAACTTTATCTTTTGTAGATTTTCTAACTAGAATTGGTTCAATAGCCTATTGTGTAAGATAAGTGTCAGAAGGACAAGCTACAGATTGTACAAGAGATTCTAAAATCATATATGTAGATCTAAAAACCTTCAAGTCAAGATTGCTAACAAACTTGTACTCAAAGAATTCTACATCTCTAGATTCTATCACTATGTTAGTAGATAGATCCAAAAATCTATCTGCAGCACTATCTTTTGCATTACCTGGATATACAGAAGTAATGGTTCTAGGTCCCACCTTAGGCCTTTTAGGATCTTGTATCCTTACATAGGAAACAAACCCCATGTTTTAAGGGTATCATATCTACAAGGACGTTTGTGCCATATCTCATAAGGTGTCTTAGACAATTTAGAGTGTGACAACCTATTTAAGATGTGATTAGTAGTTAAAATAGCTTCTCCCCAATAGAAGGAAGACATGTCAGCTGTAAGTAACATAGAATTTAACATTTCGATTAAAGTTCTATTCTTACGCTCGGCAACACTATTTGATTGGGGTGAGTAAGAAGCAGTAATTTCAAGTATTATGCCCTCCAAAGCACAAAATTCCTTGAACCCAATCATTGTATATTCTCCTCCTCTATCACTCCTAAACATCTTAATTTTCAAATTAAGTTGATTTTCAGCTCTAGATTTAAAAATCTTAAACTTTTCAAAACCTCATCTTTCAATTTTAATAAATAAACATGATAATATCTAAAAATATCATCTATGAAAGTGATTAGGTACTTCTGACCCCCTCTAGTAACATAGTTTTTAAAGTCACAAAGATCATAATGTATTAGCTCAAGAAGTGTTGTGCTTTTAGAAACCAACTTAAAAAGTTTTCTAGTGATATTAGTCTGTGCACACATTTTACATTTGTCAAATCAAATAGAAGTATCTAATGAAATGTTTTGAGTTTTAGATAAATGTGGCATTTTCCTATAATTCACATGTCCAAGTCTATATGTAATTATTTTGGATCAATCAAAGTAGAACTAACGTGGTTTATGGTATCAGTATCTAAACTCAATCTATACATGCCATTACTCATACATGCATTACCGAAGTAACATGAGTTAATAGATAAATGTACTCTACCGTTCATAGTTGAAAAGACATACTAGCTTTATCAAGTAAACTCATAGATATCAAATTCTTTTTAAGTAAAGGTACATACTACTTTAACATGTTTCAAAGTTAGTTACTTACATAAAGAAAGCACCAAATTGGCAATTCCAGCATGAGTCACCTCTGGCTCACCACCATTACAATTTTCCACGATGTCTTTTACTTTTATGACCTCAGTGAGTAAATTCTCATCATTTGTTGCATGACAGGTAGCACCACTATCCACCCACCACTCAGAAGAGACACTAGCATTTCTATTATTCATCATTCTAATGAAAGCTTGAGGCTCAAATTCACTAATTAGCATATTAGCCTCATTTTGTGGTGTGTTGTTTTTTGACCTCTTTGGTAGCTTACACTTTGCTGTCCAGTGACCCCACTTTCCACAATTATGACACTTTCCCTTCTTCTTCTTCTTCTTGAAGACAATCTTTTTGGCCTCTAACTGTAAAAAAGATTCACCTTTTGGTGAATTGGAATTTTTCTGAGATTTATAGGAATGTGAAACTAAGTTGACAACTGACTTTTGTTGTCCTACTTATTCCAAACTTTTCCTACAAAAGTTTTGATCTTCAATATGAATATACATTTTTAATTCATCTAGTCTCATCTATTCTTTTAGTTTGTGCATGACAGTCTTAAAAGAATTCCATTCAGCAGGTAGTTTACTCAACACAAGATTAACAAATAGAATACCAGACAAATTAGAATTGTCCTCTTTTAGCTTGTTCTTCAAGTTCTCAAGTTCAATTAATTGAGAAGTGATGCTTGAGTTCATATTAAACATAAAGTCAAAGAACTTCTTTCGCTAGAAAAGTCTTAGAAACCTCTCTTGTTTTTGAAACTGAGTGTTCAAGTGATCCCATATCTCCTTTGCAGTCTTATACACACTATAAGTCATAACTAGACGAGGATTTAAAGAGTTTAACAAGTAATCTCTACAAAAATATTCATCGTTAATCCATTGATATTCAGCCACATTTTCAACAGTAGATGCAAAATCACTTAACACAGTGTAGAATATGTCACGTTCCTTCATGCCAAATTGAACATGAAATTTCCAGCCATGAAATTTAGTGACATCAAAAGATTTCAGCTTTATGATATCATAGGAGCTATGTTTTTCCATTTTAATCAGAGTAAAATAGTTAGAAAGAGTGCACCTTAAAATCCTCCAAAGTATATAAGATCTTCTAACTTTTCAAAAAATAACACTGTAGAGGTGAAATTTATCAAATCAGACCCTAAAAATGAATCCAGAACGCCTAAAAACCTTAAGAATGACTATTTTTGGTCGTCAGAGACTTGTTGAAAACTCGTCGGAAAAGCTTGCCGGAAAGTCATCGATCGACAGAAAAGTTTGTCGGAAAACGAATTAGTCGTTGGAAAAGTCACCGAAAGACTGCAAAAAATTCCAACGATTATATCTCCTTCGTCCGACCTCTGTTTTGCGCAAGTGACTTTTCCAACGACTTATATCAACATATAGATCCATATAACCATACATTAACTTAACTTATATCAACGTATTATTTGAATATATATATTAAATATATTTAACAATATATACATACACTTTTCAGAGTTGAGTTAAATGCTGCATTCACGGCGGCGCTCCCCTTTCGCCACCTATCTCTGCGCCGTGATCTCCGCCGTGCTCCTCTTCCTCTCCGTTTCCCTCCTCCACTCCCGCCTCTCCCGGTCCCACCCCCACTCCCACCACCTCCCTCGCCCCTCCCTCGTCTCCCGCTCCTCCACCGCCGCCTCCAACGACCCCATCGACGA
Organism: Glycine tomentella; assembly: GCA_007407185.1. Taxonomy (NCBI): domain Eukaryota; kingdom Viridiplantae; phylum Streptophyta; class Magnoliopsida; order Fabales; family Fabaceae; genus Glycine; species Glycine tomentella. Next base: position 996,725 of record PYAF01004326.1, on the reverse strand, counting down.
GCTCGATTTCATCAATGAAACCCTAGACCCGTCCTCCCTCCACCTCAACCCTCCCTCTACCTCTTCTTCGACCCCCTCTCCGCCTCCATCCGCCGCTCCTTCCTCTCCCCTCCCTCTTCCTCCCTCCACCATCACTATCACTCCGACAACAACAACAACTTCCCCTTCCAATTCTCCTCCTCCGATAATGATGACCCTTCCCAAACCGCCTTCGCCTCCGACGACGCCCCCGTGGACTTCTCCGTCCATTCCATGGCGGCGCACGTGGCCACAATCGAGGACGCGCTGCTGCTCAAAAACTCTCCCCTCAGAGAAGGATGGAGCGTCTGGTTCGACAAGAAGAGCGTTTTTTTAAGGAAGGATAAAATGTTCAGATCCAATTTCAGCGTGCTTAACCCCCTTAACAACCCTTTACTTCATGATCCTGATGGCGCTGGCGCCACAGGACTCACCAAGGGGGACATAATCGTCCATAAGTGGTGGATCCACGAGTTCAAGAAAGTTCCATTCCCTGGTATCAAGAAGGTTCCTCTTAATATAGTCAATGCCAACACTCACCAAAGTTGGCACAGAACGCAGAACTTTGAATCATAACAACAACCATAACAACAATGTTAATGATAATGATAATAATCATGAGATTATTAAGGAAGTTGTGAATTCTGGTAGCAATGGTGGTGAATCGAGCATTCAGAAAGATGTTAATGTTATTGGATATGCTAGGGGGGTGTCTGTGAAGAATCATGTGTATGCGGATGGGGATACTTGGGGCTACTATCCTGGACTGCCCTTGCGATTGTCGTTCAGTGATTTCATGGATGAGCTTTTCAGGGTGGGGAAATGTGTCACCAGGGTGTTTATGGTGTGGAATTCGCCGCCTTGGATGTACACTGTTCAGCATCAACGTGGTCTCAGAGAGTTTGCTCTTTCATCACCCCGATGCTTGTGTTGTAGTGTTCTCTGAGATGGAAGAGCTTGATTTCTTCAAGGAAAGCTTTGTTAAGGATGGGTAATTGTCACCTCTCTTTGCCTAGATTTTGCTTCCTTGTTGCGTAAGTTATTGCATTGTTTGAATGTTGATTGCTGAGGATTGAGGAATTGCGATTTTCAAGTACAAAGTGGCTGTTGCTATGCCAAATCTTGATGAGCTGCTGAAGGATATGCCTGCTCACATTTTTGCTTCTATGTGGTATGAATGGAAGAAGACAGAGTTCTATTCTACTCATTACAGTGAGCTTATCCGCCTTGCTGCTATGTACAAGTAAGTTTTCTTGGTTGTTTTGTGTAGTTAGTGGTGATTTCTTAGGTGTATTAGTATAGTGATAGGCACTTGATCAAACAGAAAGGAAGGAAGGGTTCGTATTGAATAAATGGAGAAGAATCTCCTGTATTACACTTTGTGAATTCGAGGTCACAAGCCTCCTAACTGATTCCCCACCTATTGGGCCTATCAATACCCTCCTCTTCAAGCGGGACCTTGTCCTCAAGGTCTAGGTGAGGAAAAGCCTTCTTCAAGTCAGTAGCTAATTCCCAGTTGTTCTCATGCTGTGGTAACCCCTTCCATTTGACCAATATCTCTTTGGTACCATTTTCTGACCTCCTGTACTGCTTAATGCTCTCTGGTTGCAACTGCAACTCCCAATTTTCATTCAAAGCTGCAGCAAAGGTTGAGGAAAGCATGTATCTTTAATAGATTTTTTCAAGAAAGATACATGAAAAACTGGATGAACTCTGCTTCCTTCTGGTAATTCCAGTTTATAAGCAACCTCCCCAATCCTTTGTATGACCTTATGAGGTCCATAAAATCTGGGACTTAGCTTCTCATTTAATTTCTTAGCCGAAGATCTCATTTTATAAGGCTGTATCTTCAGAAATACCCAATCTCCTTCATGAAAATTGATTTCCCTTCTATGCTGGTCTGCATATTTCTTCATTTGATCCTGAGATTTCAGCAAATTACTCCTCAAGTCCTGTAATAACTCATCTCTACCCTCAATCAACTAATTGACTTCTTCTAATTTAGAAGGAATATCAACCCCTTTAATTAATAAAGGTGGCTTTTGTCCATACAAGGCCTGGAAAGGGGACATCTTTGCTGAAATATTAAAGTTGCTATTAAACCAAAATTCAGCCCAAGATAAATGGTTTGGCCACTGCTTTGGTCTGCTGCCAGTCAAACACCTCAAATAGGCTTCTAAACACCTATTAGCAACTTCTGTCTGCTCATCTGTTTGAGGGTGATATGTTGTGCTCATTTTCAGTTTAGTACCATCCCTCCTAAATAACTTCCTCCAAAATGAACTCATAAACACCTTATCTCTGTCAGAAATTATAGATGAAGGAAATCCATGCAACTTAACTACTTCAGTAATGAAAATATCAACCACTTCCTTTGCTGTGTAAGGGTGACTAAGACAAAAAAAATGAGTATACTTAGTCACCCTATCAATTACCACTAGAATAGTGTCTTTTCCTTGAGCCTTTGGTAACCCTCCAATAAAATCCATAGCTACATCTAACCATACCTTTTCAGGCACAGGTAATGGTAGCAGTAACCCTGCTGGTGACAAATTGCTGGCCTTATTTCTCTGGCAGATTTCATAAGCAGCTACATAATCTCGAATTGTTCTCCTCATACCCTGCCAATATACCACTGCAGCCACCCTTTTAAAAGTTCTAAAAAATCCTGAATGTCCTCCCACAGGAGAATCATGTAACTCTTTTAAAATTACAGGAATGCTGGCAGAATTTTGTGCCAAAACCAGCCTATTTTTGTAAAACAATCTCCCCCTGTGCATAGTATACCCTACCCTCTCCACAGTTTTAGACACTATCCCCTGAAATAGCTCATACAATTTAGGATCAGCTTGCATTTCTTCTTCCCAATCACCCCATTCCTCTTCTTGTACCACTGAAATAGCTTGAAATCCAAACTGCCTAGACAAAGCATTAGCCACAATATTTTCTTTACCTGGCCTATATTGAATTTCAAACTCATATCCAATCAATTTGGTAGCCCACTTGAATTGTTCTTCACTCAACAATTTCTGTTCATTCAAGAACTTTAAACTCTTTTGATTTGTTCTAATGATGAATTTGTTTTCCAGCAAATAATGTCTCCATTTTTTAACAGCCAATACTACAGCCATCAACTCTCTTTCATAAACTGACTTAAGCTTACCCTTCTCTGATAAAGCTTTACTCCAAAATGCTAGAGGCCTATCTTCTTGCAATAATACTGCTCCTTAGCCACTTCCAGAAGCATCAGTTTCTAAAATGAATGTTTTAGAAAAATCTGGAACTGCTAGGATAGGTAGCTGCTGCATTACTACCTTAAGCTTTTCAAAAGCTTTTAGTGACTCTTCCCCCCATCTAAAAGCATTCTTCTTCAACATATCATTCAAGGGTTGTGCCATTTTACCATACCCTTTTACAAACCTCCTGTAATATCCAATCAGACCTAAAAAACCCTTCAACCCTTTCACATCTTTAGGAATAGGCCACTTAGCCATAGCTGTCAATTTATTAGGATCAGCTTCTACACCTCCAACTAAAATGATATGCCCCAAATACTCAACAGATTGCTGCCCAAAGTTACATTTCTTCCTATTTATATACAGCTCTTGCTGCTGTAAAACTTGCAGTACAGCTCTTAAATACATAACATGCTCCTCCAAACTACTGCTGTAAACTAATATATCATCAAAAAATACCAGAGCAAACTGTCTCAAGAAAGGCTTTAGTACCTCATTCATGAGTGCTTGAAAAGTTAAAGGTGCATTGGTTAATCCAAATGGCATCACCAAGAACTCATATTGGTCCTCATGAGTTCTGAAAACTGTTTTCTACACATCCTCTGCCCTCATTCGAATTTGATGATAACCTGCCTTCAAATCAAGCTTTGAAAACCAAGTAGCCCCCCCTATATCATCCAGGAGCTCTTCAATAATAGGCATAGGAAATTTATCAGGCACAGTTATTTTATTCAGTGCTATAAAATCAACACGAAACCTCCAACTCCCATCCTTTTTTTTTACCAAAATTACAAGGCTAGCAAAAGGACTGATGCTTGCCCTTATAACATGTCCCCCACAATCTCATTCTTCTGAAAATGTGGATACTTGTAAGGCCTTAAATTTGGAATTTTGCTACCAGGCTGCAAATTGATTGCATGATCTTTTCCTCTAACTGGAGGCAACCCTTGAGGTTCCTTAAAAACCCTTTAAACTTCTATAACAACTGTGTTATAGCATTAGGAATTGCTTCTGTTTTCCCCTCACCTTCCATAGACTTAAGCTCTATTATAAACCCCTACTCAGCCTCCATCATATTATGCTTTATCAATTTTCTACTTATGACAGCTTTAATTAGCTCAATTTCAGCCCTTCACACAATTTTTTTGTTCTGTACCTTCACTGCTAAGGTCAACTTTTCAAAATTAGCTTGTACCTCCCCCAGTCCAGCTAGCCATTCTACTCCTAACACAACATCAGCCCCCCATAATTCAAACAGATAAAAATTCTGCACCACTTTTAATTCTTGTATCTCAATATGAAGAGACTTACATACTCCTTAGCAGCTCACCTTATGTCCATCTCCCACCTCCACATGATAAATTTGAGTAAGGGATACTTCTAGCTTTAATTCCTTCACCAATTTCATAGAAATAAAATTGTGAGTTGCTCCACAGTCAATTAACACCACTATTTTCTTGTTTTTAATCTTCCCCCGTAGCTTGAGTGATTTTTTTAATGTAAACCCCTCAATACTATGTAAAGATAGTTGATGTACCTCCTATTTTTCCTTATCTTTACCCTCTTCTGAATCCCACCATTCTTCTTCCTCCTTTTCCTCTTCCATAATCATCAATCTCAGCTGCTTGTTTTTACAAACATGATTTGGATGATATTTTTCATTACAAGTAAAGCATTCTCCCTTCTTCATCTTCTCATTTACCTCCATAGGAGACAATCTATGGAAATTTTTCTTTTTATTCAGTTGTTCCACTCCTGTTTTCACTCCCCCAACAGCCTCCAACAGCTTACCACTCCCTTGCTGCCCTTCTTTCACACTTCTTGACCTGAAAAACTAGGTCTTTGAACAGTAGGTATCCATTTTCCAATTCTGGGCAAATTTCCCAGAACTCTATTCTTTTCTTCAACCTGCCTGGCTTTCATCATTGTTTCCAGCAAAGTCTTAGGCTTATATAACCTCACTTCTGTCCCAATTTCTTCTTTCAGTCCCTTCACAAACACCTCCATCAGAAAAACTTCGCCTAATCCTTTTCCTGCACCCACATGCTTCTCGAAAAGCCCAATATAGCTCTGCACACCTTCTTCTTGCTTCAAAGCCAGCAAAGCTTGAAATGGATTCCCCAAATTAGAACTCTGAAATCTCTGCACTACTGCAGTCTTGAATTCTCCCCAAGATTGATTTGAACTCCAAGACTCCCACCGTTGGAACCAAACCAATGCTTCCCCATCCATGGCTACCAGATTGGCTTCCATTTTCTCCTCCTCCCTTACTGCCTGCAACCTAAAAAACCTCTCTACTCTTGAAATCCAACCCACTGGATCATCTCCTCTAAAAAATCAGCATCTCTATTTGTCTCCATTGTCGCGCCCCAGCCTCTCCTTCTTCCCTATTCCTGGTTCGTGCCTCCTTCGCCGAAAATTTCGATCCCAATCCCGGCGTTTCCAGCGACGCAGCTAATTGCTGCAAAACCTGCTCTATTGCGCCCAATCGGGACTCCATCGTGATCCGATTGGCCTCCAATGCGACCCGATTAGCCTCTAAAGCCTCGCGATCCATTTCCCTAGCCTCGCGCGTCTCCTCCAAAACCCTCTCCAGTGCCTCAACTCGTGCCTCCATTTTGTTGTTGTTCTTCGCCGCCATTAATGACCCACAACCCCAGAATGGAGCTCTGATACCAGTGATAGGCACTGGATCAAACAGAAAAGGAAGGGTTCGTATTGAATGAATGGAGAAGAATATCCTGTATTACACTTTGTGAATTCGAGGTCCCAAGTCTCCTAACTGATTCCCCACCTATTGGGCCTATCATATAGTAATTTGGTGATGTATTCAACATGCTGATAGTGTAGTATTTACTTCATTTTGCTGTGTATCTATTGGAGTAAGTTGTGAGCTGACTGTTTCTGATTTTTCTTTTGTGGGAAAAAGTGTTAAGGATCAAAATTATTGCAAACATTTTCTTCTGTTTTGTCAGGTATGTTGGGATCTATCTAGATTCAGATATCATAGTGTTGAAGCCAATTTATTTTCATAATAATTCTGTTGGTATGGAGGGTCATGGTGCTGGAAGTGGTTTGAATGGTGCTGTAATGTCTTTTCCAAGACACAGGTATTGTTAGCATGCTTTCTATCTTTCCATTCATTTTGGAAAGATGATTTTCAAGGAAATCATTAAAATGGGGTCATGGATGTCCAAATTCTGTTCTGTGATGGGCTGACTATATTTTCTTGTCATAAAAAGTGTTTTTGCTGTTTATTCTCTTGCATCTCTTTTTATGAAACCCAATCGCGATAGTTTGATCTTGTATTCGAACCCACTTAATGGGATAAGACTTGGTTCTCGTAGTTGGATATGCTTTCCATAATATCCATTGTGTTTAAGTCGGTTTTATATTCCATTAAAGTATTTCTTGAGAACGCGAGTGTTTTGTTATGCATGAGTAAGCATAACCTGCACATTTTATCCTGTTCAATTTTGCTGTTGTCACTACAACTGTCATATGGATATGCACACAACTTTATACTTGTAGTCGAACCCACTTAATGGAATAAGACTTGGTTCTTGTAGTTGGATACGTTTTCCATAATATCCATTGTGTTTAAGTTGGTTTTACATTCCATTAGAGTATTTCTTGAGAACATGACTGTTTTGTTATGCATGAGTAAGCATAACGTGCATATTTTTAGCCTGTTCAATTTTGCTGTTGTCACTATAACTGTCGTATGGAGATGCACACAACTTCATACTTTGTCAATGTCCCATTTATTGGGAGGTTTTCCTTTTTTTGTTTGGGATTCCAACAGCATGTGTCTCCTCCTTTGCATAAGCTGAAATTGAAGAGAACAAGGGGGAAAAACTCTCCTCCAAGGGCTTTCCCTTTTACAACCGAGCACTTGCTTGGTTAATCCTCACAAAATACAATGTTGTACTGAATGCCTCCTCTCTTAACCCACAGGCCTAACATTAGCAGACGCCCAGAAAGTAAGATTCTGTATGCAAATTTCATTACAAATATGCATACATTTGAAATGTCATGACTGCAACTTCAGTGATTTGATACCTATGATTCTTTAATTCCCACCCAACTAAATTGGCAACTTCAGTGAGAGCAGTTTTCCATTTCTGCAACATTGCCATGTTGATTTTAACATGTCTTTCATATTTTTCAAATGCTTTCCCATAAGTGCCGGTCTGCTTCCTTACATGAGAAGGGTTGATCTTATAGAACACAGGTATAACAATGTGTCCACCACGTTTCTTGTGTTCTTAGTATTTTCGTGAGTTTGAGGAAGCACCACGTGGATGAAGCATAATGTTTGGAGAGAACAACCACGGATAGGTTGGAGTGTTTGATGGCTTTGAAAATCGAGGGAGAGATCTCATCCCCCCTGTGAAGCCTGTTGTCTATGAAGGCTTGGATTTTGTTGAGCTGAAAAGCAGCATAAAGATGGCTTATGAAACTGTTGCGCGTGTCCTCACTGTTAATAAGCGGGATTCCATCGGACAGACCAATAGCAACAGATAAAGGAAATTGAACGCGATAAATGGACACAAATATTTTACGTGGGAAAACCCTGAGGTAAAAAACCCACGGACAAGAATAGAAAAAATTTTCACTATGGGAACTCCAACACTACAACCTCCCTTTATCACATGGAGAGAACAATTTTATCTCTCTCTTGAACTAGGGAATACTCCTCACAAAATTACACTCAAGAATAATATTATAACAAATAATATTATCAAAGAGAAGAGAAGAACTCAAGTGTGGGATGCAGCTGCTGCTGCTGCACCTACTGAAACCGAATGAATTCGCTTCTTTATATAGAAGCTGAAAACGCGTGTGCACAGTAAAAAGTTACTGTGCACTTTGAAAATTTCGCCTCTGCTTTCGGTGTGCACAGTAAAAAGTTACTGTGCACTTTTTGAAAAACTGCGCATATGCTTTCGGTGCACACGGTTTCAACACTCACCTCTAAAACTGATAAAAACATCGTGTCTTTTAAGAGGCGATGCAGAAGAAGAAGAAGAAGCAGCCTCAGATGAAATCTTAACCATTCTGGGTGGACATGAACATGAACATGATGATTATCCAATTAGTCTTGTGCGGCTAGCTTCTGCTACCACCACCAAGCATAACTGTAACTATCTGTTGTATGAACAAGGTAAGGGTGTAGTAACTATGTACATTTGTTGAGTGGTTTTGCCTATCTGCCAATATGCATGTCAATGAGATAAACAAAAATTAACTTCTTGTGATCTGTGCATGAGTTGTTTTTTGCAACGAACATAGTGTATGTTAAATGGGAGGTCAACTATGAGTTTGATAAATAAAGTACATACAATTAACAGTGAAAAAAGAGCTAAATTGGGTCAAAGATCAACTGGCATTACAATTTGGAAATAAAGACACTTTTTGAGTTCCAATTTTCCAGTGAGCTGAGAGAAGAACCAGAAATTATTACATAATTTTGATCAATTTGTCTAGAATGTCGGCTAATTTTTACTTGACAAGCATATGAATGTTTTAATATATCAAAAAGAGTTTATACAGTTCAGTTAGACATCACGTCAAAATTGATCAGGATTATAGACACTTAACAATCCCGGCACTAGCAAAAATTTCTCCTAGGAAACACGTTTTTAAGAAAAGCATGTTAGTCTCTCACGCTGAACTTGACTTTCAGAAATCTTCCAATGTAAAAGAACCTAGAAGCTGGATTATTACGGTTTATTTACACTTTACAGGCCAACCATGCATATCTGTTAATTTTTTATTTTATTTTTATTTTATTATTTTTTTTTTTTTAAGAAAACAGGTTCAATTTTATGAATACACGCGCGTATGTACTGTATCAGTTTTGACAAATGTGTTAGGATTTTGCTACCTTCTTCGAATACGAGATTAATAGTGTTTAGTATTAAGGAGATTTCTGGTCTAATAAAACGTGTTTGGGTTTTATTTTTTATTTTTAGATAAATTCATCTCTTATTTATTTTTACAATTTTATGTAAGAAATGATGGAAACAAAATATATATTATTTTCTACATAAATAGTATTTAAGAATAAGCAAAGAGCTAAAATTAAGATAACTATTCATAAAAAAATAGGTTAAATTGAATCCGTGGGCCTTTGTACTATTATCAAAATTTCAATTAGGTTTTTGAATTGTTTTTAATTGGGTTTCTAAACTTTTTTTTAATTGATTCTTCTTATCTAATTATCGTTGACAAAATTAACCGCACACATTTAATTAAAGATGCAAGCAGTGAATTGGTCCTCCTGGAGTGTATTAGGCATAACTGAGTGAAAATTGTAAAAGTTTTCTTCAGAGTCAAATAAAAAAAGTTTATAAATCTAATTAACAATTTGATAAGTATAAGACGTAGAATAATTAAACAATGAGTACTCTTGAACACCTTTGTTGTTTTATACCAGTCATAAACTACTAACGTGTTAGTCAATTATTACAAGCTTTGTCATGTTCTTAAAAAAAAAAAATGGTCCAAATTTACACCAAAGAAATCAACGATTGAGATCACACATCAATCCATACATTTGCACCAGTGTCTCCGTAAGATATTAACTAAGGGTTTTAAAAAATTACAACATAATCCCATTTTGGTTGTTATTTTAAATATATATATATATATATATATATATAATATGAAAACAAAATTTTGTTATGTATTGTTTCTAAAACATGAAACCAAAATGTGATTTCATTGTATATTAATAACAATTTTTTATTGCATTATAAGGTGAAAAAATGTAATGAAAATAAGATTTTATTACTATTAATGTACAGCAGAATCATGTTTTTGTTACACATTTATCCCACACCTCTCATTTGTAAAGAAAACATTATTCTGTTTTAACCAATAAACAATAGAATCACATTTTCGGTAAAGGATATTTTTGGCATAACATACAATAAAGCTAGGGGGTGAGAATAGTAAATTGGAGATAGAATAGCAGCTCCCCCCGTTACTTCACTATTTTTCCCCCTAGCTATATCATTCTTTCTTCTATATCAGTTCTACAAATATAAACTTTTAATTGTATTAAACATTCTTTTAAAATTAAAATTTTAAAATATTGTTTAATACATTTTAGAGTTAAAATACTGAAAAGATTCATACTTTTTAAAATTAAAATTCCAAAAATAGTGAATGTTTCTAAAATTATTTTTTTAGAAATGTTGTAAAATAGATATTACAATTAAGAAAAAAGGGTGGCGTAATGTCGTAAACCATTGATTGAACATTACAATATTGATGTATGTTATGTCCGGCCTGCAAGGTTGCTTTGGACAAAAGTTAAATCAAAATAAACTGAAACGTTGCTTCGTGGATACTTTTACAGTTTATACCGTCTAACATAACACTATAAAGTGAAAAGAAATGTTTTGCTGATAAATTATTTAAACTAATTAGTGCTTGAAATTAATAGGCAATAGTAGAAACACTCTCAAGTCTCAGCTAAACAGTGAATTTCCATTTTAATTATTGTATAATGTTGTTGCATTAGTCTTTAAATTAAGAAAATACTATTAAATCACTAATAGTGTAATTCGAAATTGTACTTCCAGATGCTTATTTGATTAATTTTTATTTTATTTTACAGACTAATATAATAATTTATACTCTTTTAGAGACTAAATAATGATTTATGGTTTATGGCTATACAATTTCACGGACCAACAGTGATTAATGATTAACTAAATTTCAAATAATCTTTTAACACGACTTTCAAAAAAGTGATTATGAAACTTACTACCTAATATCTAATAATCTTCTGCCTATTATTTATTCTCAATGATTGCCATTTCCACTACCTAATGAATTCATTGAATCATGTTGTGTCTGAGATTATCACTGCTACGCCCCAAAAGCACTTTTCCTCTCTCTGACTTTTGCTACAACTACTACCACTACAACTACAAGGTATGTTTCATCAACAAACCTCTCTTTTCCTCTCTTGCTTTTAGGTATGCAATTGGCTTGATGGGAATTCGTGCATGTTAAAATTGTGAGTTTTCATGAAAAGTATCTGCTTTTTGTTTATGTTCTTTATTTTCTCTAGTCAAGAATTTTCTTACATGCGATTAGGAAATTTATTTATTGAGCAAAAGATAATTGTCAGTACTACGATATATGCTTATCTTGTGAATTCTGAATCCATTTAAGTATGTTACCATGTAGCATGATACATAAACTAAAGTGATTTTCTTGTTGAACTGAGTTTTGTTTTGCTCCATTGTTTACTTTGAAGATTTGGTACTGTTTGTGATTGGTTCTTAAAATATATTCTGCTTAGCATATAGTTGCAATGGCTCGATTTTCATTGGATGAGATATCAGACACTGGTGCCTTTGTGAGATCTGCTTCCACATTCAGAAATTGGATTTCGAGGGACCCGAATTCGCAATTTCCACCGGAATCAGGGAGGTATCATCTCTATGTATCATATGCTTGTCCTTGGGCTTCCAGGTGCCTCGCTTACTTGAATATCAAAGGACTTAACAAAGCTATCAGTTTCTCGGTTAGTTAGTAGCCTTCATGCTGAATATTTTTCAAGTAAAATAAGTGATTAGTTCCTCGTGCAATTTCATATCCCGTGTGTTTAATGATCAGGCCGTGAAGCCCATCTTTGAAAGAACAAATGAATCGGATGACTATAAGGGGTGGGTTTTTCCTGAATCAGAAACTGAGGTGCCTGGAGCTGAACCTGATATGTTGAATGGAGCAAAGACTATTAGGGAACTTTATGAAATTGCAAGTGCAAACTACACCGGAAAGTTCACTGTTCCTGTATGAAGATGCATTAGTTTCTTTTTTGGTTTTTGTTATCTGCTTTGCTGGGCTGATGTTTATTGACAACTGATGGCTTTTGATATGCACAGGTTCTGTGGGATAAGAAACTCAAGACAATTGTTAACAACGAGAGCTCAGAGATAATCCGCATGTTTAATACTGAATTCAATAGTATTGCAGAAAACCCCACCTTGGACTTGTATCCCACTGATTTAAAAGTCCAAATTGATGATACCAACGAGTGGATATACGATAGTATAAATAATGGTGTTTATAAATGTGGGTTTGCAAAGAAGCAAGAACCATACAATGAGGTTAGTAGCTATTTTTAACCCTTTCTAGCAACAGTTGGTACTTAAAGTCACATTTGTTTAAAAACTACTGTACTCAGATGATTGCAACTGTTTACTTGGTCCTTCATTTCTCCAGGCTGCAAGACAATTGTATGGGGCTTTGGACAAATGTGAGGATATACTAAGCAAGCAACGCTATATATGTGGCAACACACTCACTGAAGCAGACATTCGTTTGTTTGTCACTCTCATTAGATTTGATGAGGTAAAAAGTGTGTGTGTGTGTGTGTGTGTGTGTGTGTGTGTTATAGGGAATTTATTGTTGACATTTGGGAATATCTTATGTACTTTACTGTTACGTGTATTATGCAAACCATTGTTGGTACAATACAAGAACAAAAACAGAGAAACACAGTAGAGAAAGGAAATAAATTTTGAATCAAGAGACTTATGTTTATTCTGTCCGTTTCTATAGAGCTGAAACATGTAAAAAAAAGGAAAATACCTTGCTAGTTGCAAGCCATATCTGACAGATTTCTTATAACAAATAATGTACTTCCTCAAGATAACTGACAGATTTTAAATATCAAGCAACAACAAAATAAAATATTTCCTAAAGATTTGGTCCAAGGACCAATTGTTCAGCAATCTTTTTGTAGCAACCCTAAGGCATATTTCCAACACTGTCTTTGTTGCCTTAGTAGTTTCAGAGGCCTAACTTGTTTCTTAAGGCTTTAAATGTAACTTTTGGTAGAGCCTTGGTTAAAATATCAAGTACTTGATCCTTGGTCTTGCAATAAAGGAGTTTAATTTCCCCAACCTTTTGTTCTTCTCTTAAGTGATACAATTTGATCTTTAAATGCTTAGTCTTGCCATGAAAAACAGGATCATTTGATATTGCAATTGCAAATTATCTACATAAATATGTGTTGGCTCATTTTGCTGCATTTGTATATCTGCTAGTATTTTTCTGATCCAAATTGCTTGATTTACTATATCCTTTACTGCTACATATATTCTGCCTTTTTATTAAGTCTGTCTCATTTAACCTATGTCACAACAGTAAAGCAAACACAAAATAAATAAATAAATAAAAATTGGATTCTTTAATTCTGGTTAGTAACCAAACCCAAACCAGGCTTCAATTGGAGTTTCTTTTTTTTTTTTTTAGCAAAACTCTGGTTGGATATCTATCAACAAAAAACTATAGTTGCAATGCCCAATATTTCTTTGGCAGCTCCTTCTCATGCAACATACATCTTGACATCTCCATAATACTTTGACTCTTTCTCTAGCTTACATCATTTTGTTGCGGGGTATAAGGTGTTTGTGTTGTTCTTCACTACCAGGTTCTTCACAAAATTTGTCAAAAGTGTCACCAGTCACCTGTATATTCTATCCCATTATCTGACCTTATTGTGCACAACTTACAACCACTTTGATTCTCCACCAATGCATTTAAAGATGATGTTCTCTGAGGTCCTCCAAAATTTTGTGTACCTGTGGCAGCTTGTGTATTGTTCTCCATGCTGCTTGAGGGAATGGTCTTCTTACTTGTTTGCCATATTGATCAGTCACAATCAGCGAGCTTGTCTTCCACCAATGGCTCACCTTTCACCAAATTATGTTTTTGCATATGCAGAAGTCCAGCATGATGGAAAGGCCCAAGCCTTTTGTGTCATAATTATGATTTGCTTACTGTGCTTGAAAGTACTTTTTGTTCTTCCTCCATTAGATTTAGAGCAAAGCTTTTTGCTCTCATTTGCACTATGAATATATATCTACCATTTGCATCTTTAATTAAGCACGATTGCAATTTTTTTTCAAATATAAGATAAAACCATTTTCAATCAGCTGTCCATCACTAAGCAGGTTTTGGTCAATGTCAGGCTCACAAAAGCATCAGAAATATATTTCAAACATGTTAAGCTTTCTACAGCCACACCCTTGATTTAGATAAATTCACCATTTCCAGCTTTTATTGGAATCAATAGTTTTATCAAGCTCTTTAAACTTTAAAGAGCTTTTGGTCGTTAGTCATGTAGTTTGTGTTGCCACTTGCCACTGCCAATCAGCCATGAATCACCCGAGCTATTACATGTTGTGAAGCTTTTGCAAGTTGTGAATTGCAAAGTTGTTGTGTCCAAGCTTACCACATTTTCTGCACTCAACATTAGGCCTCCACCTACACTTTTTTGTAGGTGATTCCTCTTTTCGTAGTATGCACATGGTGAATGTATCTCATCCCTGCTTTTGTTTTTGTTAGCCTTGTTACTACTCTTCTCATTGTTCTTCTTCCTTCTGAAACTTTTGTCTGTGCTTCGATAGCACCCTCTTTAGATTGTTCTTTTCACATCATTCTCCTTTGTTCTTGTGTCTGCATTGCATTTAATAGTTCTACCAATGTAATCTTTGAAAGATCCAGAGTATTTCTAAGGAAGTGATTGTGGCTTCAAATCTTTCAAGAACAGATCCAGAGCATCACATTGAGTAAGAGCCTCCCTTTAGAACTCAAAATTAAATCAAATCATAGGTAGACCTAAGTTAGTGATTACAGAGCTAGAGTCTCAGTTTTTAAAGACTATCTTGTAAAAAGATGGAGTTTGTCCTGTCAAATTTCATTTCTATCTTAAAATTTAAAACTCATTTTTCTATCCTGGGCCTGGAATTTTACCAAGTTGTGCCTCTGAGTTCTAAGAAATGTAAATCTCTAATATTTTCCATGTCAGTGCAATCCAGGGATGTCTTCCGATTGTAAACAGAAAAGGAAGAAATTGAATTTTCCATAGTTCAAATAGTCAGTTTTCCCTGTCATGTTTTTGGTGTAGTATTTCACTCTTAATGAGACCAATGAAAATAAATTTAAAAAATAAATCATCTCATTCATTGTTTTATATTGGCTATGGCTGGTGAAAATATGTAAACTTCTCAAATTTCATTTTTATTCTCATTTTAAACTTCAGGATGCCACAATGATAAATCATTACCTTCACAAAGTTTTTCCTTCTCCTTGTCATTGCTTTTGTACTTTTTGGATGAATATGGTTCCTCAACATTGTGATGGTGTTGGAGGAATATACAAGTATTAGGGCAATTCTCTCATTGCATGACTGGTGGTCTTATTTTTAATTTGCCTTCTGATGTCATGTACTCTTTAGCTTTCCTATTTTTGGACTCATTTTGCTATATATCCATTCCAATGTTGTGACTTTTGAGTAATTCATATTTGCTATAATTGTAGGTTTATGCAGTTCACTTCAAGTGCAACAAAAAACTGCTGCGTGAATACCTGAATCTTTTCAATTACACTAAAGACATTTTCCAAATTCCTGGCATTAGTAGCACAGTGAACATGGAACATATAAAGTTGCATTACTATGGAAGTCATCCTTCTATCAATCCATTTGGGATCGTTCCTGTAGGGCCAAATATTGATTATTTTGCTCCTCATGACAGAGAAAGGTTTTCTGCATAGGCGGTTTATAGTATATTTGTATAATGAGGAATGCTAGCAACACACTCCTCCTAACACACACCCTATTATTGCTTGAAATTTATTGAAAATTGCAAAATCATGAGAGGGTCATTAAAGATGATGTAGGACCCACTATCTTTTGTAATTTCCAAGAAATTTCAACCAATAAAAGAAGTGTGTTCAAAAGAGTGTGTTGTTGGCATTTCTCTTGTATCATTGTAAGAGATTTATGAGAAATTTTCTGTATCTTCTAATTGAATTGTTTTGTTGAATAATTGCAGAAACAATAGTGCTTTGTTGAAAACCATATTTTCAAAATAAACTGGGACAGGTGTGTGTGTGTGTCTACTGTCTATACTTTTAATGTTGGAATATTTTCTGTGATTTAGCTTCATTGATTCCTTTTGTTAAAACTGGTTGAATTGTAGCTAGACATATCCTACAATACATGATATTATATTATTTTAAATGGATAAGAAAGATCACATATATTTGGTGTTGGGCTTTGAGCTCAAGTTAGCATGTTGGATCTCATGTTGGCCTTGATTGGGAGATTTTTTTCTTACACCATTCAAAACTCAAATACACCATTCATTTTTTTTTTTTTTTAATTTCAAGTTTACCCTTTTACCTCTTCTTCTTCCTCCTTCCGTTGCTTCTTTGTTTTCGTTTCTTCTTCCTTTTTTTCTCACCTCCGTCGTTTGTTCTTCTTCACGAACCTCTTTCTTTCGTTGGTTGGTGGTAGTTTGTAAACTGCATTGTCTTTGGCTTTGTCGTCACGGTAGCAGCGGAGGTAAGCTTTTTTTGTTTTTGTAACACCAATGCGTATAAACCATACAGATTGTCAGTCCATATGAATCATACAGATTACCAATCAACATATACAATCATTAAAAAAATTATACTGAATTTGTATTATATTAACACTTAAATTTTGCAAATATAATTATTATTCGTATGAATCAAATTTCATTAGTTTTTGTTAGTTTGTCATTGATTTTTTTTAATGCTTTGTTAAGACGGACGAAGATGAGTGCATATATGAGAACATTATGTTTGAAGAAATTAATATGAATAAGGGAGACGAATCTACTACGTTTGAAAATGTTGATTGTTTTTATGCGTTCAATACTTCTGAAGTATGATATGATTTTTGTATTTGGTTAAAGTAAGTAAATTAATGTCGTAAGAAGACTAAACATATATTATCCTTTTTGTAGATGTTTCCTACTTGTGAGGATGTATTGGAATGAGCTCGTACTGTTGAGTATGATATTGATTTTGTCGTTGTGATAATGAAGTCTGACACATCAAAAAGAGAGGAAGAATCTCATTTGTTTTAATTGGTTGTGAGAGGAATGAAAAGTATAAAGCATACAAGAAAGATTTAGTACAGACAGTGACTAGCACTAGGAAATGTGGTTGTCCTTTTAAGCTCTAAGCGAAATCAGTCTCGAGAGATGAAGGATGAATGGTCAACTTAATATGTGAGGCTCATAATCATGCATTGGCTAAGTCATTGACTGAACATTCATATGTTGGTCGGCTAACTGAGGATGAGAAGATTATTCTTGGTGATATGACAAAGTTGATGATCCAACCAAATAATATTTTTTTTTTCACTTTGAAGGACCACAATGCCAACAATTGTATAGAAATGAAGCAAGTCTACAATGCAAGATATGCATATCATTCTTCTATAAGAGACAATAACACTGAAATGCAATAATTAATGAAGCTACTTGAACGCGATATGCATATCCATTGGCATAGACTAAAGAATGAAGATGTTGTGCGTTATATATTTTGGACACATTTGGATGTAGTAAAATTAAGCAATGCAAGTCATTTGGAGCAATGCATGTCATTTGGTATTCCTCATAGATAGTACATACAAAACAAATAGATATAGACTTTCTTTACTTGACATTGTTGGTGTGACACCTACTGAGTTGACATTTTTAGCTGCATTTGCCTATTTGGAGGATGAATACATAAACAATGTTGTCTAGACTCTTGAACAGTTTAAAGGTATTTTTTCTGAGAAGTGATATACTCCCTGAAGTCATTGTTACTAACAGAGATTCAACATTGATGAACGCAGTGAAAATTGCGTTCCATAAGTCAACAAACTTGTTGTGTTGATTTCACATTGATAAGAATGTGAAGGCAAAATGTAAAATCCTTGTGGGAAAAAAATGCATAGGACTATGTAATGGAAGCATGTAGGAGTCTTGTGGATTGCCTACTAAGAAAGAGTATGATGATTGTCTTACAAAGTTTGAAATTTCTTGGTCACCATGGCTAATGTTTGTTGACCATGTAAAACACACATGTTTGATTCCGCACAGACAAAGATTTGTAACAACATGGATGAATAAGGTGATACATCTAGGAAACACTACAACTAACAAGTATGAAAATTGTTAATCTATATTAATTTTTTAAAAACATATTAATTGTTGAAAATAATTATTTCTCCTTTTAAGTGCAGGGTTGAGTCTGCACATTGGACCTTAAAGAGATTACTACAGAATAGTCTTGGAGACCTATGTAGTGTTTTGGATGCCATGAACAACATGATCTCCTTGCAACACAATGAAATAAAAGCATCTTTTGAGAGAAGCACACATGTGGTCGGACATGCTTTTAAAGTTACCTTATACAAGAGACTAATTGACATGGTATCAAGATATGCGTTAAACCAAATTGTTGTCGAGTTTTGAGCGAGTCAATTATCCTGGCATTGATAGTTTTCGTTGTGGATGCGTTATAAGAACTACTCATGGTCTCTCGTGTGCATGTGAGCTAGCTAGATATGTTGTTGGTAGCATACCACTTGACACAATCCATATGTTTTGGTGAAGGATAAGTTTTTTAGACCAAGGTTTATCTGAGTGCGTAGTACACATAATCGAAAAGATGGAAGCCATATCCAACTGGTTTGAAGATGTGGCAAAGTGACTTTAAAGAGTAAACTTCGAGAACTTGCATACACTAATCTAACATCGATGTGTGCTCCTCCTGAAAAGGTGAAAACAAAAGGTGGTCAAAAGAAACAGGTGACCAAACAACAAAGATCAACGAGAGTGATCCGTCTTACTTTGAGTATAAGGATGCATTACATTCGGTGTAAAATAACTACTCCACACAAACATGTTGTGCATCATCATCTGAACAATCAAAACCAAACAGGAAGATGTCAATGCTGGATCAATTTTATCTACGCATGCAGGATTTCATTGAAAATATTGTTGATGTCAAAGCTGATGGTAATTGTGGATATCGTGTAATTGTTGCCTAATTAGGTTATGGTGAAGATTCATGTTCTTTGGTACACAATCATTTGCTCAAAGAACTTGGACAATGGTGTGATGACTATATAGTTTTGTTTGGTGGCACAGATAGTTTTGAGCATTTAAAGCGGTCCCTACTTATTGATGGATTATACATGATATATAATATTTTGTTACACATTAAAGGATAAATATTATATTTATAATATTGATAAAATTTGTTACATGAGGTAACCATGGATAAATGGATTAATATTATTGATATGGGTTATGTCATTGCGTCAAGGTATAACGTCATGTCGTCATCCTTGTTTCTCTTTCTCTCCAACAATGCATGATGGTTTTTTCTCTTAGAAGTCAACCACCGAGAGATAGTTTTGTTCATCGCATTATATGTATTGGTCATGTCTATGACAATCATTTTGTTCAAGTATAACAATGAACCACTTTGTTTAATTCCAGGATTATAACACGTCTTATTAATATTTGAATGCGTACTGGTCATTATAACAGGTGTTTCTGAGAAATGATTGTCATATGCCGTAAACTGCATTGTTACGGTCAACACATTGTCATTATGAAGCAAAATGGCCTACTCTTTATATTAGTCGAATGCACCAGTATACTAATTTCATGAAGTTGACCACACAACATGTTGATCTAGGAGAAGATTGAATATTTTATTATTGTTTATGGTTTTTAACCTAGACAGTTGCATCCTCATGGATAATGCATGTAACACTTTAGTATTCAAATTTGCGTAATGAAGATAGTTTTTGCTTCCAAATTATAATAGTCAGATACAAAAATAAACGCATATGTTAATCATAGTCAAATACATAGTTAATGAAATAATACAAAATCTACAAAATCATCATCCTCCCATGTGTATCCCTGCTTCGTCTTGATTGAACATAAACATTTTCGTGCTCAGTGACATCTCTAGCTAATCTTATACACTGATCTATTATAGTGTATGCATCAGTCCCAACAGTAATCATCCTCATATCTAACATGTGTTGCAAGTTTTCTGCTATCTTTTGCCACATAGCCTGAGATAATGACAACAACATATTAATAAAAATTGGAATATTTAAAAAAAAAAATGCAATATCCATATTAATGACAACAACATATTAAATTGTTTATCCAAATGGATCATAATTATATTTGCAATATTTAAGTATAACACAATTCATTAAGTACAGTTACAATTTTTTATATCACTGTAATAAATCCATACGGATTGACAATCCTTATGGTCTTTACAGATTGTCAATCCATATGGATTTAACACAGACAAAAAAATAGCGAAAAACAAAAATCCAAACACACTGGTACTCACAACGGGGGCGACAAAAAATCGAGATGAATGACGGAATGAGGAAGCATAGATTGATGAGATGAACGACAGAGCTGGGTGCACAAAGAAAAATCGACAAATTGAAAAGAAGAGATACAACGACGCAATGAAGCAAAGAAGCAGAATGGTGTGAGGAGATGATGAGGAAAGCAAGTTGTACTTGAGGTTTTTAGTGAAGGGCAATTTTGGTTTGTTAAAATGTTAGTTTTGTTAACAAAGGGATTGAACCTGTTATCTTTCCGCTCTTTCTTTCTCTCTTAATTATTCAATCATCTTATATTTTTTTTTTATCATTGTTAATAGTAGTCATACGAGATATTATATGTATGCAATAAAATTATACAACTTTTTGTACAAATAATAGTCGGATAGCAAAAGAAGAGAAACGAGAAAAATAAGATGATTAATATAATGGAAAGAGATAGAGAGAAAAGATGTTATTATACGTTATAATATTTTACGATTTAAACAAGAGAAAATTTAAATATTAGGCACTTCTCTCATTGTATGACTAGTGATTTGTATATTTATTTTAAATTTTTTTTATCTTTATCATGAGAAAATTTCTATTTGTGTCATTTATGATGTCATTTTTTGAGTCTATTTCTTTTTGTGAACAACCTATTTGGCACATCCAACGATTTTTTGAAAAACATTATTTAATGGACGCTATTGAAATTTGAGTTTACCTATCTCACTTGTATTTTGGAGATAAATTTATTAAATAAGATGAAATAAATCAATATTGTTTATATTTGGACCATCATACATTTATTTTTTTACTTTTATTAGAGTGTATATGAAGTATTAACAATTTGTTATTTGATAATGGTATAAAAACTCTTTATATTTTATTGCATACACTATTTTTTTCAAACATTTTTTAGATTGTATAACACTTACTTAAAATTATTTTCTTACAAAACGTTATATGCTTGTAAAAAAATTAAAGTAAGGATTTAGAAATTAAAAAAAATTAAAAACAATATGAAAATTAAAAATTACTGTATAATTTATTTTGTTCCATCAAAACTCAAAATTTTCAAATAATATATAACTTTTTTTTCTCAAACACAAGTATCATTCATTTTTAGATAATCTTATTCAAGTTGGATAAGATTATTATAGACAACAAAATTTTTTCTTCAAATATTTAATATGCTATATAATAAAATTAGAACCCACATCTAATTAATATGAAATAACCTCGTGCTCATGCTAGTTGATGCATTTCATGGTTAAACAATATATAATGAAACTTCTTATTTCATTCTCGTTATATATATTCCGAAATACTGCATTTTGTTCCATTCTTTCTCTTCCAATGCTGTCAAAGCCTATGAATATATTTATCCGGCATACACTCAAAGAGAAAGCACGTCTCTCATCACGTACCGCCTTCTTCGTCTCTGGCCACTACAGAAATCGGTGCTAAATCCAGACATTTTCACGAAAATGGGTGGTTCTCAAAAACAATTTTCGCAAAGGATATTCTTTGTAAACAATTTACATTGCAGGCGTTGCTTTTGCGACGTCAAATTTACTTTTTGTCCAGCAGTGGGAGTTACTACCCTATGTTGTTGTCATACTTTTTACATTATATCTGTAACAAATGTAAAAAAGTACTGAGTGGCGTCTCATGTGACAAAAACAACTCATGCCAAACTGCTCCAAAACTGCATTATATCCTTACATTGTTTTTCTAAATCACCCAATTTTAGTCAAAAAGTCGCTAAATCCATGTAACTGTTTGGTTTCTCTCTTAGAATTATATGTTAAGTCCTCATGGTTCATGATGAAGTTTGCATATAAAAATACTGCATGCATGTATGTGTACATTATGAAGAAACTATAACTCAATTGCCACAGTTTCACCTTAATTTCCTGACACATTTGCTGCCAACACCTTATGCTGGGTGGAATGTCCAGAAAATTATGACCAGGCCTTATATAAGTGTTCGGGTATTTAGCTACAAGAATGAATTCCCTACATGATTGATGCTGTTTCATGATATATTTCGTCTATCTTCTAACACTTCATGTATTATTTAGTTATCTAATGTCTCACTAAATGGCAATGCTTCATGCTTCCAATGGCTACGTGGAATGATATGCGTAGTGGAAAGCTTTATACATTATTGCATAATGCACGCAGTGCTTATTGGACATTGATAGGTTGATAGTATACACATTTATTCAGAGATTTCAGGTGGAATAAACTAGTTGATAAACCATGCGTAGATCTCGTAGATTTTGTTAGGTGAGGGAGTTAAGAGTTAATTACTAGTTAGTAACTGGGGTTTGGGATAATTAGGGAAAGAGGAAACTATCTAACACACCCTCCAACACACTCTCTACTATTGGTTTAAATTTATTGGAAGCTACAAAATCGTGAGGTTGGTTAAATAAGACATGGAACCCATAAAATTTTGTGAATAAGAGTTTGTTCCAAAAAAATGTGTCCAGCATATTTTTACTAAAAGTGAGGTGTAGCTTTGAAGGTACTCTTGTTTTATCTCTTTTATCACCGTTTCTAATAAAATGACCTTTAAAACTCAGATGGATCCAATGTTGTTCTTCCTGACATGAGGCTGTAAATGTAGTGTCATTTTCCTAGTTAAATTTTATATTAAAAAAAAAAAAAAAAAAACCCTACTATATAGCAAAAGAATGTTCTACTTAAACACCTTCAGGTTATCTTTGCCAATTATAGGATGAAAAATCATCATGTTATTTGTTTTTAATTCAAATATTAGGAGTTCTCAATTTTATCCGTTTTGCATCATCTTTGTTCCTGTGTTTTCTTTAACTTATACACACAGCTTTTCAATTTGACAGGTAAAAAAGTTGATGACCCTAGGACCAATTATCTTGTCCTTGTTCATGGAGGAGGCTTTGGGGCTTAGTGTTGGTACAAAAATATAACACTTGTTGAAGACAATGGTTATGAAGTGACTGTCATAGGTTGAACTGGCTCTGCAATTCATTCGTTTTATACAAACATTATAAGTCTGTCGCTGTATGTGAGGCCACTTAGTGACTTCCTTGAAGAACTTCCCGAAGACGAAAAGTATTAATTTTATTATTTTTCAATTTTTTTAGCTAATGGGTTGATATATTCAATCTTTATTTTATATCTCCATTGGCCATGTTTGAATATTTCAATGGGGGAGGTAGGATTCATGGCATCATTTAGTATATATGTTGTAACTTATAAGAGTTGTTTATTAGCAACATCTCAAATTTGTTTCTGTAAGGCTTTAAAATCCAAGGGAAGAAGGGGGAGTTTTTTGAGTTTATATAACTTATTTAATTGTTGATATACTGTCCCTCCTTATTCTTCCACAGTTGAGGTTTTTTTTAACTAGATTTAATATATCTTGTTTGCATGAATTTGTTTCCATTGCATTTTAATATTCGCTAAACGGCAAAAGAACCAAAATAATACAAATTAAATAAAAAATTACCAATTTGGGGCAACTTTCAAACTATTTACAAATCTGGGGCAACTGGTCACGCCCAGAACTGGGCATGACT
>PYAF01004326.1:923758-972587 GCA_007407185.1 Glycine tomentella | reverse complement strand
TAACACTACACTTCTGCAACTCGATTCAATAATGCGCAACACTGAGAAATGAGGGAAAACTGGAAATGGGGGGCATTTATACACACTGGTCACGCCCAGAACTGGGCATGACCAGTTGCCCCAGATTTGTAAATAGTTTGAAAGTTGCCCCAAATTGGTAATTTTTTATTTAATTTGTATTATTTTGGTTCTTTTGCCTTCGCTAAACTTGTTGATTTCATGTCAGAATAAGGAAAGGGAATACAAAGTTGGCGGTGGCAAAATGGTGGCGGTCTCTAGTACCAATCCCCACAATAAGGAGATATCCATTACGAGGAAGATCATTAGCATGTAAATATTTTTCTTTCCCACTGTATCTTCCTTCCTTGCTTCATACATGTGACATGGGATACTAGATATGCCATGTCTGTGTGTTTCAACTTACATGAAAATGGTGCAAATGCATTTTGACTAGTATAGTGCTGCAGAATTTCAGGATAAATTATGTGTTATTTTAAGTTTTGGATGAAAACATTATTGAAGTTGCAACAGTTAGCAAAATTTATACATTACTACAGTGGAATTTTTGTTGGGTAGTATTCATTAGTTTCTTTCATTTCCTCTTTCTTTGGTTAGTTTCAATGGTGTGCTTATCAGTTATCACATGGCTGCATGTAATACTTCACTACTGATTTTTCATAAAGCAATTTCAAATAAATTTATCAAATATAATAAATCTGTACACGTTTACTCAATACATGCCAATTCATTGCTAAAGGGTCTAATTGTGAAACATACAAGGCCATGTTATTTACTCTGGTTAGTTAAGTGGGTGGGAAAGCAGGAGCATAGGAAATGGCATAAAATGACCCATACGGATTATGTAATCTGTATGTTCATACGGATTACATAATCCATATGGTGCAATATTTTAATTTTTCTAAATTTGATTAAATTTTGTATATTAGTACACACACACACATATATATATATATATAAATTAAAATGGTAAATGACTCTACAGTTGTGGTACATTAGTAAGTAGTTTAGGTTCTGTAAATATGTTTGAGACTTTGGAACATTGGTTTAACCTAATAATATGATTTATGGCATGATGTGCATACATTTAGGCATGGCAACAGGAGCGGTCGGGGGCGATTTTTGCTTATACCGCCTCTAAAACCCCACGCCCTCCCCCGAAAACCACAGGGTCAGAAATTTGCCCCCCACCAATGATGGACCCAGGAATTTTAGTTTATGTCCACACACTTAGAGACGGGGGTTCGGGGGCAATGCTGCCGAAATTTTTTTTTTTGTCAAGTTTGAGAAATTCATTTAAGTTTCCCTCTAGCAAACAGGAAATTATGATTTATTTAAGTTTGAGAACTTTATACATTTTATTTTTATTGTATACAACATAATTTTTTATACATACATAATAGATATATAAATTATATATTTCAACTGATACAATATTTGCCTGTCAACGCAACCCATTATAAATATAGCAGACTTTGTGTCATTTTCCCCAATCCACAGTTAATAACACTGGTAACAGGAATCCATGGAAATTCTTACAAGAAAATGACAATCTGTGAGTCTGAGATTAGCAATGAGCACCTCGAAAATTAATTCCAGTATTTGAATAAGCTGGATACTCAATAAATAATCAGTGCCTGACTTTTTAAAAGGGTGAACTAAATTGATTGAGCCTATCCATTAAAATCTTTAATCATACTAACTTACATGAGGATCAGGATAGTGACTGCATATGCTTCCTCAGTTCTTAAAAATCGCGTGCGTGCTCCTTCCATCAACAACCAATATTACCTTGGGATCAATTAAATACCACAAAGTTGCCATTAGTACCATATCATAGCTTTTGACAGTACCATACCAACTATCCACAGCTAGCATCAAAGGAGGGACATTCCCATCCTTTTCCTCTCCAGCTTCATGCAAATTAGTCATTCTCTCTCTCTCTCTCTCCCACCATATATATACATCACACCACAACCAATACCATCAACACTTCATTTCTTACATTTAAAACCTTAGCATCATTTCATATATACAAATAACATGGCTTCTACCTTCTCTCCCAGGCAGAAAAGCAATTAGAGAAAAGACATTCCATCTAAAGCATTGCTTAGACCCTATTAGCAGTTTATTCAAAAAGACATTCCATCAAATAATTTATTCAAGCTCACTACACATCCATATTAACAGTTTAAATAAATTAGTGTGGGTTTGAAGTTTTGAACTTGAAGACATTATTACTCTTTGTTTTTTAGTAAACAAGTAGAGTTCTTGAATTTTGTATCTAGTCACAAATCATTTACAATTTATTTAGTAGTCATATCTAGTGCATATAACAGACACAAACAACACCACAATCCTTGAAATTTATCAAGTTATTTTGCCATTTCATTATGTGCATTATTTGGATAAATTCACATGAAATTATACAGGTTCATCAAAATAAAATAAAAAAAAGATGTGACCCTGTTGATCATTTGATGCTTTCATTCGTTTTGTAGAATCTTATTCACCCAAATGAGAGTACAAAACCAGCTGAATTCTAAACTGACTGGCATCACCCGCGCTGTCCAATTCTGAATTCTAAGCTCCCGATTCAACAAACCCACAAATAACCAACTTATAAAATTGACCCAAAACAGCGGATAATCTTAATCATTGATGAACCTGCAGAATTTAAGGAAGAGGGAAATAATTCGATTTTGGAGTCACGGCTTCAGCCTTCAAGCTTGGATAAAAAACACAAACCTTCGAGGCTTCAGGCTTGGATGGCGGCGGCGCGGCGAAGGTTGAAGACGAAGCCTTCCAGGACAGCGACGGCGCGGCGCAGGTTGAAGACGAAGCCTCCCTGCCTGGACGACGCAACGCGCGACACGTGAACAAGGTCGAAAGACGACCCTTCGAAGGAGTGACGGCTTGAACGGACGTCGCGGGGCTTCAATGCACGATGGCACGGCACGGTGAAGACAAAGTCGCGAGGTGTGTGCCTGCTGCTGCCACGAATGAAGTTAAGGTCGCTGATGAAGAAGACCTAATAAAAGGCCAACACGAAACGACGTCGTTTTATTAAAAAAAAAAGCCACAGTTTAATGTCCGCACGTGCGAACATTGGCTACCCCTAGGTCCGCCCCTGCCCCCCACCCCTGCCCCCGACGGGGATCGATTTTCCCCGCCCCTACCCCCGCCCATCTTCCTTTCTCTAGTTTGTTTCTTCTACTTCATCTATGTTGGTATGAATTCATCATAGAAAAATACGTCACTACTGGAAATATTGCATTCAACCCGAACCAACAAAATATTATATATATATATATATATATATATATAATCAAATATAAGTATTTCTTGTAACATATAATTTTAAAATTAATATATAATAATTAATTTGTTATATAAAAAGTTTGATATTTTATATTAATATTGATATGTATCATTAAACGTATAAATTAATTAATATGAAAACTTAATAATAGTCTTAAGTTTGATTTTCAAATATATAGATTTGTTAAGTATTTGAACATAATTATCCTCAATAGAATTTACGTGAAGTTTGAAACAAAATATAAACAATATGATACGTCATTAATTACACTACTGAATATATAATAGTATAAAATAATTTTACTTCTTGATTAAATCTTTTTCATTCTTTTATTTTTTTTTTCTCCTCGATTATTTTGGCTAAATTCTCATATTAAACATTATCGTTCTTGATATGAAATAATTGAATAACAATACAAAACACATGTCTACAAACACAAATTTCTTCCCCCAAAAGAAGTTAAAAGAACAAAAACTAAGAGTTTAATTTTTATATACATATAATTAATATAAAATTTTATAGATTTCAACTAATTAAAATTATCCTTAATTTTTATTTTTTTTAAGTTCTTTATTATGACAGTTAATCAAATTATCAGACGTGATATATATAAATGATAATTTTTTAAAAAAATTATATTGTTAAAACAATTAAATTAAATTAAAATTTAACAAAATTATTATTATATATAGCAAATAGTAACAAAGGTTTAAACGAATACCATTATTATTTGTGCTACTATAAGACAATTAGGTGTGGGGCGGATACCAACATTACCAAAACCGCCCCCGCCCCCGAATTTAGCATGTGGGAGAAAATCGAACCCGAAACCGGTCAGCTCGATTTTTTCCTGTCAAAATCGGGGCGGGTGCGGGCCGATGCAGGCGGGGACAGGTGAAGTTGTCATGCCTACATACGTTGTTGTCTTATCAAAATTGAAGTTTGATGTTAATAATATGTGTAATAAAGATATATGTATTTACGGATTTGTAAGGTGAAACTTCAATTTTGATGTATGTGGAGACCAACACCTAAAGAAGTGTATCTATGTTTTGTTGTCCATAAAAGTTTTCATGAAAATGTGATGTTGCGAATCGGCAAATGCACCGTTCGTTTCAAGTAATAAAGTGAGTAAGTAGAGTATCGTCTCCATAGGGATTGAGGCACAAATTTTATTGCAACTGATTATCTTAAAATTGGAAGACAAATAATATGTTTTGAAGAGAATATGATTGGATTTTAGAATTATGAAAATTAAATAACTGAATAGAAAATTAACGAGAATTTAAAAACAAGTTTTAATTAAATGTTACACAGTAGTGAGAAATAATTGTGGTCAGAGCACCTCTACTTCTGATCCCTACCTTCTATATGCAAGTTGGTGATTGATTTCAATTGTTATAATTGCTCAAAGGATGTATTTGATATAATTTAGTTAAATCCTAATCCCTTAGTAATTTAACCCTTTAACCAACTCGAAATCCTAATTCCTTAGTAATTCCTTATTAAGTTAAGCAATAGAAAAATACATCAATTATTCTGTAATTGCCCATCCCTATCCCTAGGTAATGTAACAACTATTATTCTACCGCAACCAGAAATCAGAGTTCCAACATCCCTATTGTAAACTCTAAACCTCAGAACCTTAATAGAGTGATCAATTCTATTGAAGCGAAAGCAATATAAGCACAAGATAGAATAAAACAATCATAACATTAATCTCAATACCAATTTAATACAGAGGAGTTCACACCAGTTTTTGGCTCTAACCACAATAAGAGAAGTTAGCCAGACATGCTCATAACTAACCTTAAGTGCAAAACTAACATGTATCTAGGAGAGAATTACAAAGAAAGTAAAAGAATTATCAGCTGCTCCATCTTCCTTCGATCTTCTCGTACTGACTCTAATCTTCCCTCTGCGTTTCTCCTTGTGTTTCTGTGTGTCTCTACTGTCCAAAAGTGCCTTCTATTTATTTTTCTACGTCCATATAGTTAATTAGGTAACTAAACCCTTTCTAGCGTTCTATTTCTATGCCAAATCACTTAAATCTAGAATTTGCGTGTTTCTGGCGCTACTAGTGTGAACCTGGCTCTACTAGCGTGAACCTGCAGAGGAAAATAATGTTTCTCTGATTAATGGCGCTAACAACGTGGGATATCACGCTGATCGTGTGAGATAATAGTGGAGACAGATCCTTCAAGCAGCTGGCGCTACTAGCATGAATCTGGCGCTACTAGCGTGGGCAGGCAGAGAGCACTTGTTACCTCCTTTTGCTTCTTTTCCTTTCTTTTTGATTCCTAAACAGCAAAGTATGAATAAAATAGGTAATAAACCAAGAATTGATGACACTTACCTCATTTTATCCTATATTAATAATTCCCAGATTTAGATATTTCTGTCCTTAGCAATAAACAGAACTTCAAAATGGGAAGCAAGGATCAACAATTAAACATAACATTGCATTAACAATCTTAGAGTTACAATGCTGAGTACAATTAATTTCCACATGAAAATTCAACAACAGTTTTCAATTCCATCAACTGTACGAGTCCAACTTGAGTACCCCTCACCAAGAGATATATATATATATATATATATATATATATATATATATATATCACTCAACACTCAAGTGTATAGGTATTATCATAACCACTCAATCCAACACAGTCATAGCACTACCATAAGCTTGATCATATTCTCAAGTTCTGTAAGATAAGAAACATATATGCATGCACAACTGATCAAAAGGTCTTTATAAGGTTGTAACTTGGTCTGGCTTAAGGGTAGAAATATTTTGAATAGTGGCTAAGTTGAGACTGGATTTTGTTAGAATTACCCAAGTCCACTTGAGCAATATACCACTTATTTCACTCTCATGTCTTCATGTCCAACTCTATATGTTAATCTTAGAATAAAACAATCATTTTCAGATCCACCAGCTGGTATTTCAGACTTGTTCTTTCCCCAACTGGACCATTCACTACATTTGGATTTTGCCAGATCTGTTCTGTTGGCATCCCAACCACCAAACCCAGAATTGTCTTCTTGGGTAACTTTGTCTTTCCTCTTACCTCTTCTTAACTTTCCTATGGACATTTATCTTTGCTATTTTTCAATATCTAATGGAATTGATTCTAATTCTTTCTTCCTCAAATCTCAGCTAAGGTAGTTAAGGAATATGGTTTAAGCATCAGGTTCATGAATAGAAAAGGCTTAGGCTCAAAAGGGTTTACAATGGATAACTGAAGGTGACTCAATTTGGCTCTGGCTTAAAAGAATAAACTGCCTTAATCATATCAGAATATACATGCATCCAGAGAAACAGAGCAAGTTCTAGAGTACTATCAAAGTGAGGTTTCTCTAAAAAAAATTGTATAGGCTCAATCCTCACAGGCTATAGTCTCAAGCTAGACTCGGTTAACATCATATCAAGCATCATTCCAATTTCAATATGAACATTAACATACCAACAATCATAATTCCAATCATGTTTCATGCAATCCATGCCAATTTTGTCTCACTCATGCTTCCTAACAGAAATATCCAGTAGATTATTGATTCGACAATTCTAATTCTGAGATGAATAAGATATACTACTAATACCTTTTATTTAAACCATAACTAAAATTTAAAAACTAATGACTAAAATTTAAAAACTAATGAGACCTAACAATTAAAAATACTAATTGAAAAATCAAGATTTCTGTTAGACATCCTTTGTCTCTTTGAATGTGATTCTTCAAATAATGCGTATGCGCCCTATTCCCAGATTTAGAAAATTGTTGTCTCTAGCAATAACTAAAAGGATTATGCACTACTAAAATACCCAATCACGTATGCATTATTTGAGAAATCACAACCATAACGAAACATTAATCCAAACAGAACACACTCAAAAATAATTTAATCATAAATCAACTACCATAAATTCAGCAAGCACTTTATTGTTTAACTGCAGTAATTAAAAGTACTGGAAATTAAAAACAAGAAAAGTAAAATTAAAACAGAAAGTAAATGGTCCTGAATTAACACTCATCACTCCTCCGCCTCTCTGTCTCATCCCCAGCAGCCTGAGATGTTGCACCATGCTCTGCTGCTGGTTCCATTAGAATAGAAGGTCCCGAAGAAGTGTTGGACACTACGGGTGTTGCTGGTGCCTCTTGTGGCTGGTAAATCAATGGCAAAATGCCTACAGAGATCCTCCATCATCCTAGTTTGATATACGCCTTGGATGGTCAAATGGTCCAACTGATTCTGCATCTTCAAGTAACTAGGAGAGTCTTCATAAATCAACTCATGGCGGAATGCCCTAGGAGCAGTGGAAGATGGTGCTTGTGGTTGTGGTGCTAGAAATTCTGGTTGAGGCTCATCTTCAGGATTAGCACGTGGTGCATACCGAGTACTTCTAGCAACAGTTTCCTCCGGTGACAATTTAGACGCTCTAATGATCTGCTCCTGGTAGGCACTTTCCACTGCATCTAAATATGTCTTATGAGTCATGAGGGAAGCAATCTTTACGTCCATAGGTTCCTCCGGTGGTATTTCGACACCTGCTCGCAGGCAAAGATGAAGAATGAGGGATGAGTAAGCAAGCCAAGACCTACTGTTACAGTCATGAATCATGTGGAGGATCCTTTCAGATAACACCTTAGCAATGTTCAGTTTTTCGTCCTTCATTAAGACATACAGGAGTATAGCCCTCTCCAAGTTCACATCTGAAATGTTAGTTGAAGGAATAACAGTATGATTGTTAAATTGATGCCAAAAGTCAACTTCACCTGTCAAATCAATCTTTTTTAACTTCTCTGGAACAAAGGGCAATCCCGCTTTGGTCTTCCAAGTCGTGTACATACCGGTAATCCCTTGGTGAATCTGATCAGCTAATTGAGGCACATCATCCCGGTATAGATCTTTGCTAGTGATGGGTTGCATTTTGTTGAATGTGATAGCAAACTCACAATGCGAACTACCCCTCTGAGATGTCTCCAAGAAACTTTCAATGGTCTTATAGTCAAAGGGAACTTTGACCCCCCTGACCCAACTCACCTTCTTTTCTTCAATAGTCTCTCTATTTACGTTTGCCAAGAATTCTTTCAGGATAGCACTAGAACTTGGTTCAGCAAAACTGACCAACTTGTGCCATTGCCTCATGTTGATCACTTCTAGAATTGGTGAGTCTTCCGGCAAAGTTTCCCAAGCAATTTTCTTTTCTGGAATGATCTTCTTGTGCATATACCAATTTTCATACCTTTGTTGATTCTCAGGCGAGCAAAATCTATATTCATCAAAATCAGAAAGTCTAGGCCTTTTTCTACTAGCCGTAGTATTACCCTTCTTCTTAGTTGGTTCAACTTGCTTACCCTGAAATTCAGAAATTTCTCACAACAATTGTACAATCATTATAATTTAAGCAAGTGATATCTAGATTATCTCAACTTGTAACTCCCAAAAATTCTCATATTGAATGACATTACCACCCCTAAAATTTCATATTCATGATGGTTATAGACAAAAACAACAAATAACACAAGTAGACTACACAATCTTAATACCATCCTTCTTTATATATAACTGTCCGTCAATTTATCAATCATATTTCCAACTCAATTCTCGAACATTATACTCATCCCATTCCCAGATTTAGGATCAGACAACACATATGTTCTATCATTGTAACCCTAATCAGAGGATCAATCATTAAATGATTTGCAGTTGGCGGCAGTAGCGCCAGTACCCATGCTGATAGCGCTGGCTGCACATATTCAATGTTCAAGAACTCAACTGGCGCCACCAATGCCAGCCTTAGCGCTGGTAGCGCGGGCTGCAAAATGCCCAAAAACAGACTTCAACTTTGTTGCTCATTGATCAAACCTCAAGAAAATAAGACATTTACATTCTAAGAAAGTTTTACATTTTGATCATGGTTATTCTGATGCTAAACAATACAACAAAAAGAATGCATACCTTGTCTCTAGCCATTAAAAGATGAGTTCTAAAGAAGAATATGAAGCCTAACCGCAAACTTGATGACCACACTCACAATTGCAAAACTCACTAGTAAATGTCAATAGAAGAATGAGGAAGAAGTTGACTGTGGTGGGGTTGTGTGAGACAAAATGAGGTCTATATATAGAGGGAATGCAGTTAATGGGAGTTATGAGAGGATTGTAACTGCTAATTATGTTTAATAGCAGTTATTACTGGAATAACATATGGAATGAAGAGGTTTGGGATTGAAAATTGGTGAGGAATCTGTTTTAAACCTGTTTGGGTGCAGTAGTTAGGGTTTTATTTCAATTTTAAAACTGCCCTTGATTCTCGCGCTCACAGCGCCATGGGTTATGCTAGCAGCGTGGGGTTCCAAAGAATTTTTGGCAAATGTTCGTTTATTGGCACTGCCAACGCCAATTGTCACACTATTCGTGTGATATGAACATGTTTAAATCCAACCCGCGCCACCAGCGCCACATCTCACACTGGTAGCGTGAGATGGCAGAGAATACTTTTAAAATTTAAATTAATTGGCGCTATGAGTGCCACTAGTCACGCTTTGAGCTTGAAACTCCAAAGAAAAATGGTTATTTAAAGGATCTTGACGCGTGGCGCTATTGGCACAACCTTCTTTTTTTTTAGAATGAAAAAATACTTTAAAAACAAATTGCAACTAAATGACTAAAATAACAACAAGACAAAACAAAATAATTAAAACTACCATAACTAAAACTTAAATAAGATAAGTAAAATAGAAAGACATCTAGAACAAAATTCTTGGATTGCCTTCCAAGTAGCGCTAGTTTAACGTCACTTAGCTTGACGCTAGATCCTCAGGTTTCAGGTGAAATTAGTGGTATGGAAACAGTGCTCCTATCCACTTGCCCTCCATAATATAATTTTAATCTCCACCCATTAACTTTAAAAGGCCTGTCACTATCTAAAGAAGATATCTCAACTGTCCCATATGGAAACACTCTTTTCACAACAAATGGACCAGACCAACGAGATTTAAGCTTACCTGGGAACAACCTCAGTCGAGAATTATGCAACAGTACTTGTTGTCCTGGTTCAAATTGTTTTGGATGAATTTCCGTATCATGCCATCTTTTAGTCTTTTCCTTATAAATTTTAGCATTCTCATAAGCTGCTAACCTGAATTCATCAAGCTCATTTAACTGTAAAAGTCTTTTGTCACCAGCTTTAGATAATTCAAAGTTAAGAAACTTAGTAGTCCACATGGCTTTATGCTCTAATTCAATAGGAAGGTGGCAAGACTTACCGTACACCAGTTGGAATGGTGACATACCTATTGGAGTTTTGAAAGTTGTCCTATAGGCCCACAATGCATCATCAAGCTTTAATGCCCAGTCCTTCCTGGAATTCCCCACTGTTTTCTCCAAGATTCTTTTTAGCTCTCTGTTGGAAGTCTTTACTTGCCCACTTGTTTGGGGATGATATGGTGTAGCTACTCTGTGATTCACTCCATATTTAGTAAGTAATGTTGCGATCTGTTTATTGCAAAAGTGAGTGCCTCCATCACTTATGATGGCTCTTGGCACGCCAAATCGGGTAAAAATATTATTTCGCAAGAAAGATAGAACCACTCTTGCATCATTTGTAGGCAAAGCAATAGCTTCAACCCATTTAGACACATAGTCCACAGCTACTGAAATGTATTGATTTGAATATGACTTAGGGAATGGTCCCATAAAGTCAATTCCTCAAACATCGAATAATTCAACTTCTTGAATGTTGTTAAGTGGAATTTCATCTTTACGAGATATATTTCTTGTCCTCTGAGACCTATCACATTTTTCCACAACATCTCTTGCATCTTTGAAGAGTGTTGGCCAATAATAACCACATTGCAAGACCTTTTGTGTTGTCCTATTTCCTCCAAAATGTCCTCCATAATCTAAAGCATGACAATGCCAAAGGATTTTAGGTACCTCTGATTCAGTTGCACATCTGCGAATAACACCATCAATACATTGAAAATAAAGGAAAGGGTTATCCCATAAGTACCTCTTCACATCATGAAGGAACTTCTTTTTCTGTTGCCAATTAAGATCTTCAGGCATTACACCTACAGCTTTATAGTTGGCCATCTTTGCAAACCATGGGCTGATTTGAATTGCCATCACTCTCTCATCAGGAAAAGATTCATTGATTTCCAATTCTGGCCCATCTTGCAAAGTCTTTTCTTGAATCCTTGACAAGTGATCAACTACTTTATTTTCTACCCTGGCTTTATCCTTGATTTCTAAGTCAAACTCCTGAAATAAAAGCATCCAACACAATAAGCGTGGCTTTGCATCTTGCTTAGTCATCAAGAATTTAAGAGCAGCATGGTTAGTATACACAATAACCTTATAACCTACCAAATAGGACCTAAACTTGTCTAATTCATATACTACAGCTAGCATTTCTTTTTCAGTGTTAGCATAATTAACTTGTGTCTCATTTAAAATCTTACTAGCATAATATATAACATGTAGACGCTTATCTTTTCTTTGTCCTAAAACAGCACCAATTGCATAAGCACTTGCATCACACATAAGTTCAAATGGTAAATTCCAATCTGGGGCCATTAAAATAGGTGCAGTAGTAAGATTATTTTTCAACACATTAAATGCATTAAGACAAGCTTCATTAAAACAAAATTCTACTCCCTTTTCAAGTAATTGGCTGAGAGGTTTTGCAATCTTGGAAAAGTCCTTGATGAACCTCCTGTAGAATCCTGCATGACCTAAGAAACTCCGAACACCATTAACATTAATAGGAGGAGGCAATTTTTCAATTAACAATAATTTAGCTTTATCAACCTCTATTCCTTTTTCAGAAATTTCCTGGCCTAACACAATCCCATCACGAACCATGAAGTGACACTTTTCCCAATTTAAAACCAAATTTGTTTCTTGGCATCTTTTCAAAACCTTAGCTAAATTAACTAGACATGAATCAAAACAAGAGCCAAAAACAGAAAAATCATCCATAAATACCTCTAAACCTTTTTCTACCATATCAGAAAAGATAGAAAGCATACACCTTTGAAATGTCGCGGGCGCATTGCATAGGCCAAAGGGCATCCTTCTGTAAGCGAACACTCCAAATGGACATGTGAAGGCTGTCTTTTCTTGGTCTTTCGGTGCTACTGGAATTTGATTGTAACCAGAGTATCCATCTAAGAAGTAATAGTAAGTGTGACCCGCTAACCTCTCTAGCATTTGGTCCATGAAAGGAAGTGGAAAATGGTCTTTTCTAGTTGCATCATTGAGTCTTCTATAGGCACACATCCTCCATCCAGTGATAGTTCTTGTGGGAATTAAATCATTGTTGTCATTTTGAATGACTGTCATCCCACCCTTCTTAGGAACAGTTTGAACTGGACTCACCCATGCAATGTCTGAAATTGGGTAAATCATTCTTGCATCTAACAACTTCACCACTTCTTTTCTAACTACCTTTTTCATAGTAGGATTAAGTCATCTCTGAGGTTGCCTCACTGGCTTTATATCATCTTCCATGAGAATTTTGTGAGTGCAAAAAGAAGGATCGATACCCTTCAAGTCAGAGATGGACCATTCTATAGCAGTTTTATGCTCCTTGAGTACTTTCAACAGCTTCTCTTCCTCATCAACATTCACCCCTTTATTAATAATGACTGGATATGCTTCTTCATCACCTAAAAACACGTACTTCAAAGCATCAGGTAATTCTTTCAGCTCAATTTTTGGTGCTCCAATTAAGATGTCATCTTCTTTTTTTTCAAGCACCTCCATTGCTACCTCAATCTCTTCTTGTAATGTCTCTTGGCTTTGAATTTTCAGCTCTTCTTCAAGTTCCTGTTCCTCTGTTTTATCTGCATAAATCACAGTATCTAAAATATCCAACCTAAAACAATCATGCTCATTAGATGGATTTTTCATAGCATCAAAAACATTGAAAATAATAGATTCATCATCCATCTTAAGTTCTCATTTCCCTTTTTCTACATCAATTAAAGCTATAGTTGTAGCTAAAAATGATCTACCTAAGAGAAGCGGTATTTCACTTTCACCTTCCATATCTAAGACTATAAAATCAGCGGGAAAAATAAACTTATCTACTTTAACCAGGACATCCTTGATGACTCCATTTGGCTTCCTCAATGAACAATCTGCAAGCTGAAGAGAAACCATGGTGCTCTCCCACATTGATGTTCCCTATTGCAATTGGAATATTGAAGCTACCTGGGTCTCTAAGTTTTGGTGGAAGCTTTCTTTGTATTATAGCACTGCACTCTTCAATAAGTGTAATAGTCTCACACTCCTGCAACTTATGCTTTCTAGACAACAATTCTACAATAAAATTAGCATAGTTAGGCATGTTATCTAAAGTTTCAGCAAAAGGAATATTAATATGTAATTTCTTAAACATGTCTAAAAACCTGGTAAACTGTTGCTTTTGAGCTTGTTGCTTGAGCTTCACTAGATAAAGAGGCTTCTCAAAACGGGAGAAATCCATGGGTTTCTTTGGAGCTACAGAATTTTTCTCTTTCTTTTCTGGCTTGCTTGAAGGTACTTCCACCACTTGTTCCTCAGCAACTGTGGTAGTTTCCTCTTCAACCTCTCTTTGGATTACCTTAGGCTTCTCTTGAGGTGTGATTACAATTCCACTCCTTGTAGTAATTGTTTTTGCAGGCTCCCTTGGATTAACAACAGTGTCACTAAGGAACTGTCCTTGAGATCTTTCAGCCAGTTGCTTTGCCAATTGACCAATCTAATTTTCAAGATTTCTGATAGAGGCATCTTGATTTTTATGATGAGCTCTAGTCGCATTGATAAAGGCATTGGTGGCCTGAATGTGCTCATTAGTGGTCTTAGATAGTTGCAACATAGCCTTCTCTAATTCTGATGGCTCTTTAGGTGGAATGGGTGGAGGCTACAAATAATTATTAGATTTGTAATCTAATCCTCCACCTTGAATTCTCCTCTAAAAATTATTACCCATAGCATTGTTATGATTTCTCTGAAAATTTTGTTGGGGTCTTTGATCATACTAGAGGCCATTCACCTGAACTGGGTCAGCTCCTACCAGTGTAGGACACTCATTAGACTCATGTTCTCCTTGGCGATACTCACAGATAGCCGGTTGCGTTCTGCTTGATGAAACTTGAGCTGCAGAGACTTGGAGTTTATCAATTTTCTCATTCAATTTGGCCAACTGCTGAGCCAAATTTTTTTACTCAGCTAACATTGCATCACTGCTCCCCAATTGAATAAATTCTCTCTTTGGCTAAAGTATAATGCTTTCATTCTCATTATGGGCTAAAGAATCAATTAACTCATAAGTCTGAGTTGTTGTCTTTGATCTTATTGAGCCTCTAGTTGCAACATTAACAATAAGTCGTGATTCAGGTGTCATTCCATTAAAGAAAATACGTACCTTTTTCCCCACAGGCATGTCATATTGTGGACACCTCATAATCAACTCTTGAAATCTATTCCAGGCTACACATAAGGTTTCTCTCCCATTCTGAGTGAAATTGGTGATCTCATTCACCAACCTATTGTATTTCTAAATGGAAAAATATTGGGAGAAAAATTTTGCAACCAACTCTTCCCAAGTGGTGATGCTATTTGAGGTCTGTCTGTCTAACCATCAGAGTGCTTTTCCTTTGACAGCAAAAGAAAATAACCTCAGTCTGATAGCATCATTCGACACCCCATGATGTCTGATAGTATCACAGATTCTTAGAAATCTGTCAATGAAGTCATAGGGGTCTTCATCATCTTCCCCACCAAACTGACTGCGTTCCACTAATGTAATCAATGAAGGATGAATATCAAAATTGTTCGCTTGAATTGGTGGTCTGACAATACAGGAGTTTGGTCAAGTGAACAATAGAGCCAGATTGTCCTCCATCTATTCATCTTCCGGTCTTGGCTGATTATTGACTCTGTCAGCCATCTCTAACTCTAATTCAAAGGGTGAACTAGAATCAGAATTTTCTGCTTCTCTTATTTGTCTAGCTAGTTTCCTGTTCCTCTTAGCAGCTTTCTCTATTTCAGGATCGTACTGTAGATGATCAGGATTAATTATACCTCGCATAAACTCAGAAAAGCAATTTAGTAACAAAAGTAATTCCAATCTTAAAGATTAAAGCTACTATAAAATTGGAGTTTTCAATCCCCAGCAACAGCGCCAAAAACTTGTTGCGAATCGGCAAGTGCATCGTTCGTTTCAAGTAATAAAGTGAGTAAGTAGAGTATCGTCTCCACAGGAATTGAGGCACAAATTTTATCGCAACTTATTATCTTAAAATTGGAAGACAAATAATATGTTTTGAAGAGAATATGGTTGGATTTTCAAATTACGAAAATTAAATAATTGAATAGAAAATTAACGAGAATTCAAAAATAAGTTTTAATTAAATGTTACGCAGTAGTGAGAAATAATTGTCAGAGCACCTCTACTTCTGATCCCTACCTTCTATATGCAAATTGGTGATTGATTTCAATTGTTATAATTGCTCAGAGGATGTATTTGATATAATTTAGTTAAATCCTAATCCCTTAGTAATTTAACCCTTTAACCAACTCGAAATCCTAATTCCTTAGTAATTCCTTATTAAGTTAAGCATTAGGAAAATACATCAATTATTCTGTAATTGCCCATCCCTATCCCTAGGTAATGTAACAACTATTATTCTACCGTTATCATAAATCAGAGTTCCAACATCCCTATTGTAAATTCTAACCCTCAGAACCTTAATAGAGTGATCAATTTTATTTAGGCGAAAGCAATATAAGCACAAGATAGAATAAAACAATCATAACATTAATCTCAATACCAATTTAATACAGAGGAGTTCACATCAGTTTTTGGCTCTAACCACAATAAGAGAAGTTAGCCAGACATGCTCATAACTAAACTTAAGTGCAAAACTAGCATGTATCTAGGAGAGAATTACAAAGAAAGTAAAAGAATTATCAGCTGCTCCATCTTCCTTCGATCTTCTCGTACTGACTCTAATCTTCTCTCTGCGTTTCTCCTTGTGTTTTTGTGTGTCTCTACCGTCCAAAAGTGCCTTCTATTTATTTTTCCACGTCCATATAGTTAATCAGGGTAACTAAACCCTTTCTAGCGTTCTATTTCTATGCCAAATCACTTAAATCTAGAATTTGCATGTTTTTGGCGCTACTAGCGTGAACCTGTAGAGGAAAATAATGCTTCTCTGATTAATGGCACTAACAGCGTGGGATATCACGCTAATCGCGTGAGATAACAGTGGAGACAGATCCTTCAAGCAGCTGGCGCTACTAGCGTGAATCTGGCGCTACTAGCGTGGGCAGGCAGAGAGCACTTGTTACCTCCTTTTGCTTATTTTCCTTTCTTTTTGATTCCTAAACAGTAAAGCATGAATAAAATAGGTAATAAACCAAGAATTGATGACACTTACCTCATTCTATCCTATATTAATAGTTTATGATTGAATTATTGATCAATTTAACTTAAATACTATTGTATGCTAGCAGCATATCATGTGACCAAAATGAAGTAACTTGAAATTATGAATTTATAAATTTATGAACTAATATAGTTTAAGTTTGTTCATTTGTATGTTTTGCATATGCAAATTCCTGCAAAATTATGGAGTTATGTTGATTTGTTTGCAAGAGAATGCAACTAGTTAATTTGTTCTTTCAACTAGCTTTCTGAATAGTGCTTGATATGCTACGATTTTCTTTGCATGTTGTTTTGTTGCTTAGAGTGTATGTATACAAAGATTTCATGCGATAAGGTACATTGGAAAATTTCAAAATTGAATTCATTGAATGAAATATGTGAAGATTAATTAGTAGCATCTAAAATTGATAATTGCATGACTAATGTGATAAAGAAATGCAAAAGATAATGGCAAAAGCCAGAGGTATGCATTGGGCATTAGGGAGAGTTGGAGATCGAGCGTCTGGGACACAGGTTGCGGGTAATGAAGACCAAGCAGGTCAACGTCGTAGGCCCACAGCATCTACCAGAAGACAAAAGGTTGTTGAGACTATTGTTGAGGATGTTGTTGGTCAAAAAGAATGTGATGACCATGTTCCAGTGACAAAGGATGCTGGGATCGAGTTAGAGTCTTTCCCTGGTGACCCGGAAGATACTTATGTTCTAACTGCTTACGTTCACCATGTGGCTTATAGAGTATGGGCTGGAGAGGTATTCATATGTTAAAGTACATGAAAGTTAACATATGTTTGTGAATGTAATGTTTGTTACTAATATAACTTTTCCCAGGAAAGTGCTGAGTTAAAATTGGCCTCTCACGGACGTAAAGTAGTGAAATTTGGGAAGCCAACACCTGAGATTGAAGGGTTAGTGGTTGTTACTGGGTTAAGCCCATTGATATCGTGTTCCGTGGAGACTGGAGACCGAGGATTGTTATCTGTGTTTGTCAAAAGATGGCACGCAGAGACCAGCAGCTTCCATATACCCATAGGAGAGGTCAGCATTACTTTGGATGATGTTGCGTCCTTATTGCATCTGCCAGTAATGGGAGTGTTCCAGACGTATGATGCAATTGATGTGGGGTAGGCAATCACCTTATTGGCTGAGTTGTTGGATGTGACCGTTGATGAAGCTGAATCTGAGACCGAACAATGCCACGGGGCATATGTTCGACTACCCTGGCTTTGAGAATTATTTTTTTGAAGTGTGAGGCTAAGCAGTGGGTTCTTGCAGCCAGATCATATCTCCTGCACCTGGTCGATTATACATTATTTGCGAACAACAGTGTGACACACATCAGTGTCGTATTCTTGGAAGAATTTCACGACCTCGATCAATCGATGGGGAATTATTGGGGTGTAACTGCTCTTGTCCACTTGTGTGAGAATTTGAACTATGCCTATAAGCATCAAGGGAAACACCTTGCTGGATATATTTCTTTGTTACAGGTATTTACATTAGATCATTTAAGTTGTTTATGTAAAGTGTATTTATACCTTGAATAATGTTTTTCTTAATACTATGAGCTCATGTATTTGTTAATTTGTAATTTCATAATGCAGTGCTAGATCTATGAGCATTTTTCGACTATTGGAAGTGTCATGTCAGATCCGCAGTATGATGAGAGGTTTCCACGTGCCTGCCGATGGAAGACTGTGAAGGCATTACCAGTTTCGACCTATCGTAGATGTTTAGATAGGTTGACGCTTGACGATGTTTGCTGGACATCGTACGTGGATCACCATGCCCACCTGGAGTTTGAGATGATTTCTTTATTTTCAGGCTTCTTTAGATGGGGTCCGTACATGGTCAGACACTTACCAGAGCGGGTGATCAGGCAATATGGGTTTGTTCAACAAATCCCACAACTGAGTCCCACAGAGTCTCCCTCCACAAACCAGGTTGATGACCGATGGACCCACTTCTCTGAGTACACTGTAGACACTGGTGACTTAGTGACTTTCCCTGGCCAGTGTGCTCCTGGGTATATGGCTTGGTTCTACCGTATATCTCATCCATTTATGTTGCTGACAGAGGTCGAGGAGCCAAGCTGACATCCCATGCGAGTCACAACTACTTTACAGGATCCCGATTATGTGCAAGAGGATGATAGAGCAGGTGCGGGTAATCTTGTTGCGGATGCTTTTGATGTTAGTGACACACCTCCACATGCAGTGGTAAACATTTGGGATGTGTTGTTTTTAAAGTTATTTAAAGGCATTATAAATAACAAGTCACTATCATGGTGCTAAATTGTATAATTGTTATAGGGTATGTGCCAAAGGATAGCAGACGGATTGCAACACACGATTGACACGCAACAAGTTACCCCTGGCACAGATGCGTACTCATCTAAACAACACTTGTTGATTAGCACGTAGTGTCACTGAGCATGGAAACGTTTTTGTGCGATCCAGCAGGTTGAGGGAGATAGCTAGGAGACGGGTTCGTGGTAGACATTGAGCACTCGTAAGAGATCAATTTCGAATTTGCTTTATAATTGCCTTGTAATCTTCATTTTAAGTTATTGTCTTTAGTGATACACATTTGGTACTTTAGTTTTTAAACTATTTAGGTTATGTTAATTTTATATTGATATTTTTAGAAACATATCAGTTGCTTGCATTTTTATAAATATCGTGAAAGCTTTAACATATACAGGGCTTTATGTCAAACAAAACAATTGTAACTTGAATACTGTCTCATTCTCTCAACATAATGAGTCGACCAATGTTTTGCTTCACTTGAATAGTACGTAGACCACAAAAATGCAGGAGACGGGATTGGCAAGTCGTCTATTAGTTGAACCTTTTAGTTACGTTGTCACGATATATTAAAGTTTGGGAAATCACACTGAGTCAAATGCATCAAAGAAGGGTGAATGTTATACCTGCACGAAATGGTTACCAAACACATGACTAATACAAACAATGCGATGAATACCAGGATCTTCAAGCGGTTGGCTTCGTAGAGGGAAAAACATCATACTTTGTTTGCCAGAAGGCTAAACAACAATGACATTATACCTGGAAGCAATGACATACCCCATGTCGGTAATATCCATCCACTTATCCATTGTTACCTATACAATCGGTTTTTATCAGTGTTGTAATCTATATTTGACAAGACAAAATATACATAAATTTAAGCTTAGTCCTACCTTTGTTAATGCATCAACAAGAAGG
Organism: Glycine tomentella; assembly: GCA_007407185.1. NCBI lineage: Eukaryota > Viridiplantae > Streptophyta > Magnoliopsida > Fabales > Fabaceae > Glycine > Glycine tomentella. The sequence goes on along the minus strand of PYAF01004326.1, from coordinate 952,571 downwards.
GGATGCTTTAACTGATCAAACCTATCAAACCCACTATCGCAACCAATCCGGCCATGACGAGACGGCGATGAAAAAAGGATGATTCCCAAAAAAAGGAAAAACTAGAGGGTAGTCGCCACCAACGTTTATTTAAGGAAAACGTCGATAAAATCAAAAAGATAAAGCATGGTCTACAATTTGAGAGAAAAAAGTTCGGGAGTCATTTACGCACAGGGAAGGTGTTAGCACCCCACGTGTCCGTCATAAAGACGACAACCTTTAATCGAGTGTGCTAAAAATAAAGTGACTTTTTAATTATTTGTTTTTCCTTAAGAACATGACTTATGCTTATTTTATTTTTGTTTATTCAGAAAAGAAAATCAAAATTTTATTTTAGAAAAGAGAAGATTTTATATATATTTTTTTAGTTTTTTAGGTTAACAAGGGGTTTGTCCTCGCTTCTACGTATCCCCAAATGCAATGAGAAAATCAGACTTACGTAATTCTTTTTTGAAAACAACTTGTGCATTGAATTGATTTCATCTATTTTTTTGAAAGATTTGTTTCAATTGCATGAAAAAGAGGCGTTAAGGTGTTGGACCTTGAAACGACGTTGAGTTTGAAGAAAAAAGCGGGGAGAATCGCTTGAGGCATTGGACCTTGAAGCAATCTCGAGTAATATGTAGATTTTCTTGAGAAAAATGAGAATTGAGTGATCTTTTATTTGAGTACTTTCAGCTTTTTTAGAAAAGATTTTGAATTTACGGTAAACTTTATGAAATCAAGCAAGTCGGGGACCCAGCATGATATTCACAAAATCTATCCACGTGTTATTGAAACACCATCAAGCAAGTCGGAGACCCAGCATGGAGTGCACGAAATATAAGCGCGTAAAAGACACTAATGCAAAAATAAATGAATAATTGACATAACATTACATAATTAAATAATTCAAATGGAAATAAAAAGTGATAGAATAGAAGTGGGGAGTACACCTAATAACTAGGGGTGCATATAGGAAAAAAGGGAGTGCAATCAGCAGTGCTTATTTAATTTCAAAATGGGTCGGGCCCAACAGATAAGAGGTGCATTTAGGAATATGGGGATGTAAACAGCATTATGTACATTGTTTCAAAGTGGGCTAGGCCCAACCTAAAAGGGGTGTGCAAGTTCTAAAATGTGGGTGCAAACAGTAATATCTATTTTGTTTCAAAGTGGACTAGGCCCAACTGTGGAGGAGTGTACAGTTATGAAAATGTACTTGCAAAAAGTAATATCTATTTTGTTTCAAAGTGGGCTTGGCCCAATATGAAAAGAAAGGTGTTAAAAGCATTACGAAATTTGTTTCCAAATGAGCCAGACCCAATTGGTAAAGGGTGTGAACTTATTATACTTGGGGTGCAAAAAGTAATTTTTAATTTTTTTTAGGATTGGAACCAGGTTAGGGAGACCCGGCCCAACCTGGATTTCGCTGCTGGGCACAACAGCCATGGCAGCTGAAAAAAGAAGGGCACCACTTTCATAGAGGATGCATGGCTTTCTGAGTTATAAATTATCAAATAAAAATAATTAAAAATAAAAATAACATAATAGATATGTTTCTCTCATAAATTATAAATTATCAAATTCTTATAAGCTATAGATATGTTTCTTTTAATCATTTTATGAGATTTTCAAAGTGATTTTTTGAAGTGGTTGATCATCCACCTTCATATTAAAGAAAAATATTTTTAGAAAAAAATATTATTTTACTTTAATGTGTGTGTGTGTGTGTTTATAGTAAACATAGTAATCAGGTCAGGTCAAAGGTTGACCCCTGATAAGGGACGGCGCGGTGGCCACAACGGTGAGGCCGGAATGTGTTATAAATAAATACAAAAATTAAATGAAGTCTCCATAGAATTCTATTCTAGAGGGGTTAGGGATTACAATTTCCAAACCTGTTTGGTGTGAAAACTAGCCCGAACCCATTCAAACATTTTCCACCGAAGGTCTAAAGCTCATGAAGGTGAACTAAACTTGTTATAAATGGTGATGAGGAAACTGACAAAGGCAGGCTGGATATTATTTCCTTAATCTGAACTAGCGTAATTTCCGTTTGTTGCATGGCAAAAAAAAAAATACATAAACTATATATGCAGATTATAATATTTTTAAAATTAGCAAAAAAAATATATTGTAAAATGAATTTAATAAAAGCAAACTCAACAATGTGCAAATATGGTGTAGAATGGCGAAGTATATTTAAGGATTATTCGAAGTTTTGACAATAATTATTTAAGAGAAAATGGGTGTAGACATGTGAGAGAGTGAGTGGACTAAATGAAATGATATTTGTCATGAAAACAGATGTATAGGCACTTTGTTATTTCACATTTAGAGATAGAGATATAAAAATGGAACGTATAAATATAATAGATTATATAATGTAATAATGTAATAAAAGATAATAAATGGAAGAAAAAAAAAGAAAAAAAAATGAGCATATACTTGTGTTCTTTTATTGGATGAGTGGAAGTAAGATATACATAAAGAGAGAAAAATAAAGTGACAATATATAAATGATTTCACAGAATATGGAGGGAGATGGGGAGAAAATGAAATTAAAATGAGACGAGAGAAAAAATTAAAATATGATAATTACTTAAGAGAAATTATAAGTATTAATATGTTGTGTTTATAATTTATAATGTAGATATATCACTACTCATTTATTATTGTGTTTGTTTAAAATGCAATCCACATGTCAAAATGAAAAGAAATTACACATAACAAATGAGGCAGGCCAACTACTTTAAGAATAGGATAGTGATAAATATCATATAGTATTTAAATCCAATGTTTTAAAAATTGAACTGATCTGGTCGGTCGGACTGGTTGAACCATGACCCGATGGGTGAATCAGGTCGAGTCTAACATTGGATCGACCGTGCTTTCAACCCAGTGTAACCCGCTGTGACCCAGCTGGGTTTATGGTTCAACCGGCAACCCGGCAAACCAGACCGGGTCGCAATTTAAAAAAGGAAAACTTCTTCTGCCTCCGCTTCTGTCTTCTCCCTTCGAGCTCGCGTCGCGTCGCGTCATCTATTTTCCAGGTGTGGGGGGTGGTTATCTGTCCATGCGGGGGGTGGATGGGCGGTGTGGTTGTCTGTTTCGCAATGGTGGGTTGGGGTCGGGGCTGAGGGTTCGTGGCGGGAGGGGGTGGGGGGTTAAACGAGGATCTACAGATTTAGGGGGGGGGGGGACCAGGGGTTTTGGGGGGGGGGGGGGGGGGGGGGGGGGGGGGGGGGGGGGGGGGGGGGGGGGGAGAGCTACAGTGTTTAATTTTTTGGGTTTAGAGGGGGGATCGTAGAAATATTTTGGGATTTTTCCGGAGGGGCGTGGCATTGGGGGAGTGTCGCACCTTAGATTACTTTTTTTTTTGTGTTTATATGAAAGAGGAGTTTGGTGTCAGGGTGGGGTTGTTGCACACTCATTTCAAGTGTTTGATTTTAAATGATGATGAAATTACTTTTTTAAATGATTTTTTTTTGTTTTTTAAAACAAAGTGTTTGAGTTTTAAATTAAGTGATTATTTTTTAAGCCTTGAACTCTATTAGTTGTGGACAAGTAGTGTATGTAAGAGTGAGTTTTTCTTTTTTTCTTAAATACATAAAATCTGTTTCCAAAATATTTATAAATTGTTAATAATGTTAATATAGAATAAAAGTAAATTGAGTATGAGTACGGATTATTGAGCGAGAATTATCATTCTATAATTTTATATTGATAATTTTGTTTCTTTAATTTAAACTTATTTAACTTATGCTTATGATATTTGTTACTTGTTTGTTTGAATTTAGACAATAATATTTTTTTGGTATTTAATGTTATGATTTATGATGTCTTTTTTAAAATATTTTAAGATAAATACAAAAATTTTATATTTTCTATTATAAACCAGATCATACAAGTCAATTAATAACCCATCAATTCGATTAATAACCCATCAATTCGATTATTAATCAAGTGACCCAGTTCCATAACCGGATTTGTCTCCCAATCGATTTTAAAAAGTATACTTAAATCTACTGTTTATGCTTTACAAATGTGTATTGCTTCGAATTATTCAAAGCCCAGGGCCATTTGTTGGCTCCATAATCTCAACATATAGAATTGATACTTTTTAATTGCCACCCAAAAAAACTGATACTTTTTTAATAAAATGTGTTTCACTACGTTGAACTGGTTAATGTGGAAATGTGATACTGCTGAAGGTTAGGTGCTTTTTATTTCCAAGAAATATTTTTCTGAACTATTTTTGTATTTTTTTCATACTACAATAATCACCGTAAAGAAAAAAAAAAGTATATTTAAAGTAATTTCGTTATTTATTTAGTACAAAGTGGTAAAGAAAAATCAGCTTATGCAATCAGTACATTAGGACTAGCAATTTCGTCAAGCACTGTGGCTATTATTGGGAAGCATTGACTAGCTCCTTATGGCAAGCTCGATCAAGTGAAACGGCTATGGTCTGAACACAAGAGCACTTTTATAGTGCAAATATGACCATTAATAAATGTGTGGCAAAGGAAAGGAATTATGACGGTTGAAAGTCATGGGGCTGCTGCTTATTTATCAAAGCATTTAAAGGAATATAAAGTTAGTAAAAGGTTAATAGATATATGATGACCAATTTCTTTCCCCAAGCAACAAATTGATTAGTATAGCGTTTGCAATTTGCTGCGTCTTGAAGAATCAAGATTCTTAATTTAGGCTATGGTTGTGTTTCTTTCAATGAAAAAGGATTTTTGGGAAAGTAAAGTTGAAAATATTTCATTTCTATATTTGGTACAAGTTTTAAAACAATATTTTTTTAAAATTGTTGATTCTAAACTCTAAAGAATATAGAGTCTTCTCGTTTATCTTATTTATTGTTTTCACAGTGAAATGTGGATATTTTTGTTCCGTTCAAAGTGAACGGAAATGTTCAACAAAGGTCGTTGGATACTTAATCTCGGATCAATTTTTCTCTCTCCCTCAACGTGTTTATGGAGAACGAAACACCTTAAGGAAGAAGATGATCTCAGTTGAAATACACAACGCAAATGGTGTGCGATGTGTGCTTAGTGTGAAAGGAAAGGAGAGAATTAGAATGTGTGTATCTTTTTGCTGCAACTCCTCTGTATTTATAAGTCACGTACCTCTCAACCGATTATGAGTAGTGTCCGGGAATATCGCACATGATCTTAACAACTGGAACTGCTCCCTTTGAATTAGTCACAAGCCACGACCACATCTCCTGATTGAGGGACAAACACTTGTTACTTGTTATTGGTCCTTATACCTAAGCCCAACTATTATTTCCATAACAGTTGCCACCCAGCCCGGTTATGAAGTATTCTTGATAACCGGGATGTATTCATGTCACGCACCTCGGTCACGGACTTGCTTTCCCCGAGATACTTTTTGCAACAAGCGTAACCAGAACAACATTTCTTATGAAAACCGGGTTGTTTCTTAGTTTTCCCGGATTGCTTCTCTTAGCTTTTCATTTAAAGTATATAGACTTGTAGAGACATGTCATCCCTTTCCCCCTGCAATTGCAGTCTGCACATTAAAATAGACGTCGCTTCAGTTCATGATTTAATCATTACTTAAGGCTCCCATTTTCCTTTTTTATCCCTCACTTCCGCATTGTGTTTTACCACTTTACCCTCGTGTCGTTTCAATTATGCCAGCTGTCATTCGCACCGTTTCGTTTTAGTTGGCGGTTACATTTTTCCTTCATATTTCAAATATTTTCCTCAAGAGTCACTTCCTTCAGCATTCATCGTGAACATTTTTCCCTTCATTCTCTCTGCAATCTTTCCTGCACCCTCGTCTCTGCCATTCTTCCTTTCCCAACTCTCCAGAAACTTTGCACAAACCAGGTACTTTCCTCCCTCTCATTTACTTTATCGTTTCAATAGCATTCATAATTTAATTTATTCCAATCACGTGCCTTCATTCATTCTTCGTAATTCCCGTTTTTGGACTTCTGGGTATTATTGTTCTTGTTTCTTTGATTCTTGTTTCTGGACTTCATTCCATAATCTTCCGTCTCCTTTCTCTTTCGGCCTGTGTCCTTAAATTCTAGTAGTTGGTTTTCCTTTTTCATTATGAAATTTACCCCTGAAGAAGAAGGACAACTGCGGAAAACCGTTACCCCCTCCGTTAGGTGGTGGATTTTTGGCGTCTCCCCCACCGAAGAGGAAAAGAAAAAAGAAGAAGAGAAGAAACTCCTGCGTGGTTACTCCGAAGGCTCTTCTTCTTCCAAAAAGTCCAAAATTCCAAAAACATCTAAAACTCCAAAACCCCCTTCTAAAAATGTGGCCAGAAAAGATGACATCTCCCAATCTAAGATTAGGTATGCCCCCCCTCGTAAGACTCCTGCCCTTCCTAACCCTAATATTTATAACTCTCGAAATTTGTCAAAAGATTCTGAGTCCCTTTCTTCATCCTCGGATTCTTCCTCCGAGATCTTCTCACCGTCCTCAAATGAGGATTTTGAGATCCGATATGATGCTTGCATTGATTGTGTTGTTGAAAGCACTCACTATTTGCACATCAGGTCTGATGAAATGGCTGACTCAATACTTGGGTCTTGCCGACATAACCCCGTGCTTATTCCTATAACAACAAAAACTTCCCGCTCATCAAAGTTACTTCCCCGGTCAGCTACTCCTGCCGAGGTCCGCAATCCAGCCTCTTTTACATGTTCGCTCAGTTTTACCCTCTCAGGTACACTATACTGATCCTTCTCCTTTTTTATTTTTCGTAGGTATATATGGATCCTTCCTCGGAAACTGTTGGTGAATCACCATCGGCCGGGTCCCAATCAGATTCCCCTCCTCCTTTGGCCTCCAAGTTCCCCTGGGTCACCCACGAAGTACTGAGCACTTTTTCTATTCTCGATCCGGCGCTCATTGCTGCAACTCCCGTAGGGAATCAAGACGGGTTTGTTATCCGAGCCCCTGGCCTAGACAAACCAATCTGCGCTACTCGGGAAGGGCTTCCAACTTCTTCTTTTACCGAGATATAGTAACCCAACTAGCAATCCGTTTTCCCTTTTCCGCATTTGAAACTGAAGTGTTGAATCATCTTCGCATTTCCCCATCTCAACTTCACCCCAATAGCTGGGGATTTGTCAAAACCTTCGAATTATTTTGCGAAGACTTAGGAATCCCCTGTACTGTCCCCTTATTCTTTTATTATTATAATGTTCATACCGGTAGGACAGGTAAAGAACCCCCCAACCGAAAAGGATGGATTTCCCTCCGGGGTCGATCCAAGTGTAAACTTTTTATCCCTTATACCGAATCCTTCAAAGGCTTTAAGGACAAATATTTCAAAGTTGTTGCCGAGCCGGGTAAACAACCATTCTTTTTGTCTGGCACCGACTCGACCGACGTGGAGTGGACATTCCCGTTATATTGGTCAAAGGATCACCATGATCTCCGTAGCGTCTCGTACCGGTTCGCCGAGGAAGACTTGTCGGATTCAGATGTTTCTTCCATCTTCCAAATTATCGAGTATTTAGATGCTCATGGCCCGCCCAACGCGGCAGATTATCTCCATGGTCTTTGAACCGGATTGTCTATTCATTGTACAGTATTTAAATTGTTATTTTACTAATATTACCGAGATCATGTCTAACCTGACTTGGTTTGTTTTGCAGCTGCCGAGATGGGTCCTCAACCATCCTCCACTTCCAAGCCTGCCCAGACTGCTGCTGCCGACTTGGCCGCTCGGCCCCCGAGGCCGATTGACACTGGGTCTTCGGGACGCAAAACTTCTGGTGCCCCCCATTCTGCCGAGAAGCAAAACGCTTCCACTGAGGTGGCCGGCAAAAAGGGGCCACCCTCCGAAGCAGCCAAGGGCAAAGCGCCGGCCTCAGCAGCAGTTGCCAAGCCGGCCCAAACACTCAAGCGAACCCAGCCTCCTTCTTACTGGACGACTTTGGAAAGGGTGAAGAAAACCAAAGTAACCCATCCGCGCCCATAGGTTCAACAAGAAAGGGTGAGCGTGCCTATTCTGGACCAAGTTATACGACCCGACGCCATGGCGATAGAGTCCCCTTCTATGCCGGATTCATCTTCGATTCCGGATTCTACCACTTCCGGACCCCATGCTAAGGAATCTCACCCCTCGACCGGGAACCTGTGGGAGAAAGGGGTGACTGGTGAGCTTTTCACCATCGCTAAGGCTCCTGCTCGGCTGCTCGAACCCAGGCGCTTCGGAGATATTCATTATGACGAGCTCGGCCGCATTGAGGAGAACACTTACAAATGTGCTTCTTTAGTGCAGTGTTTCTCCACTTTGCAGCACAGGTACGTCATCTCGGTGGAGGAGCTGGAGGCTTCCCGAGAAAAAAAATAAGAAGACCCTTGAAGAACTCCTCTCGGCTCAATCTGAAAACAAAAAACTTAAAGAGGAGCTTCTTACTTCCCAGACTTCCAACGCCTCCCTCTGTGCCGACCTTGGCCGAGCTCTAGCCGAACTGGAGGTGTTGAACAACGTGAAGCCCTACATTCTTCCAAGCTTAATGACCTGAAGAAAATTTTGGAAGACAAGACGCGGGCTGCCGAGGAGGAGATTTCTTCTATGGGGGACACCTTAGCGTCTGCGGTGGAAGAAGCCTTTAATAACACCCTGGAACAAGTTCGGTGTTTGAACCCGGGCATTGAATTCAACACCTCCGGGATGCATTATTTGGCTTATGTGGAAGAAGGTAAAATAATTCCTCCTTCCCTTCCTGAGGATTCCACAATCCCCGCGGCTGAGGATCCAATCCCCGAAGAAGAAACGACCTCCGCCTGCCAACCAAGCAGCCAGCCTCCCTCCGAGATTTGAAGGGCCGGGATGCCAGTTTTCTTTGTAATGTTTACTAGTTGTTTACTTTAAGCTTTCTTTGGATACTTTCGGGTTTAATCCCGAAACACTTCATATTTCCGGGTTCAATCCCGAAACACTTTACAACTTTCTTTGCTTTACGTTAAATTGTTTAACTCATTAAAGCTTTCTGTTGCCATTGTTTTCATTTGTCGTGAGCCGGGTTATATTGTTCAACCAAATCACGTTCTGCACACGCAATAAATATTGTCTTAGTTCTAATGGCTAAGTTATTTTCATCTTAATCCCATTGGCTAAGTATTGTTTGTAAATATTTGCTTGAGATATATCCAGATATTAACAATGATCAACTTACTGAAGGAAATCCATCGAACAGATCTTCCTTGTGCCAATTTGATCAAGACTGACCAGCGTATCAATCATTGTTAACGATCCACTCAAGACACATTTCTAGTATTATTTTCAGTTTTAAGTGAACCATATGAATCTCATTTTGCCGGGATCCAAACTCAATGTAAAATATACACAATAATACTGAATGAAATACTTTATTCAACTCAATACCGTCGTATTACAATGAATCTATGGTTGTTTTACATGCAACGTATCCCGAGATAACTCATTCATTCTCGGTTCATAACTCCACATAAGTCAACCATTCACGCTTACAACCGTATTACATTATTTTGTTTGTGATCTCAATGAAATAGAACCATATGAACCCAGAATCATTGGTGATGACATCCAGTTCATGCTCTAAATAAAAGAGAAACCCACAAACTTCTTTTGAACAAATAAAAATCATTTGTGATCTCAATGAAAGAGAACCACATGACCCTGGAATCTGCAATAATAACCTTCTAGATCATATTCTCAATAAAAGAGAAACCCGCAAAATTCCTTGGAACAAAATAAAAATTATTGCCAAATCAGCTATAATACTTCTTGAGTTTATCCGCATTCCATGTTCGCTTGACCGTCTTTCCTTGCAAAGTTTCCAGAAGGTATGCTCCTCGACCAAGCTTATGTGCTATGCGGTATGGTCCTTCCCAGTTTGCAGCTAACTTTCCATCCTGGGCATTTTTATTGCCGATATCTGCTCTTCTTAAGACCAAGTCGGATTGTTCGAACTTTCTAGGTATAACCTTGTTATTGTAGGTTTTCACGATGCGTTGCTTGATTAGAAGATCTCGGGCATGGGCGACAATCTAGACTTCTTCTATCAAACTTGATTCTACTGCCAATGCCTCACTGTTCTCCTCCTCGTCATTCTATAGCACTTGTTCACGCCTCCATGACAGCGTCCGACCTCTACTGGGATCATAGCTTTGCAGCCATATGTCATCCGAAAAGGTGTTTCGCCCGTTGACGTCTGAGCTGTGGTTCGAATTCCCCATAGCATGTAATATAACTGTTCCACCCAGCCCGAACCAGCATCGTACATTCTTTTCCGTAAAGCCTCTATAATCACTTTGTTTGCGGCCTCGGCTTGTCCATTGGACTGAGGGTGTTCCATCGAGGCAAAGTGATGTTTTACCTGCAATTCGACCATCATCTCCTGAAAGCGCTTATCTGTGAATTGGGTGTCGTTGTCAGTGATAACTTCACCTGGGATCCCGAACCTTGCCACAATATTCCTCTCAAAAAAATTTTGCACCCGGGCTAATGTGATCGAGGCTAGTGGCTCGGCTTCGATCCATTTAGTAAAGTAATCTACTGCAACAACTAACCATTTCAACTGAGCTTCCGCCGCTTTGAATGGCCCCAATAAGTTCATCCCCCATTTGTAGAAAGGCCACGGCGCTGAGATCTGTTGCAACTCCTCCGGCGGGGATAATAGTCGTGTAGCATGTTTCTGGCAACTCTCACATTTCCTTACGTGAGCCACTGAATCAACTCCCATTGTGGGCCAATAATACCTGGCACGCAGTGCTTTCCTTGTTAACGCTCTAGCCCCCATGTGTTGCCCGTTGATGCCTTCATGTATCTCGGATAACACGTACTCGACCCGGTCTGGCTTTAAGCAAACCAACATCGGGGTGTGTAAGCCTCTGCGATATAACTCGCCTCCTCTAATTGTATACATGGCGGCTGTCCGCATCAATTTCCTCGATTCTATCGCATCTTCTGGGAGTATCCCTCTTTCCAAATAATCAATGATCGGTCTCCTCCAATCATCCTCGACTGTGATTACTATCATACAAGTCGGCTGCAATATGTCTTGTTGAATCACAGTTCGATTATTGCCCGGGCTTTTGGTGCTAGCTAGCTTGGACAGAATGTCGGCTCTTGTGTTGTCTTCCCTCGGGATATGGCTGACTTCTACCTTATCAAATTCAGCTATAAGTTCCTTCACTTTGTACAAATATCGTGCCAACAGCGGTCCCTTGACCTGATAACGCCCTTCGATCTGTGCCGTAACGAGCTGTGAGTCGGTAAATACCTTTATTTTCCTGGCCTCCTGCTCCTTCGCCTATAGGAGCCCGGCAATTAGCGCTTCATACTCGGCTTGATTGTTGGATGTTGGGAAATTCAATTGTAACGAGTATTCAATTGCCACGCCGTCCGAATTTTCGATAATTACTCCAGCTCCACTTCTCTTCCTGTTGGATAAGCCGTCAACATACAATTTCCACCAAACGTCTTCCTCAGAGTTATTTGGGGTGAGCTCCATGACGAAATCAGCCAGTGCTTGAGATTTTATAGCATGTCGAGCTTCATATTGCAAGTCGAACTTTGATAATTAGATCGCCCACGTTATCATTCTGCCCGCCAAGTCTGGTTTATGAAGTACTTGCCGGATTGGTTGATCGGTCCTTATTATAGCATGTCGAGCTTCATATTGCAAGTCGAACTCTGATAATTGGATCACCCACGTTATCATTCTGCCCGCCAAGTCTGGTTTATGAAGTACTTGCCGGATTGGTTGATCGGTCCTTATCACAATGGTGTGACTTTGAAAATATGGGCGAAGTTTCTTAGCCGCTATAACCAATGCGAATGCTACTTTCTCTAATCTTTGATAACACAACTCGGCATCTCAGAGGGTCCGACTTATGAAATATACCGGCTTTTGGACTGTATTTATCTCTCGAACCAGGACTGCACTGACTGCCTCATCGCCAACTGCTAAATATAACACTAACACCTCACCTGGCTCCAGCTTCAACAGGACTGGAGGAATTGCTAGAGCTTTTTTCATCTCGGTAAAGGCAGCCTCACACTTCGGGTTCCACTGTATCACTGCTTCTTTCTTTAACATCTTGAAAAAAGGGAGAGCTTTCTCTGCTGACTTCGGCATGAATCGAGTTAACGTAACTATTCTCCCAGTTAATTGTTGTATCTCCTTTTTGTTTGTTGGAAACTGCATGTCCAGCACAGCTTTACATTTGTCCGGGTTTGCCTCTATTCCTCGATGGGTCAACATAAAACCCAAAAATTTTCCAGTCGAAACACCAAACGTGCACTTTAACGGGTTTAAGCGAATGTTGTATTCCCTTAACAGGTTAAATGTTTCCTCCAAATCTGCCACATGGTTGTCGACCTCGGCTGTTTTGACGATCATGTCATCAATGTAAACCTCAATGTTCCGCCCCAGTTGAGGTCCGAAAACAGTATTCATCATACGTTGGTATGTGGCCCCGGCATTCTTCAATCCGAACGACATCACATTGTAACAGTAATTGGCCTTATCACCAATAAATGTTGTTTTGTCCTGATCGTCTGGATGCATTGCTATCTGATTGTACCCAAAAAAAACGTCCATGAACGACAACATTTTAAATCCCGATGAACTATCAACTAATTGATCGATGTTTGGCATGGGGTATGCATCCTTCGAGCACATCTTATTCAATTCGGTATAATCAGTGCACACTCTCCATTTCCCATTCGACTTCCTAACCATTACTACATTTGACAGCAATGTAGTATATTGTATCTCCCGTATGAATCCGGCCTGTAACAACTCCTCAGTGTGCACGCACAATGCTTGAGTGGTTGCGGTCCTAACTTCCGCTTCTTTTGTTGTACGGGCTTAGATCCCGGATACATGGATAGCTTGTGGCAGCAGAAACTTAGGTCGATTCCTACTATCTCAGATGCCTTCCATGCAAATACATCCTGATTCCTTTTAAGACATTCAATAAGTTTGTCCTTATGTTTTGACTCCATTGTTCTTCCTATTTTAGTGATCTGACCTAATTGCGGTCCTATCTGCACATCATCCACATCTTCTACGTGTTCGGGCCTCCAATCTTCCGGTCCTTCCCTCATATCCAACTCGACCATGTTTATGGGCTTCGCTGCCTGTCCTTCTTTTTCATTCCAGAGTTCATAATCTTCCTTCCAAGTTCGAGATGATATTGTGAGGGCACTTTCACTTTCCCGAACGATATTGTAATAACACTGCCGAGATTCTTTTTGATCTCCACTAACTGTCACCACTTGGCCTTTACTTCCTACGAACTTGAGCTTTTGATGTTTAGTAAACATTAATATGTCCCATTTGTGAATAGTCGGTCTCCCCAATATAACATTATATTGAGAAGAGAAATCAGCCACCACAAACCTGACTCTTTCCGATTTGAAAGCCTCTTTTGTGCCCAATGTCAAACGTAGATAAATAGCACCCTTAATGCTTTGATTTCCACCATTGAACCCGATCAGCATAGTTTTGCATGGTTTTAAATCTTCCTCATCTAGATTCATTTTCTTAAACGCGTCCCATAGAATGATATCAGCCGAGCTCCCATTATCCACAAACATTCATCTAACCTGGCAATTCGCGATTGTCCCCGTAATTACAAGTCCATCTTCGTGTCCCGGCATTACCCCCTCCATGTCTGCTTTTGTAAAATATAACAATGGAGGTTCTGGGTCAGCTCTACTTTCTTTAAACTTCGGACGTTCCCTCACTGATAGCACCTCTTTCAAATATTTCCGCCTTTGATTGACAGTATCTCCACCTCCACCCAAGGCTCCCGATATCACATTGCATTCAAACTGTGGTTCCGGGAAGCCATCCTCCTCATCATGCGTCCTCTTTCTTCCTTCTCTCTCAGATTGAGACTCTTCTCCTTTTCGTTTATTTTTTCGTCCTTGCATCTTAATCACATACTGCCTTAATCTCCCTTCTTGGATAAATTTTTTAATGGCATCGCGGAGATACCAACATTGGTCAGTAGTGTGCCCAGGACCGTTATGAAACTCATAGAACCGGGATTTATCTGCCCCTACTTTGTTATATATTGGCCGAGGACGTTCCACTTTCTTCATGTCGGTCAAAGCTACTTCCTTCCAAATCTGAGAACGGGATACATTTAACGGAGTATATTTTTCATACTTGTTCTGATATTTGCCTAGCCTAAATCTGATGTCGGGATGCTTATTGTGATTCAGACTTCCTTGATGTTGCCGATTCTTAGGTGGTGGACTTTTCCTCCGAGGACTCCGTTCCTTCTCTCGACCTGGTGCGTTTGCTATCTCCATCTGCTCTAACTCTAGATATTTCTTTGATCGTGCTCGAAACTCCATCAAGGATTTAACCGGGTCCTTATATATTGATTTTGCGAATCTAGAGGATCCATTTAACCCAGCCAAAATAAGATATACGTGAACCTGCTCCTCTAATCCCTGTACTTGCAATGCTGCCTCCTTAAAGCGATCCAGATAACTCTAAAACATTTCACCGGGTAATTGCTTTATCTTTCCTAATGCGAACTCGGACTTCGGCTTTTTTTTACTAGTTGCAAAATTAAGCAAAAATCGCTGCCCAAAATCTTCAAAATTTCTAATTGATCTCGGCGGCAAGGTATGGAACCAAGCTTGAGCAGCTCCGGTCAAAGTAGTAACAAAAATCTGTGAAATGATAGGCTCATCAATGCCCCGAACGCACATCTGTAAGTCAAACTCGTCAATGTGCACCTGAGGATCCTGAGTTCCATCATACCTGGATAAAAAGGACCCATCGAAATCATCCAAATACCGAGCATTCACTATTTCATCAATAAAAGGACTATTATTCTGTTGTCCCTTACTGTATTTCCTTCGATATATTGGCCCTTCCTTCTTTCCTGGGGATACGGCTTCTATTTCGAGATCACAATCTATCACTCCTAACCGACGTCCTTGCTGCTGGATTTCTGGACCGTGGACCCGACTATTTCCATGACCATTACTTCTTTCTTCAGCTGGTGAATGTTCATGATTCTGGACTCGTTCACGAGATGCGAATCCAACTTCAAACCGACCACCAGGCTGCTTCGGGTTTCCGTGATGATCTGACGGAACCACCGGATGTTGAAACGTCTGTGATCCCTCTTCATCTCGATCTACCCGATTTCGCCGAGCCTCCATGCTCCTCAACCGCTGTTCCATCTGCCGCATCCGCTGAGCCTCTTCACCTCTCCATTCTTCATTACGTTCCTCCATCTGCCGGGTTATGGTTCTGATGTCATCTTGCCATTGAAAAGCTTGTCTTTGCTCCATGTTCTCAATACGATTTAAAATCGATTTAAGAACATTATTCATGAGTCGATCATCCGGTTCTATCTCTTGTGCTGCTTGATGTACCGGGTTCACTCTCTGCTGCTCGGTTGGGACAGGAGACGAAGCAGCATCTGAAACTGCTTCCGTCACCTGTACCTCCTCCCGTTGATCTTCGCTTCGATTTTCTCTTCCTGACATCTCAGCAGGCGGTGGTAGCAACCGGCTATTTCTGGTGTTAACCATCGTAAAGGTGTGGGACTTGAAATTTATCGTTTCTCACAGACGGCACCAATGTTCTGTTCAAAGTGAACGGAAATGTCCAACAAAGGTCGTTGAATACTTAATCTCGGATCAATTTCTCTCTCTCCCTCAACGTGTTTATGGAGAATGAAACACCTTAAGGAAGAAGATGATCTCAGTCGAAATACACAACGCAAATGGTGTGCAGTGTGTGCGTAGTGTGAAAGGAAAGGAGAGAATTAGAACGTGTGTACCTTTTTGCTGCAACTCCTCTGTATTTATAAGTCACTACCTCTCAACCGATTATGAGTAGTGTCCGAGAATATCGGACATGATCTTAACCACTGGAACTGCTCCCTTTGAATTAGTCACAAGTCACGACCACATCTCCTGATTGAGGGACAAACACTTGTTACTTGTTATTTGGCCTTATACCTAAGCCCAACTATTATTTCCATAACAATTTTATATTATCACCAGAATGGAAGCTAATTTTTATAATAATTATTTATTTCAATTTCATTCTTTCAAATTTCTTTTTCTACTTTTATTTTTTCAATTTTGTAATCAAATAATTTTAATGTTCTTTAAATTACTAAATATCAAACAAACATGTTCGAAAATAATATTTCTAGATATTATATTCAAGCATGCATGTGAATGTGATTTCTAATAAATATCAAAAGTTTTAAAAGTTAAATTTAGTTGATATCTTAGGCAATCTCCTTTCCTCTTAAGGAACCGATCAAAAGTATTCAGGTGTACTACGATTGTGTTAAATTGATCACGATCGTGATCTTTGAATACTCCTTGAGATCAGAACAAAATTTACAACAGTCACGGTTTTTTCAACAGTGCCTTGAATATATTAACACCATCACTGTTAGAGGAAACGTAAAAATAACAAATTCATAAATCCACTTTCGGTTATGAAGTCTATGAAGTTAAAAGGTGTAATTGGTCACATTTGCCCATCAATTCCTTTTAGAATGCAAAATTTTATTCTAATCTGAATTGAGATCTACATATTCTTCTATCTAAAAAAACATAATGCATTAACAAATTGACCATAAAGAGACATGCGATCACAATTAATCATTACAAACACTGGACACATTTTTAGCAGAATTTAATTGAGCCGGAAGTCTTATTTATTATTTTTTTTTTATCATGCATGCACATACAAGGCAACAAATTGCAAGCAAACCTAATTTTATCGTTCTTAAAATGACCTTCCAAATCCTAAAGAAAACCATTGAGTTTTACAAAAAAAAAAAAAAAAAAAAAAAAAAAAAAAAAAAAAAAAAAAAAAAAAAAAAAAAAAAAAAAAAAAAAAAAAAAAAAAAAAAAAAAAAAAAAAAAAAAAAAAAAAAAAAAAAAAAAAAAAAAAAAAGATAAATGTCATAAGTACTGAAAGACACAGAGAATCACTCAGATCATATTTTTAATTCACAATGCTAAACAAGATTAAAAATCTTGTGTTTCACAATGAAAAAAAAATGAACACCGTCGAGATGATTCTTGTACCGTCATGGTGAATTTTGTATTGTCATGGAAAAGCCACCACAAACAGTGATGGAACAAGAAAAAAATGTTAGTGGGGCAAAATTTTAACATATGATAAGCAAAATCAATAATGATTTATAATAAAAAATAATTTTCTCATATAAATTAATTTATCAACTAAATCAAAAGAAATTTTAAATATAATATATAAATGCGAAAATCAATTAATGTAATAAATATTGTACCAGATAAATTACCATAATTGCTTAAATTATATAGCAGATGAAATAAATAGTGTTTCTGTAATTAATATAAGAAAATAACACAATTAGTAACTAGTCTAAAATAAAACAATTAAAGACTAGCAATTAAAAGAAATTTAACTTATATTATATTTACGTATGTATAAAATTATAGTTATAACTAAAATCTATAAAATGAAACAATTAAAAGCAAAAATGAACAATATAATATTCAAAAGAAGAAGAAAAAAGACATGTTGGATATTTTTACTGTATTAAAAAATGAAATAAAAAATGTTACAATTTTTTAGAACTGTGGTTTCACATTGTCACCTAAAAAAAATTATTCAAATGATAAAACCCAAAGAATATTTACCCAAATGATATAAAACACTCTTCATGGTGAGAAATCAATCTCCTCCAAACCGATTCCGCACTTGCATTTTTTTAACATAGTTTAGAAATTGATTTCTCATGAACCATTTCTAAACTGAGTTTTTTTTATTTCTTTTTCTTTTTTAATTTTTTTTAATTATCTATATGTTGGTATAGAAAGAAAAAAACTCTCATAAGTTGTTAAATGAAAATTTGTATAATTTGTACACTTCTTTCTTAATACTACATTGATATTTTACTATCTTGAATAATTCAAATCACTTTTTTATTTTCACTAAATAACTCTAAATATTTTCACTAAATCAATTTTTTATTTTACTACACTGTAATTATGCATGCGTAAATAAAAGTATAATTACTGATTATATATGAAGTTTAATTAGGTCTTTTTGTTTGTTTTATCTTGATATTTTTATTACTTTTAGATTCACTGAATTTTAATATCATAAACATATTTAGACACAAAAGATCAATAAAAATAAAAAATAAAAGTTAAAGCAACATCATTCACCAAATTTCTTTAAGGAAAAAAGTGTAAGATTTATGAATTAAAAATATTAATTTCATTGTTATATTCATTCTACATAAAATAATGTGACTATAGTTATAATATGCATACTGATAAAAAAAAGAGTTATAATATGCATATTATACTTAAAAAAATATTTTTATATAATTAATTAAATATAAAATAAAACACACACAAACATACACTCTATAATAGGTAAACTATTACGAACACTTACAAACATTCTATTGAACACATTTTTTCATATATTTTATTTTTCTAATTCATATTCCAATTATTAAATAGATTTATTTTTAAAATATTTTACTAAAATGAAATATATTTGATTTAAAAATCATTTAGTTAAAAATAGCAATTCTATTACTTTTACATTTTTAAGATAAAAAAGATTGAACAACAACTCACCCTAACATACATTTCAATACCTTTGTATTTTCATTTTATTTGATTATTAAAATACATATTTGAAATTAAAAAAAAAACATGTAACCTCAAGTTGAATTGAACTAAAATATTTAAATTATAAAATATATATAAAATTACCAACAGTAGAACAAAATATATAAATTTGAAACAATACAACAAAGTATTTAAAATACAAACTTGAGCCTTCACAACAGGAGAAATTTTTCTTTGAATGGGCTGAGATACGACACACAGAACATGATTTTGGTGACTCAGTTCTCGGATATCCATTTTGGTGTAGATACGAGAGGAGACAAGATAGCCCTTAGAATTTCTTTCTTGTCTAGGTCAGGACAGATCATTGGCTCGTGACACGGTAGCCAATACATTTCTTTACGCAATTCTCCAAACAATCTTTTATATACGTTGGAGACACTTTTCAATGTATACACAGAATGTATGTAATTCATGTACTTATGATGAGCATGCTTACAAGAAGCAACAACATGAGAACAAGGTTTGGAATTTTCCACAGTCACACCACCTTACATCCAACCTAATTGTGAAATCTCTAACGGGTCGAATCTCTCTCGGGTTTATTGTCTCTTGGACCAAGAATCATGTGCACATCGATCGAATTCAAGAACAATATGAGCGTTTTCCTTTCTTTGTGCGTCTTCGATGGCCTTGTTTAGTGCTTGAGTATAAACTTGGCCAGATGAAAGGATTGCTCTTATTTCTCTTCCTCTTTTATTAACAACGCATTACACCTTAGATATGTTGATTTTACTAGCACACTTACTGGCAGATTTCATGAGTATCGAATTAACCAACTCAATAGGATTGGTGGTCAAGTGCCTCGATCGTCGGCCACCATCCTATGCAACAGTCAATTTTTCTTGCAGAATCTCGTTGAGCTAATTAATTGCTTGATGACCATCCGCTTCCTCCATCAAAATGTTGTAGTAGTGATCAAATGCAGGCTTTATCCTTGCATATGTCGAGTAGTTATAAACATACAATTTCAATATTGTGAACAATACAAAATTAAGTGATATTTAATATGAAGAGAAAAAAGTTTGACACTCACCGATATTGATAATTAGTTTTTTGATGGCATTGTTCTTGAACCTTCTCATGTAATTCTACGCAATATGTCGAATGCATAACACATGCATAGAATTATGTGCCGTCCACCCATTATCACGTCTTGAGTAGACATTTTTTATTGACTCTTGCATGTCTGAAATCAAACACAGACCATGTTGTAAGGGTGACATGCCTTTTTAAATTTTGGAGGAAGAAGAGTCATGATTTCAATGTTTCACTCTCGACAATGATTAAGGCTATTGGAATGATTTTATTGTTTTCATATTGGGCAACTTCCACAAGGAGGACCCCCTTGTACTTATTATACAATCATGTTCCATCAACCTGAACCACGAGCTTGCAATATTGAAACCCATCGATACACGATTTGAAACTCCAAAAAAGACGATGGAATTTCACGAAATCCTCTATTGCTTGACTTCCTTGTGGTGACATTAGCAGTCTTTCCTTTTCAATGACCATACTACGAAGAAATTGTTGCATAGCTTACAACAATATTGGTAAATCGTGGAATGATCTTTCCCAGTTGTTGTAGATGTTTTCAATAGCCTTTTGCTTTGTCAACCATGCTTTGTGATATATGGTAGTATATCCTTCAGTGCTTTTGATGTGTGCTATCAAGGGTGGCACTGAAGTTTATGGATCATTTTCAATCAAGTTGTGGATGATTTTACTAATGAGAAAATACGACAACTTTGTATGATGAGATTAATGAATTTGAACATGTATGGGTTTCATGGAGCTTTCTTATTTCTCACCGCTTACTTGCAAGGATGTATGATACCCTGCACCTCTAAGCCAACTATCGTGATCACATGATACTACAACAAAGCATGTTGTACTTCGTGTTTTGTTAGAAAATGCACCCCTTCAAAGAGAATCTTCACCGGATGTTGGACTTCTTCCTGATCCAAGCTATGGCTGTATTCAGAATTTTGAAAATTATATTCTTCAAAATTTTGCATGTGTGGTGGTATGTAGTATGGTGGTACGGTTGTTATTGGTGAAACAGGCTCAACTTCTTCCACATCATCTTCCTCCTATAGTTGATTGCCTAGAACTTCATCTTCGTCTTCTTTAAAGGGATTTAGTTCTTCATTAGGTAAGTCAATCTATGTTGTAAACTCAGGCTCATTTTGTTAGGTTGATGAGGTAGACCCTATTGCAAGGGTACTTAAGTATGGATGAGGTTGATCCTCAGTAGTGTCAAATATTTATGAGTCTAATAAATTGGTAGAAAATGGTGCAAAAAGAAGTTGAGTAAAAGATGTGTTTGGTTCAAATAAATTTTGTTGTGGTTGGGTTAAATCAAAAGTGTCTTGGGTTGTATCGAATATGTATGAATAATGGGACTGAGGATAATATTGTGGTTCATGAGGTATTGGTGTAGGGTTTGGGGTGGGATGTGTATGTAGTTTGATGTTTGCATACAATTCACAACATTGACGAATCTCATGTTGGTGAATAATAGAAATCTTACCTTTCATGTCTTCATCATCAACAAGTTGCACTATTGTAAACTTGAGCATTTTGCGCCCCACTACTTGTGGGTATTACAATGAAATATCGCATACTTGGTCCAGTGGTTGAAGTTGGAGCCTTTGGTGGATTTTTATTTCCAATGCTTCAAGTGTGAGACCTTACTTTGTTTGAAAGAACATCAAGTGGGGGCATTGAAACATATCATGTTCATCTGTTTCGATTATTTGACTATTGTAGTGCACTAACCAATTGAAAGATGAGGAAGACATATTGTGTAATAGAAAAAGAATAGAGAAATAAATATAAGAGAAGGTTTGTGTTTACAAAGTTGGAAAAAAGTAGAAGAGCAAGAAAGTGTTGTGCAAATGTGTTAAACAAAGGTGAATATGACTTCAATATATAGTGGACAGGGTTAAGGGTTTATGACCTAGGGTTAGGGTTAGGGTTTAAAGCATTGGATTTCCTGACGTGAATAAATGAGGATGAAGTTGTGATCCTGTGAGTAAGAGAAAAAGAAGAAAATAAGTCGTGAATGGTAGCTAGTTGTTGACTATTGTGCGAATATTGAATAGTTTATTCATTTAACAAATTTTTTCATTAAAAATAATTTCAAAGAAGAAAGATCAAAGAAAGGTTTTCTCTCCTTTTAATAATAAACTTCACTTATTATATTGGGGTTGGGTTTTTTGGTGCACGTGTAGTGTCTAAGGTCAAGGTTAAGGGTTTATGACCTAGGGTTAAGGGTAGAGGTAGGGTTAGGATTTGAAGCATTGGATTCCTGGCGTAAAGAAAAAGTGTCTCTGACACACTAGCGTAAAAAAAAGTGTCTCTAACGCATTGGAAAAAAGAAAAAGTGTCTCTGATGCACTGACATACAACAAAAGTGTTTCTAACGCACTAGAGTAAAGCAAGTGTCTCTAACCTAGGGTTATGGTTAATGTTTAGGGTTTAGGGTTTATGATTTATGGGTTAGGGTTAGTATCCATGGTTCATTTAATATGCTAGGGTTAGGTTACAGACATATGGACTGAGGTCGAGAATGAGGCCAAAAATAACAAAAAATTACTAAAACTTTAAGATTTCAATCCATGAGGGTAAGTTTGTGCACTTAAATTTTTATTTGTATCAACTATTTCTGTTAACATGATGTTTCATTCCTATAGTTCTCATGTCAATAAAGTCATTAAGACATCTTCCAAGTCTCCAATCGACCCTTAAATGCATTAACGAAGTGGCCAAAAAAAGAAAAATGACTAAAAGTTCAAGATTTTAATCCATAAGGGCAACTTTTGGCACTTAGACTCTTATTTGTATCAGTTATTTTAGTTAAAATAATGCTTCGTCCCCATATTTTTCATGTTCATGAAGCCATTAAGACAACTTTCGGCTTTCAATTTAACCTTCAAACTTAATATTTCAATCCATACTTTAAACTTTTGGCATTAAAACAAATATGAAAACAACTCAGAAATACAACAATGAAAAACACACATTACGACTAAAAATTATTAAATAATAAAATAGTAATCAAATAAATTAGGAGGTTTTGTTCAAAACTCAATTCAAGGTTCATTGCTTCATCAAGGTATTCATCCAAACCCTTAATATTCAAAGAGCTTGCAAAAATTGGTGGTGGATGTGCACATGTTTGTGTGGGTGTGTCTGCGGTGGTAATATATAACCCCAATTATGTGAGCTTGGAGATTTTTCCGAACATAGAAAACATAGTCATTTCATCCTCATCATCGTACAACATGTATGCCATGTACTAGCTACAATCACAAACAAATTATACATGTAATAGAAAATGTATATCCTTGACCACTTTACCATTTGGTAGACTAATCTTGTTTCTAATAGCTTGTTTCAAGGCATCAAGTGACATTCTGTTGTCAAGTTGAACAATCTTTGGTTAATCACTTACAAATTTTGAATCATGTTTAGTTGTTATGATGGCCATTGTAGTACACAATCGCATTGACTGATGATGAAGTCATGGTTTAGGGTTTAGGGTAGCAGTAAGGTTTCTAATTGAGGTGATAGATTTGACTGCCTCAGGTGCAAACCATATTTATAATGTTTAATGGCTTGTCACATACACTTCTAAAAGAACGACCAAGATTCCACTGAAAAAATGAATGGCCTAGATATCACTGATTGGACCAATGCACGTTGAACGACCAAGATCCCACCGACAAAATCAAAGGCCAAGATCCCACCAAATAAAATTGTGTTATTGTTAGACTTTTTCTATGAATACAATGCATGTATTGTCATCATATACACTAAACTCACAGCCCTACTTTCTCTCGTGCTCATATATCTCTCTTTAACTTCTTCTTGAAGTTAGTACTAAAGCCTAAACCATGGAATCTCCAGTTGCTCCTCCTCTTTGGAAAGAACACCTTCATAGATCTAGAGAAGTATGTAATACATTATATTTAATTAGATGTTAATTATGTTATGATTTACAAATAATGATTTTTTTGTTTTTTTAATTTATGTAGGTAACAGACTATGTAATCCAGTCATATGCTCAGGTTATGCCTTCTTTAGATCCCATAATTGAATATTTGTTAGTTCAAGATGGGATTTCAGATGCTGCAAAGCTCGGACAAGTTAAAATTGACGACATTTTAGTGACTGCTTTGGATGAAAGGTGTAGACTTGAGTCACACACGTTTTATCTTCTTATTAGTGAATTCACAATCACCTTGAAAGATGTTGCTCTTCAACTAGGTTTACACGCTGATGGAATACCAGTTACAAGCCCAACATATTATGATTGGGAACAAATGTGTATAGAATATATAGGTGTTGTTCCCCTAAAGAATGCACAAGTGGGATCAAAACTTAAACTAAAATGGTTAAAAGAAAACATGTTGACTCTCCCAGCAGAACTCACACCAGAACAATTAGCAACCCATTGTAGAGCATACATTTTAGGGCTGATTGGTGAGGTGTTGACGCCAGACAAGTTAGGGAATAAAGTTCACCTGATGTATCTACTTCTGTTAGCAAATCTTGATCGAGCTGGCCACTACAACTGGGGTTTGGCATGTGTAGCACATTTGTACAAAGAAATGTGTAACGCAATTTATCCCACATCCAAAAAAATGGGAGAATGTACAATGTTGTTACAATCTTGGGCATGGTCTCACATGTCATTCATTCAACCAAGGGTTGAGTGTTAGCCGTCATATCCACTTGCAACTAGGTAAACAAAATTTTCTCACTCAAATAAAGTTCATTTTTGGTAATGTATTTGACACTAACATATTACATTTCACTAGATGGAGCGACAGAGAGATACAGTTTTCTAGAATCCCACATGGTGATGTTATAGGCTATAGGTCAAGATTTGACAACATACATAATGAGGAGGTTGATTGAGCATTTTTAGTTTAGTATTTTCCTATTCTTCTTAGCTTATTTGACCTTTTTTTGACTCTTATTTTCTCACCTTAACTCAGTTTTGGTCTTAGGCAAATAATTGGGCTTAATTGATAATTATTGATTATTTTCGGATTTTGCGCTTACTTGGCCTATCTTTCTTGTGTAAGACCTATAGCATACTACAAAACTCCAAAATAGATCATATGAGTAGTCCATAAAAAGCTAAGGAAAACATATACAATTTTTTCAGAAATAAGATTGGGTCAATACTGCCTTTTTGAGGGTCATTTTAGACTTGAAAATCATAGCCTCTGCACTTGAATTTTGGGCTGCAAAATTGGGCTTTTGTATTGTGTAATTAGCTTAATTAGAGAGCTTAGATAGGCCTAATCAAGGTCCATCCTTTCCTTTTAGTTAGTCACAGTATATATTAGTCTTCCTAGTGTAGTTAGTTATTAGTTAGTTAGAATCATTTTTGTACAAAACAAAATTTAGAAATTTCTAGTCCAAGTTTGGAGATCAAACTTTTCTCTTTTTATCTCTCAATTGTTCTTCATCTTTCTAACAAAACTCTAAATAGATCATATAAGTAGTCTCGGGAAAGCTAAGGAAAACAGATACAATTTTTTCATAAATAAGATTAGGCCAATTCTGCCTTTTTGAGGGTATTTTAGACTTGGAAGTCAACTTTGTTCTTCTCTTTTCTTGCTCAAATTTTGTTGTTCTTCCATTGGTGATGACTATGAGAGGCTAAACAAATAATCAATCCAAGTATCCAATCCAAGCAATGAGGAATTTGAGTTCTGGTTAAGTGTTTTGAATTATGTGTGAATGTTCATCTTCTTCTCCAATTCTATTTTCGATTTTCATGATTTTGCTGAATGTGTTTAGGATTGGAAACGAATTAGGTGATTGATTAATTTCATAATTTTAATCTAATCACAAATTGATTGGATGATATTTCAATCTGTTTTATGATCTCAATGAATTTAGGGATTAATTCGATTGAGTTACCTCTAATGACATTGACTGGACTTCCACAATATGATCATCATCTATAGAAAACTGTGATAATTAAGATTGTTTGGATTTGGTGAATTGAATTGATACTCTTGAATCTGTTTAACAATCTATTTCATAAACTCTATCAACTTCGACATTTTTGTTTGTGTTTCTGCAACTTTCTTCTAATATCTGCAAATTATTTGTTAAAATCTCTTGTTGTTTATAAGTGGATTGAAGTCGGAATCAAAATGGATTGTATTTCTGAGTCGACCTAAGTTATTCATGTACTGCGAGATTAATCCTAGTTTTATTTGTTTTGGAACGATTCGATTATCGTTATTAGAGGTTGAACCATTTTTTTGTTTTATTTATTCAAAAAAATTACTAACGCATGTTATTTTTTCAGTTCCATTATATGGAGTACTTGTGTCGTTTTAATCTGTTTTCTAGTGGTAGTATGACAACAAACTGAAAGGGTCATGCTCCAATTTAGACTTTGTCAAGACATACCAAATCCACCCCATAATCTAGACAAAGTCCATCATACTAACATGAGAGGACATAGTGACACAAATTGGATTGATGAACATAAACGGTGGATTACAATTTGGAATAAAAGACAAAAATATGTGTTAATTGACCAACCAATTCTAGGAAAGATTGAACATATGAGTTACTAATTGGTATTGAGCAAATTCAAAAAAATTTCCTAACACAGTTTGTAACTCATCCAAGCGTTGCTGCCAAATCTCATTCAGCTCCAAACATGGAGAATGAACAACATACTCCACAACAATTCCCACCAATCGTTGCCAGCATGCATGATGAAGGACTAGAATCACATGCTCAATCATATGAATTCACGCCACAACCTCATCATTATCAAGAAGATTATGGGTACAATTCACAATTCTTTAGTGCTAGTAGAGAGACTTTATGAGCAATCTCATAGGTATAGATCTTCGAACACCAGAGTCTGCTTATGCGTACATGCAAAGTATGCTCATACCTTCATTTGCATCCTTTCACCAAAGTATTATCGGCAATTCTTCCACTAATGGCTTCGTTAAAGAAGAGCAACCTATTGTTCCTGATGAACAACTTCAACTACAAGAACATGGACGAGTATGTCGATAGTCGACAAGAAATAGACAATCTCCCAAATGTGGAACTGGTGAACACAGACGATACTAATTTCCCTTTTTAATTATGTCTTATTATGATGATTGTTAGTTTGCCCTTGTTAATTGAATGAATACTGAACAATGCATTAATTGACTGAGTACTGCATTTTTTTTATACAAATTGACTGAACATTCATTTTTTCGAGATGATTTGACCCCACATTGCTTTTTCCCATATGATTTGACCTCACATTGCTTGTTTCAAGACGATGTGACTGCACAATATTTTTTTCAAATTGCACAAACCAAACATAATTAATTAAGACTCAATCTAAACCGTTTATATTGTCAGTATGATCTCAGCCGTTGGTACAAGTCACGGGAGAACACTAGATCACCTAACATACATACATATATACATACATACACACATATATACATACACACACACACACACACACACACACACACACACATATATAGCAGTAGGGAGTTAGATGCAAGTCAACACCTTTGTCTGATATTCACCGTATTGCTTAAAACATGAGACTGTGTCCGCTCTTGTGTATTGCGATAGTTACATGATTTCATCATATGAAGGGATAATGTTTGAATGTCTTACTGATCCAAAACTCAACACAATAAGTGAGGACAAGTCGCTTGCTGCCTTAAGGAAACCATTTTTTTATGCCAACGGAGGTTGCTAAATTTTAATAAATCTTTTTTACCATCGACCAATCTATGTAGGTAATGGATGTGTTGAATACAATTGTATGGAGCTCAAATGCGATGATGCTATGGAGAAAATGTTTTTTCGTTATTCAGAATTTAGTACCAAAGGTCTGATTGAGTTGAATGTAATTTTTGGGTGTTCTCCAACTGAAATCCTTGTCTTGCTCCGCAAACCAAGGAAAGCAAGAACAATTGATGAGATAATTGCTCTAATGCGTGATGAATCTATGTAGTCATTGCACAAACTACTTGTTATTACTTTTTTAGAATAAACTTGCAATTCATCATTGGAAAATGATATTTTATATATAATTTTATTTTATTTAATCTATATAATTTAGAGTAAATTACACCCGCACCGCCTGTGTTTCGCTTGTATTTCATCTAATACCCTTTCCTTTTTTCACATTACTTTTACTCCCTTCTATTAACACCTTTAACTAATGTCAATTGAAATATGTGAACAGACGAAATTGTCCTTATATTTTAATTATAAAATCAAAATTATCCCTTTTCAATTAGTTTCAGAATTTAGGATTCACGTTTCATTTCATTTCTCTTCACATGGATTATTATTCATCTTCCTCTTGTTGACAAGTTCTTCTTCTGCGTCCACGGAGGGTGAGTTCCTCTTCCTCTCAACGACGTTCACATTCCTTTTCTCTTCCCCCTTCGCAAGTTCTCCATTGTTCCCCTTCCAATTCGTGAGTTATATACTGTTCATCTTCCAATTCGCAAGTTCTTCATTGTTCCTCTTCCAGGCAAACTTGTAAGTGACCACTAAACCTTGTATATAGGTTACTTTTTAAGAATATTTGTTTAATTTTTATTGTTTATTGTTGTCTATTTTTGAATAGGGTTTCATTGAGGGACCAATTTGAGACCACTTATGATATTTAAAATCATTTGTTTATTATTGTTGATTTTAGGCCTATATGTCTTTCTTATTATTTTTTCTTTTTTCTTTTGATCATATCATATCTGGTTTTACCTTACTGTTGGCTCTAACCTTTATTTTTTATTTTTTGGGTATATACAATAACTGCAATGAGAAAGAATTAATTAAAGATTAAAATTTTTTAATTACTCAATCTTTTTAGTTTAACATTATGATGTGTTATGATGTATTTGTAACTCTTGACCGAGATATTATATCAAACACCTTGTCATAAAGAAATATTTCAAAGAAAGGAGTTAAAAACACAAATGCAGAAACAAAACCACTAAAATTTGAAGCGAATAAACATATTCAATCAGAGAAAAAAATTGAACTAAAAAATTGAAGAACAGGAAGAAGAAGGAAG
>PYAF01004326.1:908316-923658 GCA_007407185.1 Glycine tomentella | reverse complement strand
CATTATGATGTGTTATGATGTATTTGTAACTCTTGACCGAGATATTATATCAAACACCTTGTCATAAAGAAATATTTCAAAGAAAGGAGTTAAAAACACAAATGCAGAAACAAAACCACTAAAATTTGAAGCGAATAAACATATTCAATCAGAGAAAAAAATTGAACTAAAAAATTGAAGAACAGGAAGAAGAAGGAAGAGTGTTAGCACTGCGTCCCAACAAGGTATGTTCACGTCCAATTACATAAAAAACAAAAAGAAGCGAGAGTTTTAAAATATCTTGTTGAGATGAAGAAGATGAGGGTATTTTCGACATAAAATTTCATTAAAAGTCATGTGACCAGCACGTGTCTAATTTCTGTCAAATTATTAAACGGTGTTTTGAAGGGAGGGGGTCTGAGTGTAATGTGAGTTAAACAATTAAGGGTTTTTTATAAGGTGCAAAAAGGAAGGAGTATCAGGTGAAATTTGAGCAAAACACAGGGGGTGCGAATGTAATTTACTCTATAATTTAACATTACCTATCTTCATGTGATATTATAAGATTAAAAAAAAATATAAGGTTACATTTTTTTATATTGTGTGAGTAAAATTTTTAATTTTACAATTAAACATTAAAGTTTTAGTTAAAAAAATGTTTGTTAAATATAAAATCAATATTTATTTAATTATAAACTGCAAATGTAAAATATAAAAATATATTATTTTCTATAAATAATTTTGGTAACAAAAAAAATCAAGTGATTAGACACAAGTGATTAATATGCTGAAATTAAGGTTGAACTATTTTGAATTCAATTCTTGGTAAAAATAATTTTTGTCCAGGCCCGACCAAATTCCAGATTAATTAGATCCTTTTCTCATGATGAACAAGAGGGTTACGAAAAAAAAATTGACAACAAACAAGACTTCTACAATTACTAATTTATCTTTATAAAAAGTAAAAAAAAAAAGAAGATAAAATTACTATTTTAACCTTAAAATCATGAGCGGAAACATTTCTTTTTTAGGATACAAATTATATAAAATTATTATTTTATTCTTAAAAAGAGTGGAAAATTTTAAATTACATCTTTACCCCCACTTCTACTTTTATATATATATATATATATATATATATATATATAATAATAATAATAATAATTAGCAATATAAATATGTGTGTTTTATATATTTAAGTGTTTTATTATTTTATTTCCTTTTTTATTATATTAAAACATATTATAAGTAAACCTAGCATTAATATTTGTAATATTCTTTTTTATAATATTATATTATATTAATAATAAATATTTGGTTAAGAAAAACAAAAAATAGACCACAATAAAAAGAATTATTAAAATTATTATTAGCGTAAAATATTTAAGTTAAGATTATTATTATTGGTTAATTAACTAAATCATAATACGTTCTATTATTATATATGGAATAAATAGTCCAGTTGATTATCTAGACTTAGTTTACTATTTTTTAATTTCTAAACTTTAGAATTTTTGTTTTTAGTGTTTCTTTTATATATATATATATATATATATATATATATATATATATATACACTTTTATATCATAAGATTGTTGTGTAGTTACTATATATATAAAAAAGTAATTTAATGAACAGTAATTTAAAAAACTACATAGAATGATTAGGTTCGGCTTTAGACGTAAGTGACTGAGATTAACAGCACTTTCGTGGAGTCACAGAAAAATTAGCAACGTCAACGAGTGTGTGAGTTTGTGTGTGTATTATTTTAAAATTTGATACTGTATTAAGAAAAACTATAAAAATATATTATGAATTTTAACAAATCATATTTTAGATTTCTAAATAACTTTCATTTAAAATTTAAGATAAAAATAACCGTTGACTAAAATTAACTTAACTTAATTATATAAATTTAGTATTTGATTTTGTATCATAAAAAATATGTTTAAATATTTTTTTCTATAAAAAAAATGTATTCATATATTATTAAAAGGCCCTCCAAATATCTTTGAGAAGGTCCTAGAAGATTGCAAAGTTTATGGTGCCAATGTACAAACTAATCAAAATTTAGAGTGATACATATTTTTTTTTCTAATTTCCTTTTAATCTATTATCTATTATCAATAAATAAAAGGGGATTGGGCAAGGAATGTGACCTACGAAAAATAAAAACAAATTCTGTATTTCTATTCTCGCCAAAAAAGAAAGGATTGCGTAGTAGCTTTGTCTTTTGATAGTGCATTCTTGGGCCGTCGGACGAGAGTGCGCTGACCATATTAGCATGCGTAAGAGACTAATTTGTGGTGGGTCCCACCTACATGGGACACCCCTCTCCAATTATTGCTTTCTTGAAGTTTTTCTTTCAGCAACGAGTAGGAGGGAAAATTACATATATTTGTGTATATATATATATATATATATATATATCTATATACATATATATATATTTTTTTTCTTTTTCATTGAAAAAAATCTGTTTTAAATAATATCGAGCTTGATAAAGACAAGTGCATAAACATGTACAAGCCTTGAAATATACATGGCAAATGCTAAAAATTAAATGCATATCCTAGAATATCTTATTTTGCTGGCCCAAGGGTTTATTCCATCTTTGTCTTGGTCCCCTAGCTAGTAAAGTTCACGGATCTAACTGAAAGATCAGTGTCTTTTATTATATTAGACTCTCTTCTTTGTCTAATGCTTCCCTCACTCACACTCTACACAAATCTTCTATGTGTTCTTTGGCCTTGGTTCTTGATAAATGATAATGCAAGCGCACAAATATAGTAGAGTATAAAGGCGATTATATTGGTGTATGTGTGCATAAATATAATAAGACCCTTTTTAGTCTTTGTGTTAATAATTTAATATGAGTTGAAAGATATCATGATTTGATGATTGAAAATTGAAAACCATGATGTGACTAATAATAGTGAAGATAATGTAAGGATAATGGGTGATTGGACTGGGAGAAAGAGAAAGCGAGATAGAGACAAATGGTTGTTGTTCGTTTTCTGGAAAAAAAATTCTTGCAAAATCTCAACCTTGTAGCCTTGTACTATAAGCTTTAATTTGTGACCGTGTGTTATCGTTAATTTTCAATTTTTGACAATTTTATAACGTTGCATAATGTATTTTGCATCTTTTCTTAAAACTAAACTAAATGACATCGAGCACGATTAGAGATTTAGACTTTAGAGTTCCTCAACCCTCATATACAAGTTTCTTGATTGGCTAATATAATCGAAAACAGTATTTCTGTCCTCATGTTTCTTTGTGTACTATTCAATTTCTTTTGGGTGTTTAGAAATATTTCAAAAAGATTAATTAAATTATTGAACTTGTCAGAGGACTTATGGTTCGGATTAGACAAAGACAAGCCCAATCCATTAAGGTTAATTCACCTTGGTATATAATTTATGAATAAATAATTTATACATTAAAAGTATAAAATAATTTGCTAGTTTAATGTATTCAATCTCAAATTATTATGCAATAAATTTATTAATTTTTATAATTATTATGTTAAAAATCATATTAATAATAAGTTGTTATTGGTTAATAATGTAAAAATATTTATGTTAACAATACATGATTATTAAATTTATAATATATACAAGTTTAAAAATCTCTTATAGTAAATGGATCGAAGTCTATAACAAGATTCAATTACAAAAATGAATTCATTACAATTCACAATATATAATAGTTAAGGATGGACATATTAATCAAATTAATTCATTACAATTCACGAACTTCATATGGGTAAAATAAGCTCAGTCTATGAGATAAATAATCTTTTTTTTATGTCTATATCCTGTTGGTAAAGTTCACTAACAAACGGGTCAGTAAGAGCTCAAATAATAATTTGTAAACAACTTTTAAAGAAAATGAAAATTAATCAATTTACAATATTTTTTTCCTTTTATTTTTAAGATAAAATTTATCAGACTGAAATATACCAACATTTTAAACTAAAATATACCAAAATTTATACTAACAAGCCCGTATGTTTTTCTTATATTTCCAATAAAGATTTTGTGTCCTGCATAATTCACTTTAAAATATTCTTTTAAATAGATCATTATAGGAAGTATCAAATATAAGTTTGTCACATTTATTAAATTTTTTTTGATGGAAAAAGGAACAAAGAATCCCTAAAAAAATTATAAACTGCGCAGAAACACGGTGGACATAACATCAGTCCTTACAACAAAGAAAATACAGGGTAAAACAAAATTAAAAAACTCTAATATCTCCCTCTAAAGACATCCCATAATTTTCCATCTGATTAATACAACACATTTATTAATACTATTTAAAACTCTTATTAAGTTAAGCGTTGAAATATCTTTATATGTACCAACTTTCACCACCAATTTAGTTGTGTCAGGAGAAAAAGTCACCACAAGAACACCTCAAAACTTTATCAAAATTAAACATGCCATGCCAGTTCAATTAGGGTCAAATCCATTAGATAAAGCCATGTGTCTTTGTGTTTAGTTTGTTTTATAGAACATGTTTTAGATTTAATTCAAATAATATTTTCAAATAGTTGTTATTCTTTCAAATGATTTTTTAAAAATGATAATTTTCTAATCTTTTTAATTGATATTAAGTATAATGAGATATTCATAATTAATAAGATAATATTCATTTATTTAATTAAATTTTAATAGTTTAAAACTAAAAAGATTACCCTAAAAAAACTAAAAACATTCAAATATTTTCATTTTCATTTTTTCATTAGTTGTTTATGAGATATCAGACAAACTCAACAATTTAAACTCGTAAAATATTTTTTAGAGTAAATTATACTCACACTCCCTTGTGTTCTGTTCAAATTTCACTAATACCTCTCCCTTTTTTCATATTACTTTTACCCCATTCCCGTTAACTAACGTCAATTAAAATATTAAGCAGACGAAATTATTCTTATATTTTAATTGTAAAATCTAAATTATCCTTCCCAATTAATTTCAGAATTTAGGGTTCACATCTTATTCTTCTTCCCCATTCAAAAGTACTGTTCATGTTTCTCTTGTTGGTGAGTTCTTCTTTAGCGTCCATGGGGTATGAGTTCCTCTTTATCTCACGACGTTCATGTTCTATTCCTCTTCACCATTCGCGAATTCTTCATCATTCCTCTTCTAGTTCACGAGTTCTTCATTGTTCCTTTCTAGTTTGAGAGTTTTCCACTGTTCCTCTGTTTTTCTTTCTGTTCCACGATTTCTGTTCACACTAGGGTTATGCTTGTAAGTGACTATTAGACCTTATATATAAATTACTTTTTAAGAATATTTATTGAATTTTGATTGTTTATTGTTGTTTATTTCTGAATGGAGTTTCGATAGGGGACCAGTTTGAGACCACTTATGATATTTAAAATCATTTGTTTATTATTGTTGATTAAAATAGTGTTGATATTTGGGACCACATGAAACACAATGGATGAAGTGAAAATCATTTGTTTATTATTGTTGATTAAAATAATGTTGATGTTTGGGACCACAAGAACACAAATGCAGGAGCAAAATACTAAATTTGAAGCAAATGACCATATTAAATCAGAGAAAAAAATTGAACTAAAAAATTGAAGAAGAAAAAGGAAGGGTGTTAACACTGCGTATCAAGAAGGTGAGTTCGTGTCTAACAAAAAGTTGGGTTCACATCCAATTAGAGAAAAATAAAAAGAAACGAGTCTTAAAATGTTTTCAAGTTGAGAGGAAGAAGATGAGACTATTTTGAACATAAAATTTCATTAGAAGTCATATGACCAGCATGTGCCTACTTTCTGTTAAATTATCAAATGATGTTTAAGACGGAGGGGATTTGAGTGTAATGTTAAGCTAAATAAGTAAGGAGTTTTTTTAGGGTACAAAAAGGAAGAAGTATCAGATGAAATTTAAGCAAAACACAAGGGGTGTAAATATAATTTGCTCTATTTTTTTTATTAGTTCATCAAAATTTCAAAATGTGTTTTTTAGTTTATACTTTAATACTTTTATATAATATCTATATTTATAATTCATAATTCTGTGATTTCTGTCAAAAAAATATATTTATAATTCATAATTACAAATTGATAGAATTGTTGATTTCGACAGCTTAAATATCATATATTTTTTTTATTTGGGTGTAGTTTCCCAAAATATTCAAGCAACCGTAGCAGCAACTGGTAAGTAATTTACCTTTGCATGTCTCTATCAAATTCTATTTCTATGCCCTAAAAGGTTTCTACAGAT
The DNA here is from genome assembly GCA_007407185.1 of Glycine tomentella. Lineage (NCBI taxonomy): Eukaryota > Viridiplantae > Streptophyta > Magnoliopsida > Fabales > Fabaceae > Glycine > Glycine tomentella. The sequence goes on along the minus strand of PYAF01004326.1, from coordinate 917,430 downwards.
AACTTGTCCCGGCGGGACCAGCTGAGGTTGGGCCCGATTCAAAGTCAAGTTGAAAAAAATGAGAAATTATATTTTATATATATATATATATATATATATATGTATATATAATTTGTTTTTTTTTAAAAAAAGTCAAGGAGAGTGAGTATAATTTATTTTTATAAATATGATAAGTAACATGACTTTTGGGAAAAGAAAAGAGATAAATAGAAAAGTATTAATTGAATTTTTTCCGCTTTTTCCCTCTGCTTACTAATCCTGAAATTACTTCAAGCATGAGCTAACCAAATATTTTCATGAATTCGGCTAGATACCTTTGGTCACTTTAGCTACCCATTCAGGCTCCTAAAAATTTAGATTAGTTTTAAGGTGCCAACAAGGAGAAAAAAGGATTAAAAAAGAAAATGTATTGAGATTCTTCATAATTTAAAATCAACAAATCCCAACTTTTTTTTAGAAGTTAAAATGAAAAGACCTTTTTATAGAAATTAAGATGCATAAATTGAGAAATTAAATTTAGTTTATCTTATTATTTTATTTTTTTATAAATACTTATAAAAAAGTTTATTTAAATAAGAACAATATATATTTTTATCTCGAAATTAGTAGATAGAATTGTGCAACCATTTGTTTTTATGACAATTCATATATGCTTCTATAGGGCCTTGAATAATTTAAATTTGGAGATTATGCAAGAATAAAAATCTACTATTTGTGAAGAAAACTAGATGAATGGGAGGTTGAGCAAATTGTATAAAATGTTGAGATCAACTACAAATTTTTGTAATATGGTAGTATTTTCCCTTCTTCGGGACATTAAAGTAGTTGTTTGGTAGGGACAATAATTTTGTTATCATTTTAATTGTTTTCAATTATAATCACTTCGATTATAAGAAAATGAAGAAAGAAGAGAAACTAACCGAAGAAACAACAAACCAAAATTAAGGCAGGGTAAATAAAAGGCTTAATTATTAATTTAATCTCCAAATTATTTTAAAAATTTAATTTGGTTTTCAAATTTTTTAAAATGTTTTAATTAGGTCTTTTTGTCAAATTGATGCTAACGTTGTTATAATGTAAATTTTGGATGTTTAATTTATAATAATGATATATAAAAATCATTGCCATGTTTTTTTTTGTCAAATCTACACACAACTCATAGTAGCATCATAACCATTAACACCACCACCTCCCCACCAAAACTCACCATCATCCTAACCCAAACACCCTTTGACCCATCAAAACTCGATGGCCATCACAATAGTAGCGACCCTTTGACCCGATTTCCTCTTCCAAGAGGTCAAAGAGGAAGATTGTAACTCCCATCATCACCACATCTCACAATCTCCCCTCCATCTAACGTGTCCAAACCTTTAGGGAAGGAAACAAACCAAGTCAGGGTGAACTTGGTTAGGCCTGATCTTGGTCTGATTTAAAAATATAAAGTTTAGTCTAACTTATTATAGACAATTTTTAGACTCGACTTGGTCTATTTAAAAGTTTGACTTAGTCTACGAGCATATTAAAAAGTCTGTCATAAATATGAATATAGAGATTTATAAATCTGAAACTAAATTTATTCTAATCTTTCTTACTTTTTCCGTTTTATCATCTTTTTTTTTCTTTTTTATTATCTTCCTTTCCTTTTTTCTTTTTTTCCCTCTTTCTTTCTTTCTTTCTTATGATTCCATAATTTTTGTTTCTATTTTAATATTTTCTTTCTTTTTTTTCTTTTTCTATTATCTTCCTTTGTCTCTTTCTTTTTTTTTTAAGTTTTTTTTTCTGTTTTAATATTTTTCTTTCCCTTTTGTTTATGCTTTCCATTTCCTTTTTGGTTTTCTTTTTATTTAAATAATTATTTTTTCTTTCATTTTTCATTTTTTTAAATTTTTTTCTATGTTCTTGGACTGAACATAATTAAAGTATGAGAAATTGATTATATATATATATATATATATATATATAGGCTTAACTAATTTTTGTTTGAAACTTAAATCTAACATTTTTATTTAAAAGGACTTTTCAAAAAGGGAAAGAAAACAATGATTTGTGGTGTTTGTTTGGGTTGGAGATAGTGGTGGCTCTAAGGTGGGTTGGTGTGCTGACGTTAATGGTGGCATGGTGGTTTGGTGATGATTTGTTGGGCTACAATGGTTTGGTGATGGTGTTAGGCTACAATGATTTGGTGCACGATGGAGTTTGGATGATGCCTCATCTGTTTCGATCCCTTTGCCTAGCTTTAATATGGTGTGGGTGCAACCTCAAAGGTCGTGAAGTTTGGACATTCCTTGAAAGCCTTAGAGATGGAGCAGAAGATGACCCCGACCTCTTCAAGGGACTCGTGGTAGGTGGTGGCGATGGTCACGCTGTTGAAGACATTACTGACGAGGTCGAAGGTTCGAAGGTGGAACTCAAGACAGAGGTTGATGTTGGCGTTGATGAAATTTTAAAATAATAATAAATACAATAATTGTTTTTAACCCCACTATTCGTAAGTAAAAATAGCCATAATTCTTATTTTAACGGTTTAAATATTTTAAAAAATTAAAGAATTAAAAAATTAAATTGAATCTTTTAAAAATTTAAGAATTATTTTTTTTATAAATAATTTAAGGATGAAACCAAAATAAAATGCATGATCATGTACCCAAAGAAGCAAGTGGAGTGGACAAAAATGTAAGGGCAGCCAGGTCCGTTTCTTTTCTTTTGTGTGAATTTTATTTATAGCTAGATGGGAAATGAATTATTAAGATTGAAAGGGTGTGCAACTTTTAGGGAGCAAACAGGGATGGCCCCCTATACCCCACCCACATAAATAAATTGATATATATCATAGAATCTGTATCCAAGAAATGTATATTATTTTCCTTATTGCCTGGGTGCCCATGTCTCCTCCATTAAAATTTCCCCACTCATAATTGTAAGCTGTGTGACAGGAATAGGATCTCCCCATCAGCTACTAATAATATTAAAAATTATAAATTAAAGAACAGAAGAAAAGGGCTAAAAGAATTAATTTTAATTATACCGTAGTTTATTGTATTATTGCCATGTAACATAGTAGATGGTACTACATACAGATATATTAATGCTTTTTGACAATCCACAAGTATAGCTATTAGCTAGTGCTCTTTCATCATCATCACTATTCTCCCTCTCTCTCTCTCTCTCTCTCTCTCTCTTCATTCTGAATACTCATTTGTACACTCTACACAATAACAACACAACGAGGTTGAGGCAAAGCTTGGGAATCAACTCACTAATACTACGATTCTAATGCACCCCTTTTGAACTTTGTTCTGATCAAGTGATACCCTTCTTCTGAAATCTTAATCTCATAGATGATTGGCACAGAATTTACATGTACTAGGGCATGAAAACCTTCGAGCTTCTTTGTTCCGAGGCCATTTCCATTGCTCCAACATTGCTGATCGGTGAGTTTTCTCTGACTGATTCTGCAAAATTTTATCTTTTTCACAACCCTTTTGAATGAGCGGGTTGCGTTTTTGTTTTCATACTGATTGTGCCTGAGTTGAGAAACTGTGTTTTCTCTCTCTCTTTTTTCTTCTTCTTTTTTCTGAGATGGGTCTGTTGTTGCACACACTGTTTGCGCATTGTTCCATTTTGGGGCACCTATTTCTTGAAATGGCTTTCTGGGTTTGCTTTGCTTAAATTTCTTTTCCTCTCTTCTGATAAAAGCATCTAGCTTGATACGGGGTTCGGATTTTTAAGCTGTTATTGCACGTGAAGATTATGGATTTTCTTTTGTGCACTGCATGATGACTCGTAATTTTCTTTTGTTTTTCTTCTCATGGGTTCACTTCGTATGTGCCACTTGAAGATTTGTTATTACCCTGGCTTTAAGGGGATGGTAGTCCTAATTTTTTTTTTATTTAGTGCCTAAGTGGTGTTGATATTTTGTATGCAGATGTATACTCTTGAGTACCATTAGAATACTTGATAGTTTATATTTTATGTTTTCATATGATAAATTTCTTCTAGATGGGCTGGTCTTTGCAACTGAAGAGCTTGTGTGATAATTTTTATTTCCCATAGTTTGTATTTTTCCTGTCTGTCGATTTTGTTATTATTTTGTGAAAACTTGTGGAGCTTCCTGTTCAGATGTACGGGGGCATTCCAGTCTGTGTTGTTTGTGTTATGTACATGAAATAGTAGTCTTTGACTTGTTAGGTTTACTTTATGCAGATGATGTTTACTCTTAACAATTTTCTCCACCTATGCTGAAGTTTTGTTGAAAAATCTTTGTAGTTTGACTATAACAGGAAATGGTGTTTTGATTTGGTATAGTGGATCTGGGTCTTCAATTATTTAAGTTTGTTGAAGCTAAGTTTAGTGTGATGTAGGAGAATTGACCGATGAATCAGAATCGATTGGACTTAAGAGCTCATCATTCTGGATCAACACAATCAGAGGAGTCGGCTCTGGACCTTGAAAGGAGCTACTATGGTCATCCTAACCCTTCCAGTCCTTCACCCTTGCAACCTTTTGCAGGAGGTGCTCAGCATTCTGAGAGCAACGCTGCCTACTTTTCTTGGCCTACATTGAGTCGCTGGAATGATGCAGCAGAAGATAGAGCCAACTATTTTGGGAACCTTCAAAAGGGTGTGCTGCCTGAAACTTTGGGTCGATTGCCAACAGGACAGCAAGCTACTACCTTGCTTGAACTGATGACTATTAGGGCATTTCATAGCAAGATCTTACGCAGATTCAGTCTTGGCACTGCCATTGGATTTCGCATTAGAGGAGGTGTTTTGACTGATATTCCAGCTATTCTTGTCTTCGTTGCCCGTAAAGTTCACAGGCAATGGCTCAACCATGTTCAGTGCCTACCTGCTGCCCTTGAGGTGGGGAATTTTGGTTCTTCTGGCTATGTTGCAGGTTTCTACATTGCTTTAGTGGATCTCCTCACACTTTACAATTGAATTATTGATTATTTATTTTTGTTGTTTCTATTTTGGTTCTTTGTTTTTAGTATTTACATATAGGTAATATGTTGGCATTATGATTTGGATTGATAGATGGCAAAAAAAAAAAAAAAACTCTGGAATGTTAGATATGGGAAATTTTTTACTTTCTAAAAGTTTTCACAATTCTTATTAACTGTTCAGGATTGTGTTGCAAATAAACATTGATTTATCATAAGAAACAGGTGCTGGTTATTCAGAAATTTTTAGGTCACTCAATGGATGTTTTAATAAGGCTAAAAGCAGAATGGTCTCCACATGCTGATAAGGCACTGAACAGTGAATATCATTTATTATTCTTTGGCCTACAATGATCTCTTGTGAGAAAATGATTAATAAATTTCTAGTATGAAAAAGTAAGCTTCTCTCACAATTTCACTTATCTTTACATTGGTCAATTTCGCAGGACTTACACTGTTCTGAGTTTATGTAAATCTGAGTTGCATTAACATAAAATTTGCCACGTTTTAGCTGTCAAATGCTGATAGAATATAATATATCTAAGTACAATGTGTTTTTTTTTTTTTTTCTGTTTAGTTTTTTTTGGTAATTTAATTACACATATTTTATGGACAGGAAACATACAAATTTCTTTGTGGTGATAACCTAACTTATTGTAAAATCTATTTTCTCTAGAAGTACCATCTTAAAGCAAGAATGGAACTAAAGCACTATTACATAAGATCTTAAGTTTGTTATAATTTCTAATTAAAGATGCTGAAGTTATCGCTTATTTCCAAACAGGGGCCGGGAGGTGTTTGGTGTGATGTGGATGTTGTGGAGTTCTCCTATTATGGTGCACCTGCACAAACTCCTAAAGAACAATTATATACGGAGCTTGCTGATGGCTTAAGGGGAAGTGGTTCATGTGTTGGCTCTGGCTCTCAGGTACTTCTACTTTGTTTGACGAATCAATGTCTTGTGTGTAACATTTTCTTTATACTAAATGGAAGTAAGTGAAAGGAAATAATGTTTCTTAATTTGATACTAGAGAAGAGATATACCATCTTGCCATCATGGCCATCATTTTATTTTTATTTTTATGGACTTGAATGCAGTTATATATTTGATATTAGCACTTCTTCCTTTTGAAATAGATTAGATGATAATGTGTTGTAATCTGGTGGGAAACCAACACATTCTGAATATATTGGGTTCTATGGTGTACTAGTCATTATAATTGCCAGTTTACCAAAAATATTGTCATTTCCTCTTGGTTCAAATTATGGCAATAAATTATGTTTATATATGTATTATAAATTTTATTTTACGTTTCAATCCATGCATTGGTCTTTGATGGAAAATTCTGAAGGAAGTGTTATTGGTATATGATAGATATGGAGCATGTTATTATTAATGATGAAAGATAGGGGTTGCAGTGATAAGTATTTGCGGCTGGTAACTTATAAATTGATCTTCTTAGAAATAGAATTGTGGGTTATGGACCTAACTTAACCCTACAAAATCAGCTTGTAAGATGAGGATTGCCATCCACTTATGTACTTTAATTTTGGCCATATCTCTAGTCGACGTGGGACTAAACCACTGAACCACCAGCTTCAAGGTTGCACTGAAGGCAACCCCCAAAGAAGCTGCAACTAAGGTGTGCTAAGGGGTGTCTGCAATTAAGGCGGCTTTTCCAACATATCTTAAAAATACTGACGGGATTACTGAATTTGCGATTTCTTTTTATATTCACAATGGAAGTTTTCCTTCATTTTTTACCTTATCAATTTAGGTTTTTATCAATTTAGTTAGCTGCTGATAGGAGGTGGGGTCAAACTTATGTAAGGGGGTTTAGATAGCAATTTAATAGTTAGTATAACTAAGTTGTGTTAGTTATAACTAACAGTTGGAGAGAGAAATGTATAAGAGGGATCACGGAGAGGGGATTGGAAAAGAGAACCTTAGGAGGTAGTGACCCTCGAAGTCACTGTGTAAGCAAGAACAGTGTTGTGTGTGAATTAAGCATTTTTGTTCTCATCTCTATTCTGTACCAGTACCTAACACTGGTATCAGAGCTCCACTCCTGGAGCCTGTGAGGTGAATGGGTACTAAAAATAACAAGAAGATGGATGCTCGAATTGACGTGATGGAGAGAGCGCTGGAGGAGATGCGCGAGGCGAGGGAGATCGATCGCGAAGCCATGGAGGCTTATCGGGGCTCAACAGAAGCTAACCGGGTCAAGATGGAAACCCAGTTAGATGGAATTGAAAGAATACTGCAGAAATTGGCGGCGACGTTAGAACCGCCGACGAGGGAGGAGCGCATACCGACGGCGGAAACAAGAAACAAGAACCGCGAAAGAGAGGAGATGGAGGCGCGACAGTGGCGGCAGATTGAGATGCCGATTTTTTCAGGGGAAGACCCGATGGGCTGGGTGGCGCGGGTAGAACGGTTTTTCCGGTTACAACACGTGAGGGAAGAAGAGAAATTAGAGGCAATACTGGTAGCTATGGAGGGAGAGGCCTTAGCTTGGTATCAATGGTGGGAGAATTGGAGTGCGCATCAATCTTGGGAAGCTTTTAAAACAGCTTTGGTACAACGATTCCACAGTTCCAATTTGGGAAATCCCTTCCAGGTTTTGTTATCTTTAAAGCAAGATGAATCTGTTCAAGAATATATTGGCCTTTTCGAGAAACATGTAGGTGATGGTAAAGGGTTGGGTGAGAATTTTTTAATGGAAGTATTTGTGAAAGGATTAAGGGAAGAAATTGGGACTGAGGTCAGGTTACATGAACCTAAAACCTTGCTGGATACTATGCTGAAGGCTAGACAAGTTGAAGAAAAAAACAGAGTATGGGAGAGGGTACCTAGATCAACAAGGTGGGTACCTCCTGTGGCCAAATCTAATTTTACGGGGTCCAGGAATGGGAAAGATTGGCAGCAAGGGGGTGGCCAAGGGGGTGGCAGAGCAGTGGAAGTTAGTGGAGGATCTAGAACAAGTGGGGAGGGCCCAAACAAAAAGAAAATTTTTCAAAAATTGTCTCCTATGGAAGTGAATGAAAAGATGCGTAAGGGAGAATGCTTTACTTGCAATGAAAAATACCATCCCACACACGTATGTAAAAACAAACAGCTAAGGGTGATGATTTTGGAAGAGGATGAGAGTGAAGATGAAATGGAGGATCATGGAAGCTGTGAAGAAGAGGGGGTGGGGAAGATACATCAGCTGTCATTGCATAGCATTGAGAGATTTACTTCTAAGAGATCACTCAAGCTATGGGGAAGAATCAAAGATAAGAAGGTAGTGGTCTTGATTGATTGTGGGGCAACTCACAACTTTATTTCTATGAAATTGGTGCAGGAATTAAAATTGGAAGTCACTCCTACCAAAACTTATTATGTGGAGGTAGGAGATGGACATAAAATAAGCTGTCAAGGGGTGTGTAATTCTTTGCAAATGGAGTTACAAGGGTTGCATGTGGTGCAAAATTGTTACCTATTTGATTTAGGAGGGGCTGATGTGATTTTAGGAGTGGAGTGGTTGGCTGGGTTAGGAGAAGTGAAAGCTAATTTTGATAAGCTCACTTTGATTGTTAAAGTTCAGAATAGAAGGGTTATGCTTAAGGCTGAACCTGAATTGATTAAATCTGTGGTTAGTATGAAATTGATAAAAGGAGGTATAGAAGAGGATGAGCAGAGATTTATGTTGGAAGTTAAAACTGCAGAACAGAAACAAAGGGAAGAATGTATACCTGAGGAGGTGGAACAAGTACTGGAGATGTTTGAAGGAGTTTTTAAAGAGCCTCAAAGGTTGCCTCCCCAAAGAGAGAAGGATCACACTATTACTTTGCAACAAGGTACTAAAATCCCTAATCTTAGACCTTATAAGTATCCTCATTATCAAAAAGATGAGATTGAAAGGTTGGTTAGGGAGATGTTGATGGCAGGAATTATTAGGCCAAGCAATAGTCCTTTTGCTAGCCCTGTTATTTTGGTTAAGAAAAAAGATGGAAGCTGGAGGTTTTGTGTGGATTATAGGAAGCTTAATAAAATTACAGTGCCGGATAGGTTTCCTATACCTGTCATAGAGGAGTTATTGGATGAGATTGGAGGTGCACAATGGTTTTCTAAGTTGGACTTAAGGTCTGGTTATCATCAGATTAGAATGAAGGAAGATGATGTG
>PYAF01004326.1:877285-892580 GCA_007407185.1 Glycine tomentella | reverse complement strand
AAAAATCTCTAAAAATTTAAATTTTTAACATTAATACAACAATTTACAAAAATGATTATAATATATTAACATATAATTTCATTTCATTTTAATTTGGTGAAATAAGTATCTGAAAATAAATAATAAATATAATATATATTCAATTCAAATTTATTTTTTAATAAATACAACTGTACTAATATTTTATTTATACCATAATTTTGTTATTTAGCAAAGCAAAAAAACTGAAACCCTAATAACATATTTTATACAAAATAATATTTCAATAAATAAATTCCTTATTTTCCTTTTATATCCCTTTTTATATTTTCTTATTTTTTCCATTTTAATATTGGTTTTATTTATTTTATTGTTTTAAAAAAATGTTTTCAAATTTTTGTTTCATATAATTTATAGTATTTTTTCATTTTTTTAGGTTCTAAATGTTCTTACGACTTTAAAGTCGTAAATACATGCACAACTTCAAAGTCGAATACGATTGCTAATTGAACTTGCCATTTTATTAAGTATACTCCCATGTTTTATAATTGAAAATTATTTATAGTTTTTTTTATCTTTTTTTAATTTGTATTATTTGTTTACATAAAATTTATATTTTTATCTAATAAATGTAATAATATTATTTCATAAATTATAATAATTAGATTTAAATTTATTTGCCTTTTTCATATTATCAAATTATAAAAAATATAAATTATATTAAATTAAACAAACAACATTTTTTAAATAAACTTATATTAATTTTACAACTACTACTATAAAATTTAATTATCATAATTAACTAAGAATATTATTTTGATTAAATAAATTAGACAAACAAATTAATCAAACTGCTGCATTTTGTAATTTTTTTATAAAATTGTAATTAATTAATTTTTTTTGCCGTGAAATTTTTAAAAAAAATTTTGAGAGAGCAAACTCATTTGAACCATGGTCCTGCTACTTTGTTATGGGAATATGAAAAGTGTTCCTGTGCTGGATTTAGGCTCTCCTACAATTGATAACATCATTACACAATAATCTGCTGTTAATTATAAGGTCATAGAATGCGATCAAGTTGAGTGCTTCGAAAGTGTTCCTGTATTGGAAGTGCCAAAGCATATGAATACACTTTCTACAATTTAAAATAGGACTTCTATACTTTGGTTTTGTGTACCTCAAAAAATTGTCATATGGTTCGTTATAGCAAAATAATCGTTGTTTTTTGTATGCTATGGCTGTAGTTACTATATGGTGTGTTGTGTTGACAAACAAAGGTAGGATGACACGTTTGCTTGCTAGTAGTAAGACTATAAAGATATTGATAATAATATGGTCAGTTTTGCGATGAAAACAAACTGTTAATTTACTGCATAATAATAAATTTGGTGAAAATTAGGTTAATGACATGATTTTTAAAATAGCCATATACCAAAATTTGATAAATAGTCATCGGGATAAGAGATTAAAGTCAACTAAAGTCATATATTTATAAGCAACCAACTGTCCCACTTGCATGGACCAAACCATCCTAAAAGCTCCAACACCTGCATGTTGGACAAGCAGTGAAAACTTGGTCCAACAACATCACCATGTAAAAGTAAGTCACAAAAATTGAATCAAATATTTTTGTGGGACATGATCTAATTAGCAAAAAAGTAAAATGATTTCTAAACATTATGAAATGACTGTGGATGGAGTGCCAAGCTGGTTCCAATAGGCATTTGCATTAGCCATCAGCTATTTTTTCCTCTCATTGTGTTCTCCCATAAGCAATTCCATTGCAATCTTCATACGCAGTAGCCTAGGATCAAACTGTCAAACAAAATTGTATTTTGAGATGATGTTACGTTAAGGGCAATCAACCAATATGGAATAAATTAGGAACCAAATTATTGTTGTATTAACCTCTGCAGTGATATTATTAAAATTTAGAGCATCTTCCATCATCATCCAATGCATGACCCATGTTGCAGAGTTGTCACTGCAATTTATAACTTATTACTTAATTATTGACATTGTATTTTGTTAACCGAAACATTACCACAAAAAATTTGTCCACGTACTCTTTTGCATGACTTGGTATCCCAATCAGGTCATGAACTTCCCATTCGTGAATATTTGGTGTAGTCTTGAAGGAGACTTTGTCAGGGTACATAATTCCCATTATTGTAGATAAGGCTTGACAATATAGGACGAAATTAATGTTTTAATTAAAAATAAATTATTATGTCAATCAAAAAGCACATTTAACTAAAATGTAAAGTAAATAATGCTTATTTAGCTTACCACGACATGCATGTTGGCCTTTGTTTGTTGATATTCATCTTCCTTTAAGTTGGAACGAAGATGGTATACCTTGTGTGTATTTATATATATGACCATCAAAGAAAATTGGTTTTTGACGTCCACCAATGGGACATAAATCTACAACAACATAATGGACTTACATGAAAGGGCCAAAATACCTTCATGCTGTAATTAATAAAGCAGTTCTAGGCCAATACCAATGATAGTTCGTCATATACGGGCATCCATTGCTCAACATACTTAACCAATAATTGGCACATGGTCTTTCCATCCAAGATGTCCTTCTGTTAATGTCAATGGTTAGGAGACACAAATTGTATGTTAACATAATTTATTGGAATTAAGCAGAAAGGTTTAGCGTAATATACTGCAAAAAATGGACTCATGCACTAGACTGTTCCGTTTGTTTTTGATGACTGCTTTTTGGTAATGACCAAGGACATAAAATGAACTATCTATTTGAAAAGCATCATGATGTCAGCTTTTATCAGGCATTGTCTACATTGAAAGTGTAAAACCAAAATAATGGTTGGTCACATACTACATATTGAGGGTCTTATTGGCTTCAATGGAGATAGACTATGAAAATCAAGCCTCCATAAAATTTCATTGCCTATATAACGACGAGGATATCACTGTAAATAAACATTATGAACAAACAAAAGATCAGTTATGGGTTTGGCATGTCAATAAAATGGTTATGAACAAAAAGTTTGCCCCTTACATAAACATACCACATTATCGTGTAGATAGCGTAAATTTTTTTTACTGTGTCAATAACACAAGCTGATAGCTTAGAGGGCCAATTTAGCTTACTATTTATCCATTGACGTGTTAAAGACATATGCACACACACGAATTTCATCTTTTGTCAGCTGCATGTCCTTTGTGGGATAAAAAACAGACATGATATCCTAATAAAGAACACAAATAAGTTTTCAGGTTTTCCAACAACATTAAAATTATCATACGCACACCACAATCATGTTATGTACTAACCCCTAGGACGTATTCAACGTGTTTTAGTACTGCCTCTGATCGAATCCAATCCCTCTTGTTGTCCATTGCCTCCATTGGTGACTTCCTTTTAAGTGTTTCGTTGCTGGTTTGCCCCATAGTAGACACACAGTGTTGGCTTGCACTTTTTTCGTTGGTTTCAGTTAAAGGGGAATGGAATGAAAGTTTCCTTCTCAAGTTCCCCATTTTCTGAATGTCACACGTACTCATTTCACCCATTACAACTTCCTACATGAATCATTTGCAAACATTTATCGCTTATTAGTTTGTCAATCAAAAACAATTACACTGGTAGTGTTTACGAGTATAACGTACCCCATGGTCATTAGTAGAAACCACATTTGATCTTTTATCAGTCGTACACGTGCTAGTTTTGTCTCGGTTTGCCGAACCCACGTTTGGAGTGACAAAATCGTCTGCTGTGGAATTATACTTGTCATACGGTGTGGTGCTCCATGAGTGTAAATCATTTATCACAAATCACATCATGAACTTCAGTAGTGCAGTGTTGCTTTCGTCTAATTTATGCACTTTAGTCTGAAGTTTTTTTAGCTTCAGAACCTCAGCCTGTAGATCCTGATCAAAGTGATAACAAAAGTTCTTACATGACCATGATACGTTAACATTTTTCGCAAGCATTATATTATTAACAAACCACAAAGTTCAAGGAAATGAAATAACCTCAATGGTTTTGAGCATATTTGTCACTGTTTTCTGAGTTGCTAGGGGTGTGTCTGGACACATTAAGCATTTTTCAGTATTGGCTTTGAGGCAAGCCTACACACGTTAATGAACCCATATAAGGTTTAGGATCATAATCTTATAATTGTCATCTCACAGAAGATGAAGGTTTACAATATAAATACTCACAGATGAGGGTTTTAACACAATGTTACCATCCGCTTGTATGTCCATCACTGTCTCTTCACGACCACTGTGTATCACATTCAAAAAAAAAAATCAAATGCTAAGTTTCATAGTTTACCAATGGCTGAATTAACAATTGATAGTCATTGCCCGTAATCTTACCCAGTCGTACCAATTGAATATGGCTCTGCATGGCAGCTTCTTGTAGCATTTCCACCTTTATCCATGTTGCTTGTTGTTAGCAGAAAGGTTGGTTAGCCTAAATGAAGTTATGTGTACAGGATTGTAGATCAATATTTGTCGTTGTAATCCTTGGAAAGGGTTGTGTATCCTCGACTTAAGTGAAGCAATTTAGGCTGCACCATTCGTGCATTTGTGTACTGACCATGGGCGCATGGGGAACCAATAAAGTTGCATTTGGCCGCGTGGGGATTCGATATGTACTAAATCAATGGTTGCCACTTTTAAAAAAATTTGTTCAGTTGTCCCTAAAATAAACTGACTTGAGATGGACGTCTTTGTTTACTGTGTTCATTTTTATTTTTTTTTGCATATGTCCATATTTTCTTATAATATTCTATATATGAAAATTGAACTTCAACCGTCATGATTACAGTTAAGGCCACTACTGTTTTGGGAATGGATTATTTTTTTTGAATGTGTGGTTCCCATTTGTTAATTATTTTGACCCGTACCGTCAAGATATGACTTTCGATGGATGTGTGACCTAGGATTGGATTAATTTGGCGCCATATGGCATATCACATTATAATAAAGTATATATATACGTGTGTATATATATATATATATATATATATATATGAAAATTGAAGTTCAGAAGTAATCATTACACCTAAGCCCACAAATCTTAAGTAGGATATTTGACGTCAATTTTACTTTATAAGTTTAATTCTTTGGTACATTTTTTAAACTTGGAAACGACTTCAGTTTATTAAATTAAATATTATAATTAGTTTTATATTTGGGGGAACAATTATTTAAAATTACTGACTTTGGGTTTGTTATGTTATCAGGGGTATTTTTTTATAATTACCATTTAGAATAGTTTTCAAATTAATTACTAAAAAGGGAGGGTAATATAATCATTTTTTTTAAACTGAGGTTATTTTTTTAAATTTATGACTTAAAATTTGTAAAATGATTTTTTTACTAAAAAGATTTTTTCGACAACGTCAATATTTACTACTTCAAAGTCATAAATATATATGCACAATATTTTTTTCCAATTAAACTTTCATTTGAAAAAACTTTTTTATTATTTTCTATTATTGTTACTGTTTGAAGTCGTTAACATTTTTACGATTTTCACATTTCCACTTTTTTTTCCTTATGTTTTTTTAAATTCTTAAGTTTTTTTTATTTTTTAAAAAATTGTATAAAATATTTATTTACCTATTTAATAATTAATTATTAAAGTTTTGTTTAATATTTGTAATTTTGGTATATGTTTTTAATTCTTAAATTGTTTTATTTTTTTATTTAATGGTTAATCTTTAAAAATTTATAGTATCATTTACGATTAAAATTTTGAAGAGTTTTTTTAAAATATTAACCATTAAATAAAAAAATAAAAAACTTAAGAATTATATTTTTATACAATACTAAAAAATTTTAAATTTTAACCATTAATTAAAACAAAAATAAAAAATTTAACAATTAAAAACATATACCAAAACTAGAAACATTGAAGAAAACTTAAGAATTGAATTTTTTTTAATGGTTAAATCATTTAATAAATATATCACTTTAATTAATAATTGCTATATTTTATTTCCTTTAACTTTAAAAGTCGTAAATGTATATACGACTTTAAAGTCCTATATATATTTACGACTTTAAAGTCGAGTTTTGTTTTTGTTTTCTATCCGCACCTTCGCTATTTTAAATCCACGCCCCCTCCCATGACTTTAAAGTCGTGACCTTGCTTACGACTTTTAAGGTTTATCCGTAAAATTTGAAAACAAAAATTTTGCTATTTCTTTCTGTTTAATTATTCAATTTTTAATTTTTTAAACAATGTTACATGCTTTTTAAAATTGCATATTTTTTAAAAATATATTAACTAAAAATTTTAAATTTGCCAATTTGAATTAAAATTTGTAATTTTCTACTGAATTAATTAATTTTTTTGCCCTTGAACTAGTATATGACCATTAAGTAATGTAACATAAAATTCAAAATATTTAAGTATGGACGTGTTAACTGTGCAATTTTAAAAAATTAAGATGCTCCTAATTGTTCATACTAAAGGCCATGACAACTTTATGAAAAAAATTTAATAAACTGTAATGTTTAGAAATTTTATTGAAAGATAAATGTATTTTAATAAAAGACTTATGTTAATGTTTAATGTGTGTTAGCTATTGCTGATGTTCATAAATGTTTTTTGGTATTTATTATAAATTTTTTAATGAAAATAACGATTAATGTAAATGAAATGGGAAATATTAAATTCATTAGCAGTTCAGTATATAATAAATTTTTCCACGTAAGTTTGACATCATGGACCCTCCATTCATCATGTAATACTATATATGTTTATCATAAACCAAAAAATATAACCATTAAATACTAAAAAATACCAAACAATATAACCACTTAATAGCCAGTCCACACATAGTTTTCCATAACCATTAAATACCAAAAAATATAAATGACCATAACATGAAGGTTTTCAAAAATGTTATGGTCTACCATAACATCCACATGATGGAATTAGGGTCTACCATAACACAAAACAACATAAAGTGGAAATGCAATGCTACTTATATAACAAAACATAAACACAATCCATTCAAATTACTACAGGTTGGTAAGCAACCGTCTTCCAGAAGACTTCAACCCTTTTTTGTATTTCCTTCCACAATTCATTGTGTGCAGATGATACCAATTCAATAGCCAATTTCATGCGAACAACCCTTTCATTGACCTGGTGGTCAAAAAATTAAACCAAATTTATATTTGCAAACATTCCATATCAAAGATGTCATATAAAATAAAGGTGATTAATGTCACTGGCTGACCAGGCCTACAACATAGGGCGTGAAGCAGTACTCCATATCCATTCATTTCATTACCCATATGCCAAAGTTATTGCTGAAAATCATAACACCGAATACAATAATTTAAGGACATTACATTGCAAAAATGTGATTGGTTTAGTGAAAGACGTGTTTAACGTATTTACCTATGACCATAATTAGGAATCCCCTTAACCTCTTTCAATTCCCAACTTGCTTCATGAAATGCAGTTTTCAAATAATTAACAGGGTAGGTGGCGGTGTCCACAATCTGGGCTATAACTTCACACTACATTCCAAATAACTAAGTTGTTTTTAAACTACAGATGATGTTAAAATATTGGCAATCAAAAAGTATTACAACCCATACCACGTTCCTCAACACTTCTGTCCTACTGTCAACGACATGAGGATCCATGAAAGAATCAAAGTAGTAGAAGGTTTTGTCATTAATGGACATCACACCAAGATACCAATGGTCACAATGTAGGTCTTGCACTGGCAGGTATATCTGACAACAAGCCATACGTTATGTTCTCGTCATCCTTATTTTTTGGCAACTAACAATAATAATATTAGAGGTCATAATCATTTCACACTAACATATTGAAGTTCTTCATAAGGCTCCATCCAGGCTTTACAGTATGTGTCGACAAGATCACTAATTGTTGCGCCTTCATTGACATCCCTCTATTTGCATATAAAAATAATTAACCAATAATTTTTACCCTATACTTTGATAACAATATTTTAAGACACAATGACCTTACTGCAAAATGTGGAGGAAGACTCCACATTGTCTGATGGCTAACATGCTTCTGCAACCAAGTTACCTTTGTAGCCATCCAATTGATAACCTAATCGCAAAGCCATTCTAAGTACGTCATATGGTTTATACAAAACATGCAATATAATAATATCATGAAATGTAAGGCATTGCTTCATAAAATATCAAATGTACTTTCTCTGTGGCACTGTTTCCAGGACACATGCAATTGAAATCCTTTCTCTTTCCATTTGTATCATCAATTTTTAAAATCATCTCACTGCAACAAAATAAAAAATTATATCCATTCATTACGACATTAAGACATTTATGGTATACCATCACTTACTTAGGATCAGCATCCGGATGCCACAGATAACAACAAATTTTGACTTCCTCTTGGGTTAGACCTATATCCGTTGTTGGCCTAAATTTGCATTTTATGTGCTGCATCAACCACCATTAAAAAACATATTTAACAAAATATACATATAATGTTGTTAATTTTCAGATGGCCGTTTTGATATTAACATATATATATATATATATATATATATATATATATATATGCACTCACTGGTGGCATAGTGTAGTTATTGGCTGGGTTTATCCAAATGGTCAACTGATTTCTTTTTATTGCTGATACTACCATATGTTTCGTCTTTAATCTTTGTTATCATGTTGTTCAAAGCACCTATCTGAAACCTCTTACGCTTGCCGATGGTCAACCCAAAATGCTTATCAGCCTTAATGACCTTCGGTGGCTGAGGTGACATCGATGGTGAATATTTACATTTTGCGTCAGCAAGGTTGGTTGATGATGCGGGGGTTTTTTCCTACACCAATGACAAAATAAGCAGTATTAAAAGTACACAAGTTTTAATGGTTATGTAATTGTGGACAAATGTGTAACAAAATGCAATATTGTACATATACATTTGTAAGCCTTGGTGGTCCAAATATAGACTTGTTTTGAATTGGAGACATCCCGAATGGGGTCTTCATGTTCAACCTTGACTTACACAAATTACGCTCCACGTTTAGCGAATGTGCTTCTGTGATTGTGTTATCCATACTAACATTGCCATTGCCACCCTCCATTTCATCCTTATCGGATGATACATCAAGCATGACACTAGACGTCTGAGGGATACGTTGAACGTTCCCAGTAAGGATAGTTGGTGGATCAGATTTCAAAAAGTGACGAGAACTACAAACTCCTGTAATAGTACCTCCCTTATTGATGTCAACCACTCTACTGCCAGGACGCAAGTTCCTCTGTTGCGTAGTGTCCTTTTTTGTTGATGATTCCAACAACAAAGTCATCTGTTCATACTGACGACAAAGGTGTTGATAGTGTGTTTCCATCATTTGTCCACGTGCATCCATAGTCTATAAGTATGACAAATATGTATAAGCACCATATCACCTGTAGTTGCAAAATACTACCATGTATTGAAAAAAGTGAGCATTTTGCAGAGTATTTACCTCCAACCTGTGACTGAGTTTGTCTATCTTAGTGTTTAAATGTTGTTAAATAACTTTATCATCGTTGATTTGTAGTTTCTACATACAAAGTTTGACAGAATCTTATACAAAGGTTCATGATATGCATTACTAAATGAGCGTAAACAACTTAAATTGTACCTTGTCGTCAATCACATAATCAAAAATAGTTGCTCCCCCCACATTAACCTCAGCATCTACTTCACAAGAGCTGTGTGTCAAGAAAGTTAAATATGAGTAATATCATCGTGCATGACATCGCAGACCATAAATTTAGCATACAATGCAACCTCAACAAGACATGCAGTGCTTACCTTGGTTCGTGCAATGGGAGAGCATTGGTATCAACATGTTCTAAATGACATAAATTTTTGTCTACTACCGTAGGGCTAACCGCCGTTAAACCATCCGTTAACAACAAAGTGGAGTCCGCCATTCTCATATCAGTCACCACACTTCTGAAACTATGTAACTTATTTCATACCTGTTCACCGATAATAATAATAAGAATATTAATAACAATAATAATCATACTAATAATATAATAGTAGTATATAATAATAATATCATTTTCGATTAATGTTTTCTAGTATATTTTGGCAGTTCATGGTATTTTATTTGTTTTATTATTTATATAATTTTACTAATTAAATCATTCTACTGTTGCTGTTCATTAGTCGTCCATTTTTGCGGGTCAATTATCCGTTCATATGCGACGGCTTCTCAATCTGGAAGAGCATGTTATGTCACGTCCTACTGCAATGGTGTTTCATAATCATTATATAAATACAACAAATGTCCCATCAAGTATTAACGTACATAATTTGAATTTTAAATTTATGGTGTGTTTGTCCGCCACTATAGTCCAACCCGATCCTTTGTAATATTGCAACCATTTTGAAAATCTCATTTACGGGCTTGTTTTGAACATTGGTGGTATTCATAGTTATAATTTCATGAGTGATTTCAATGCAATCTAAGTAATAGTAATATAATAATTAAATTTTAAAAAAATATGAATATAACAAACACCAGCATTATCGTAAATATTTAGTTATTTACCTTTCAGTGTTTCTACATTTTTTCAATAGTACATTTAACTATTGTGTTTGAGTCAAAGCTGATACTGTTATTACTCCATTTTGATGATGTGAACATGACAATTGAGTTCAATGTTAATAGTGAAATTGTAAACTGCATGAATAGTTTCCCATATAATTTGTCATAAAGATTTGCACTATTAAATTTGGAAAGGGCAATTGAAACAATTACATATTAGTTTTTCTTCATAAATAAATAAATTGGATGATATAACTTAAAAGCCTTATATGACCGTAATATATTTTATCCACTACTATGTTTCATAGAAATTAAAATTTGGCACATAACATATTCATCAATTAATCAAAATATCGAGTAAACTCAAATTGAATTAAAAAATAAAAAATTCCACAAGTAACAAAAGTCGTTACAAAATTCAGATTTGTAATGGATACAAGTAACCTGATCGGGGTCAATTTTTCTTTCCGAGTCAACGCCAATATTCCTCAAATAATATTATCTATATAGTTATATTTAATTATTGACCCACCCATTGGTTAGGGTTATACTTAGAGCTGTGAAAACGGATCCAACCCGTGGGTCAATCTATTTTGGTCCGCATAAAAATTAGTGGGTTGTGTAACAAATAAATTGTCTCACCAACATCCTGGGTCATTTGGACTCGGCTCACTTAACACGCAACCCACCCGGGTTGAATCCCGGTGAGTCGGTTTGGCTGGTGGTTAAGTTTGAGGTTAAGTTTGATTGCAGTTTGTAATACTGAAATTTACTTAAATTGGTTTAGTTGACAATTTTGTACACTTATTATGTTATTTTTTAATTTTTTATTATTTTTTTAAAAATGATTTAAAGTGACCCACCACGTGAGGCGGCTCACAGGCCAGCTAACGCCCAATCCGGATAATCCACCAACCCTGGTGGGTTGAGCCGGGTTGCCAAAAAACTAACCAACCACTAAAGTGAGCCAACCCGGCCCGACTAACTTTTTAGCCAACCCGTTGTGGATGACTAGGAGACCTATCATTTGTTTTCACATTGCTGAGTATTCACCGCCTGATCGATGCATGAGGCAATTCGGACGGCATCAACAAATAACTCACAGGGCTGGAAAACTTAAAGGTGTGCATCATTATACCATTCGGGGTAAAGCCCAAGAAAATTGGGCTCGTAAACTGAAAAATTCATACACCAATGGAATACGAGAGGTGAACTTGTGGAAGTGCCTCCTGCAATACATGGTCTGATGTCACCAAACCACGAATACTTGGTGTGACAGATGTCATTAGGTTATGAAATATGTGATTTAATTTGGACTAAATGTGACAAATACCATGTCTTTGACACTTCCAATACAAAAAAGATAGATTCTTGAGGGGTGGTGGCTTCAATTCGCACAAAGTTGGAATTTGGTTCAAACGAGTAGCGGAAGTAAAGTATGGATTTCGGTTTAGGTTTAGGGCCTGGGTTATAGACTTGGGGTTTATGGATTTCGGTTTAGTTTCGTCATTCATGTATATATAATAAATGCATGTCTATTGTCTAGTCACATCAAAGACTACATCTGTAAAGACACGCAAATTATTCAGTTTGAGAATAATTTGTAAATAACAGTACTAATTAATATATTTATTAAATATATAATTTAGTTTTAAATTTTCATCATATCAAAATAATTTGTAAATAACAGTACTAATTAATATATTTATTAGAAAAAGTTTGAGAATTTCTTGTTGGACAATTAATTTATTTTAATTACTTTATCACTAATATCATAAATACAAATATTATTGTACATAATTAAATACTCACCTATAATATCAAAATTCTTTAACCCATAATGACTGAACCATTATGTTCACTTCCTTCATTTATGACAATTATATTGACCACTTTTTTTCCACATGTGGCGTTATTGGGCCCTGTAAGCAATGCAATAAGTTTAACATATTGATAGGCACAACCAAGCCCTGTTCTTACTCGGTCTTTACTTTCATTCTAGCGTAAATGCCATTTATTACACAATTAATATTACACTGCATTATCAGCACTGTTTTCATATTCTTCAAATCCACAACAACCCACACGGTAGTACAAACCAACTTACTCAGCACTTAACACCCATTGGAAACACATCGTCAAGGGTATAGGGAGTCTGTAGAAAACGAAGGTGACAAAACAGAGTGTGAACATCAACGACTACATCACGAACCTGCACTGTTCCGGGTTAGTATATTGAAACTATTGCACTGGTGTTAGAATAATGGTAGATATATCCAAACTACTGCACGGGTTACTTTGTGTTCATATTTTTTTTTTTGAAACCAATTTTCATTGGAACCTTTGTGTGCTTCAATACATTAGCATTTATTAAATGGCATTTTGTTGTGTTCTAAAACACTTCCAGCAAACCCATTGTGTCAACCATAAAGACATTTTTATGTGGTGTAAATAATATTTTATAACATGATAATAAATTCCAACTTTGTAGATGGTCTTCCATTAACATTATCTGACTGGTTCTTATAGTAATAATTGAAAGCATTTTTTCTTTCATTAAATTTGATGTCAAGTTATCTGCTAATGACGACATATGATGATGTTTATAATTTGCATTCCAAGTCAATGGTTCTTTAATTGGCCAACACACACTCTACAATTTTACCCATTTTTGACCATGTGTAGTTTTCCCAGGAAAAATGTCTGGAAGTACCGTTAATCTTAAGGACATGGCCTTACACATGATGCAGATTCATAGGAAATCCGAATATTGCCTTTATATTATTCACGTTAAGGGCATGGTATATTATTTCTAGACTTATGATACAGTATTCAATTTTATTCTTGTCTTGCATCTCGACACATTGAAAGTAATGTTTTCAAAATTGAACTGTAGCCTTACGCGGAACTCCCGAAAGCCTTTGTTTTAGCTTTTAAACAACAGTTGGGTGAGATATGGCATTTGTTAGATTGCCATGGTAAAGGTCACTCTGTCAAATTCAATCAGTCCTTGGACAATCCTTTAATTGTTGATGGGTGGATTGCAATAAGGGACTATTACGGTCTTGAGGGAGACCATCACATTGCATTAACATTCTATGGCGAATCTCTGTTTTTAATAACTGTTTTCAAAAGTAGTTCACAGCCACATTCATTTCCACCTTGGCACTCTCTTTACAAATCCAACCCTAACTCGGTCATTTTCCGCCTACTGTTAAACAATCACAACGTGACTTCCACTGCCTTGGTAACCTTTTATATACGACATAGTTTTCCATATGTGATTTTTTAATGAATTGCATGTAAAATATCAAATTCTAACCATCCACGACGTGTGTTGCAGGATCTGCCAAGTGACATGTACGCCTTTTTGCATGATGGAGGATTCACCGAAATTGTTTTTCACAAGAGCAAAACATGCAAAATTACGTTCAACCATTCGCGCAAACATGCTAAAATTGGTGCCGGATGGAAATCATTTGTTACAGAAAACAATTTGAAACCACAAGTGGATTTTGTGATTGAGTTTCCTAATTCCAGCAACAACCATGTAATTTGGTTCGTCGGTTATTGAAATACTGCCGAGTGTTCAGTACACAACATATGAGTTTGGGGTATGAGAATGTAAATTTAATTTATATGTACGAACAAAATTATGTCCGTTGGATCAAAAGGATTAGACGAAAATGTAAATGGGAAACGCTGTGCAACAGTTGTCACCTACTACTTTTTAAGTTATTATACCCCTGTATATGTGTATCGTACCAACAGTGTGGCTACTTTTCTAAAGTGTTTCAATGAAATGTCGAGTAACATACTATAAATATTATATCATATGTTACGAACAAAAAAGTTGTTTTTTAAAAAGTTATTAATCATCACTTGAAATTGTTAAAATATTTAAGAAGGTTACATAAAAAAAATCAATAATATTTATTTTTATTAAATATATGATTTGGTTTTACATTTTTTTAAAATAACGGATAATTAACATTAATGGTAACATTTTTATAAAAAAAATATGTACACCTTTGTTAATGACGTGTAAAGCTAGCAACGAATATAAGTTTTTGATATACTAATTTTAGCACAATAAACAATATATAATATTTCACCAGACCACTTTTTTTAAAAAAATATCAATTTTAAAATTTTCAAGTTCTAAGAACGTCATTTTTTTCTTCAATTTTTAAGTCGTCCAATTGTTACGTTAACAAAGATAATAATATTTAGAAAATATATTTATTAGAAAATTATACTTTGTTTCTTTATTATAAGACAACCAAAAGTAATTAATTTAAATTATTTTATCGATAATGTAATAAATAAAAATATTGTTGATTATCAAAGACATAAAAATTGTAATTAACATAAAAAATATTTTTGTTACAATAAAATTTTAAATAACTTTGTCACTATATATATATATATCATAATATAAATTAGTTTCTATCTTATTTTTAATGATAGAAACTATAATTGTTATTCTTTAACCCATAATGACTGAACCCTTATGGAAAATATATTATTTTTAAAAAATATTTAACAAAGGTTACATGTCAGTAAAATCAACAACATTAATTTTTATTAAATATATTATTTGGTCTTAAATTTTGATCATATCAAAATAATGTGTAAATAACAGTACTAATTAATATCTTTATTACAAAAAGTTTGAGAATTTCTTGTTGGACAATTAAAATTAATTTATTTTAATTACTTTATAACTAATATCATAAATACAAATATT
>PYAF01004326.1:848644-870964 GCA_007407185.1 Glycine tomentella | reverse complement strand
ACATGAACACCAAAATATGTTTCTATTTATACTAATTTAAAGATATGATTTTAACCAATTTTTGAATGCAATCCTAAATATATTCTATCATATTATCCAATGCAATCTTAAAGATATTTTATTATATTATGCAATGCAATCTTAAAAATATTCTATCCTTTTTTTTAATGCAATATTAAAAAATATCTTATCTTATTTTCGAATGCAATCTTAAACATTTACAATATCATATCTTTTTTTATTGTCAAATTATTTTTTTAATTTTTAATATATATATATATATATAAATAATAAAATTTATATTATTATTACGGGTTCACGGATCGGGTCATCGGATCAACGGATCTGTAAATCTAAACCCGTGACCCAACCCGTACATGAACGGTTTTGATCGGTTTGGTTTGGTTTTGACCCAAATATATAAATGACCCAACCCAAACTGTTCGGATCGGTTCGGGTTCACGGGTGACCCGTACCCGCGAACACCCCTATGTTTATATATGGCCACTGTGATGAGAGTGACTCCAAACGTGTTATTGTAGCATTATTGACTTTGAATTCAATAGTTTTCCAAAACTACCAGACTTCATTAATGTCATCCATTATGAATGCTTTGAATAAAGACCAAACGTATTGCTGATGAGGCTCATGGTTTATGATGATAGTCTACCACATAAGGTATGGAAATGACCACACAATGACACCTTTATGAACCCGTGAATTGAAGACAAGTCCAAATATATTTACTCAAAACTTTGAATTTCACACGACTCTACATGACTACCTAACCCTATTACAAATTGATTGTGACCTTTGCATGTTAAAATATTTTATATTAAATGAATATTACATAATGCTTGGACTAGCACACACACAACTTCATAATTCATATTTTCTACTCATCGTACAACAACACATCTGTCCCCCTCCGAAAGCCTATTTCATATTATCTAGCTTCCCATCTTCTTCATCTTTTTTTTTAACATTTGTTCCTAAACGGATATAATGGAAAACACACAACTAGGACCTATTGATGGTTCATTGTTGCGGTTCCAAGATAATCATGTTTCCAAGTTAATATGGGAAGGAGAGGAGCGACAACTTCGTCCACGGTTTCATTATGTATGGGGTATGACACACTTCAATGGAATAGATGATCGTGTCAAGAATGCCATACATGAAGCTGGCTTTGGTCATGTCATGTCTATCGGGCAAGTGGAAATTAACATTCATTTGATTAGTGCATTGGTTGAACGGTGGAGAACCGAAACGCACACGTTCCATTTTACATATGGAGAGGCAACTATCACATTACAAGATGTTGCCCTACAAGTAATGTTGAAGATAGACGGCATGCAAGTAACTAGATAGAGTATTGGTGATGTACGTCACGCTTGTCAAAACCTATTAGGGGTTACTCCTCCTGATAAGTATATTAAAGGAAAAACTATTTATCTAACATGGTTGCACCAAGTAGTTCAAAACGGCCTTCCGGACGATGCAGATGACTTAATCATTACACAACATGTCGGAGCTCATATAATGATGATCATTGGCGGTTGTTTGATGCCGGATACATCTGGAACACGCGTGCATTTTATGTATCTATTGTTATTAGAAGACTTGACTGTTGCAGGTGGCTATAGTTGGGGTTCAGAAGTTTTAGCTTCCCTATTTCGGTCACTGGATCGGGCTATTAAGCCTTCGCAAACTGAAATAGCTGGTTGTTTGTTGTTGCTGCAAACATGGGCATGGGACCGCATTACATGCATTGCCCCACATGTACTTCCCCTGTCAAACGAAGAAGTACAAGAAGGTCTTGGATTTCCACTTGCTCGACGGTGGTCTCGTCCAATGATATGACTGAACATATCCACCCACTCGGTGACATTGATATGCGGGATATTTGATAGGCCACATATAAACCAGGTTAATTCCTTAATATTGATATTTAGTCTTATAAAAATTTTGATATTCTTTAATGAATAAGTGATAACAGTGAACATTACTTGCAGTCCTAGTGGACACCATATGACACCCCTACAATAAGGCTGTTAATTAATAATATACACATTACTGTGATTGTTCGTGCAATGGTCCCTCTTATATGCTATGCAATTGTGGAATGACACCCAGTAGACAGGGTCATGAGACAATTTGGAATGAGACAACATATTCCAGGCGACCCACCAAACCTAGATGAACTCCACAACATAGATATGAGAGGGCGAACAGATGTTTTTTGGGGTCACCAACATCGTGGTTATATTCACATCTTCAATAATTGGAATGATTATATATTTCAAAGTGACATGGACAACACTATTTTGCATGATAACAGTGAATACATGCAATGGTATATACGTCAAACTAGACGTTATATATCACGTGAGAGGACAACCATTTATGAGGTAAATTAACAACACTACAATTGTATATTAGTTTTATTGTTATTATTAACGATTATACATTTCAAAATTCTTTGTTTACAGTCACGTACTGGCCAACAACATTCACAACAATTTGGGTTCTCATCGTATGTGCCTCAGTATTCATTCCAAGTTCCTTTTACATTGAACATTTTTGGAGAACAGTCACAGAAGTTTGGTACCACCTTCAACACTCCACCATCAACGTCTAACCCATCACCGTCGACATCTTCTTATCGTCCAACATTACCTAGTCAAATGAGTGACATGGATGATGATGACGATGACGATGATGATGATGATCAAAATAATACAACCAATAATGATGATGATGGCGGCCACGGTGATCATGATATTCCTCAGCAACAACAAATACACACACGTGATCATCGTAGAACAAGGGGAAGAGGTGGTACGATAAGAAGAACAAACCTAGACCCAAATCGACCACAGCAACATGAAAGACCTCGACGCGTATCTAGAAGAACTCATTCTGGAACCTCGTGACATTATTAATTTTTTGTTTTAATGACTATGTAATTAATTTTAATATATTTTTATAAATAGATCTCTTCGTGTGATGCCTTACGACTCCCTTTCTTATTTGCTTTTAAATTTAATTATTCAATTTTTCATTTTTTAAACAACTTTATTTAATCCTTCGTAATTATATGGGGTATAATAATTTCAAACAAAACATGGGAGTACACTTAATAAAAAGACAAGTTCAATTAGCAATCATCTACGACTTCAAAGTCGTACATCTATTTACGACTTTAAAGTCGTAAGAACCGAAAAAAATGAAAAAATACTATAACTTATGAAACAAAAATTTTAAAACATTTTTTTTAAAAAATAAAATAAAAAAACCAAAATTAAAATGGAAAAAATAAGAAAATAGAAAAAGGGATATAAAAGGAAAATAAGGAAATTTTTTTTCAAATATTATTTTGCATAAAATATGTTATTAGGGTTTCAGTTTTTTTGCTTTGCTAAATAACAAAATTATGCTATAAATAAAATATTAGTAGGGTTGTACTTATTTCAAGTAATTCTTTATTTAATTTAAAAACAATTAATTTAGAAAGCCTTTTTATTAGTTTAATATATTGTTTTATTTCAGTAATTTGAAAAGGTAAATAAATTTATAGTATTTTTTTGAGTAGGAAATTACAAATTTTTATTCTTAACTACATGGTGCAATTACCAATTGTCAAACACAGGGTATATTTTAAATTATTATCATTTGGAATTTAAAATTTAAAAGATAAAATTGAACTATACTTAATAATTAATAAATACATCGTGCAATTAACAATTTTCATATTTTCTCATATGTTACGTAGAAACTTATAAAGCATGGAGGTGTATTTAGTAATCTTATATGACTTTAAAGTCGTAAACCTATATACGACTTTAAAGTCGTAATATAGTTATCTATTTAATATACTTTATTTAATTAATTTTATTAATTTTATATTTTTAAATATTTTTTAAAAATCTATAATTATTTTTTATTTTGTTAATTGATTTTTTTAATTGAAAATTATTTATAGTTTTTTATATTTTTTTTATTTGTATGATTTGTTTATATAAAATTTATATTTTCATTTAATAAATTTAATATTATTATTTAATATATTATAATAATTAAATTTAAATTTTATTTATCAAATTAAACTTACCTGTGTTATTACAAAAAAATTAAATTTTTTTGCCTTTTCAAATTATTCAAATTATAAAAATATATAAATTATATTAAATAAAACAAACAACATTTTTATATTATATATTATATTAATTTTACAACTACTACCATAAAATTTAATTATCATAATTAACTAAAATTATTATATTTATTAAATAAATTAAACAAATAAATTAATCAAATAATATTTCTTTTTTTAATATTTTTCCAAAAATATATTCTAATATTAAATGAAATTCAAAATTTCAAAATCCATGTTAAAAAATATCAAAAAAGTTTTAGAAAATGAAAAAAATAATGAAATAACGTTTTAAAAAATGAAATTATAAAAGTAAAAAAAATGAAATAAACATAAAAAAAAAGTCGTCAAGACCATTACTACTTCAAAGTCGTAATGGTTCTGTAAACGTTTTTTTATATGATTATCTGTTTCGATTGAATTCAAAATCATGTTGATAAATGGTTCTGGCTTAAAATTTGGAAGGAATTGAGAAATTAAAATGAAGAAAACAACCGTAGAATGGTGGTGGACTGGTGGTAGGGGGTTGGAAAGTGGAGTGGATCAGAAAAAATCCAGAAAACCCATTGGTGTATGAACGGTAGTAAAGGTGGAAGAAGAAGCACGGATGACGAAGAACAAAGAAGAAGTGATCTGAGAGTGGCAGCGAGGGCACAGGCAGGTTGTTGGCGTGATGGTGGTGGTGGGAGTTGTGGCAGAGTTACTAAAAAAAATTTATCATAAAAAAATATAAATGAATTAAATTTTCTACTGATTCAACAAGTAACATGTTTTTAATTTCAAACCTGTAACCTAATAAACCGGTAATCTTTCTCTATTAAAATATAATTTATCTTTTTTTTTTGTGTTGTTTATGTCTTTTTCATTTTTTCTTCCGGTAAATAACCTGTTATCACAGGTAAAATTTGGGGATTCACCGGGGTGGCTGAAAAACCACGACTTCACCTTAGAATCCACCCTCAACCAAACACATTATAAAACCAAGTCAATACAAATTATAGGGGGCAAAGTAAGATGGAGTCTAGTGTGCAAGACTCAGCGAAGTCTTGTACTGTGCAAGACAAGTTAGGATCGTCAGATAAAAGTGAGACATAACTGAATGATTGAGATAGAAACTAATTAAGTTGTTAATGTCATTATTAGGCATTTTTTTTTAAATAAAATGACATTAATGTCAATAGATATTTATAAAAAATAGTCAATAAATATAATAAAAATCCTTTGTATCGAGTACACAAAATTGATCCACCATACATCACATTGACAAGTGATCCATTGTAATTTGTAGCCACCCTCATAAATCATTGTTAGTTTTAGATAATACATTTATTACTTTACTTGATCAACATAATATCTTTCTCAACTGTATTAAGGAGCACAATCAACGCTATTTATAATTTTTTGTAAAGAAAATTTTTTGATCAATCATTTAGCCTTTCAAAATTTACCAATCCTCCAAAATAAATATGAGAATATACTCCAGTACATTCGTACATCATCATTCTATTTATAATGGTGAATAAAAAAGACTGTAAATAGCAACTACTTAAATTAAAACTCAAAAGCCCATTTCGAAAATGTAATATAAAACTGCAGAAAGAAGAAAAGGGAGTACAGAAAGCAATTTCGGCCCAAATAAGGTAAACCTAGCATATCTTCTTCTTTTCTCCTTCACTTTGCGGTGCTGCGCCGTTTTTTCTTTCTGGTTTCCATGAATGGTGGCCAAACCTCCATGACAGGGCTCTTCCAATGCAGAGGTGACCTCTCCAACTCCGATTGCTACAGCTCCGTGAATAGGCTCTCGGTCCTCCGCAAATTAATTTTTATGTCCGCACTTGCGGTCAAGTGCCCCACCGTGGGTCTGCCATTGAGCACAACCATGGTTCGTCCACCTCAGATCCCTAGTCAACACAAAACACATTTCAGTAGTCTGAAGTTTGGTTAAAATCGATACTATAAAAAGGTTTGAAATGGTCAAACTAGTGAACTTCTGAGTATGAGAACTTGCCTTTGACCTAATGGAGACACTTGCCAAGGTTTTTTCTTTAAAATACCCGACATCTTTTATCAGCAAAATCTAGTTGTTCTTGAGTTAAAGCTTAATAATCTCAAACAAGTATGGAATGAGCGATAAGTATATGTTACGTGACAATGGTGACATCTTTTATCAGCAAAATCTAGTTGTTCTTGAATGTTGTCAGATCTGAATCCTTAGTTGTTTATGTTTATCTCTTCAATTTTATCCTCGTTTGTTTGAATGAGAACTGAATCTTTAGTTGTTTCTTTGATTAATTTCTCTCTTTAGTTCTCTCTTCAATTTTTCGATGTTGAATGTTTTTTCAAATTTATTCGTTGTTTTCTTTTTTGAACGAGAGTCGAATCTTTACTTGTTTCCTTGATTAATTTCTTTCTTTAATTTTTCTCTTCAATTTCTTAATCTTAAATGCTTTTCAAATTTTTTCCTTGTTTTTTTTATAAGGCACCACCCTGTTGTGCCAGCAGCCAACTCCGGCGTGTCAGCTTAGTTGACCGAATCTTTTGTTATTTCTCTGATTAGTTTCTTTCTTCAATTGATCGATCTTGAATCTTTTTTTTCTTCTAATTTTTTCCTTGCTTTGTTTTTTTTAATGAGAATTGAATCTTTAGTTGTTTCTCTGATATTCAGTTTATAACTTTTAAAACCTAAAAATATGATTTGCATGATACCACATCATCGCCAAGGAAAAAAGTTTATTACCTCATATATGTTGTTCCTGGTATTGAATGCATTTGATCGATTCGTGACCAAGAATGGACCTGGTGTTATAGTTTGTTAATAATGTTTAAATTTATGTGATTTCATATTATCTATGTAAAACATCATCCTATTTGCTCTTCTAATTGATTGATGATGTTGATTAACACTACAAGAAAAAACGGATTTTCGACGGACAGAATCCATCGCTAATTAAGAAAATCTGTCGAAAAAACAAAATTTTCGACGGATTTTTGACAAATTAAGAAAATGCGTCGAAAAAATGGAATTTTCGACGAACAAAAATCCGTCGGTAAAATGGTTGTAGGAAATTTTAATCGACGAATTTTTTTGGTCCGTTGGAAATTACTAACGAAAATATCCATCAGTAATGACTCATGGGAAATTTCCAACGGATTTTTCCTTCAGAAATTTTCCATTGATAGATGGGAAATTTCCGACGGAAAAATCTGTCAAAAAAACACATATAACACGTTAGCGACGGATAATTCTATTGGAAATTTGCATGGGTAACTAATTTTTGGTTTTTTATTTTTTTTTCTGCACCTAATGCTATTTATGAATATTTAATTATAAATTATAGTATTTAATAACAATATTAAAACATAATAACATAGATGACATTAATTAAATATTCAAATTCATTAATCCCAAACAAATTAACTAACATTAAAAATAACATTGTCATAAAAATACTATATCTAATAAGTCAATACTAATCATAAAATGTTGCGTATCAGTAATCAAAATGAAGTCTAGATCATATTCAAAATAAAAATGATTGATGAGACCGATGGTGTTTAAATAAAATAAAAATGATTGATAAATAAACATCTCTACCAAAAATAGACAAGATGCTCATGTCCAGTATGCAGTAATTGGATTTTCTAACGACTTGAATAAAAGCAACTAATAAATAATTATAGGCAATCATTATCTCATGGTATAGTTTAATATTAGAACATGACAATCTCTCTCTCTCTCTCTCTCATATATATATATATATATATATATATATATATATCACGTGTTTTTTCTATAAAACTAATCTAATTTCAATGATTTAATTTTTTATAATAATTCGTGGTATAATAAGACTCAATTCATTAGATTAGGAAGAGACATAAATTAGTGTTAGTCATTCTTCTGTGGCATAATTTGTGATATAATAAGACTCAATTCATATGCCATGCTAGTATTGAAGTGTCCAATTAGTGACATGTTAGTCATTATTTTGTTGCCATGTGTCAGTGTTGCCATGTGTCAGGTATACCACATTAGCATATTTTACATAACACTTTTTCTTCAAAAATTTCATTTTGGCCTTTTAAGTTTTTCTATATTTTCATTCTTACCTTTAAATTGTTTTAAATTACTATTTTTCCATATCTTTTCAAAATTACACTTTGGCTCAATATTATTTCTTTTATGCATCAAAACACCCTTAACGTCTTTTGGGAAACTTCCATGGAAAAAACCCAAATTTCCAATGGAAGCTCATCAACGGGAGATTGGCCATCGGAAAGAAGCTTTTTTTTTTTTTTTTTTTGTAGTGATTAAGGTAGGCAATAAGGGATGCAAAATTATTTAGGGTGCAGGTAAATAGGTCTTCAGAGTTTTAAGGATGAATTTTGGAATTTAGAAATGACACTTTAATAGATGAGGAGTAACTATAGTAAAATTATATAATATTTTAAATATTAAATTCTTTTAAATTGTGAAATGAAATTGAAAATTTTAATGTTTTCTGTAGTTAAAAGTAATTAAGTATACAATTTTAATGACAGGGTATATATATAGCTGTTTATATCAATCAGTACATGGGCTTAATGGGCCTAATAAGTGAATATAAGGCAATAGATAGTTTTAATCCATTGGCCTAATTTCCATGTGTCCATTACTTTGCCACACGTTAAGCAAATGTGGCTAAGTAGGAGAAGAAAGCATTGAAGGCCAACTATGATGAGCAAATAAGTGAATAGGTAGACACAGGAAGGTACCATACACCAATTGAATATAAATAAGAATTTAATGCCACAAGTAGGCCAATTGAGACAGATAAATGCTAGCTAAGAAGCAGATGGTTGTTTTGGATGAATGCTACTATTTGTGGTTACATCTTTGGGTGCTGAAATGAAGTGAAAAGGAAGCTGAATAGGGAAACCAGCAAGTTGAACTAGTGTTCCCATCCACTTCCCTTTTTCCACCCTTCCATTCCCAACTAACTTGACAACAACAAAACATGTTAAATACATAAATGAAGGCTACCTTGTAGTTTTGTTTTTATTTTTTATCAATTCTGATGCTTATTCTAATTAATTTCCTTGCCATTTTATGAATCAGGATAGGTAAATCTGAGAAGAAAAAAAAAAATACTCTACTGGCTATTGTTGTCTGACCTTGGTGTATAAGATCAAAGTCCCAACCATTCTAGCTTAGTCAAATTCTGGTTAGTGTGTGTTCTCTTATAATCTTATGCCTTTTAAATTTATTTTGTTACTTATCACTTTGTGTTTGTTTTTTGTTCTCATCCTTAAGATTATTAGGCCAAAAAGGAAAATTTCATCAGGAAGATGGAATTATGCATTCTTAAAAAAATTTACTGGCAAATCCACAAGAGGTAAATGACTGCAATATGTTTGTTGTTTTATCTAATCATAACTAATAATGTATCTTACATAATTCCTTTTTACTCCTTCCCCTTTATTTTTAACAAAGTCCCATTTTGAATTCCATAATAGTATGCCTTCTCAGCAATCCTTAATAGAGCGTATCCCAATTCTTTTAATGAACCTGCTAATATGGTATGTAAATTAAAAAGTGATTGTTGTTGTTTCTTGTTTGAATAACTTATTTAACTTTTGCTATTGTTTTTTGTAGGTGGAGTTCCAATGTGTGAGAAAAATGATTCAATCTTCTCGTCTTTGGTGCCCAAAAGTTTCACCCACAAAGAGGAGTTAATGCGCAACCAACGAATGTAGTTTCTGTTGAAGAAGTAAAGGGACATGTATAATCTGCAGCTCTGCAGCTTTGTTGGCCTCAGTTGTTAGAAATTGAGCTTAAAGATTACCTTTGAAATCAGAATGTTTTTCATGAGTGCGGCGGATTTTTTAATTAGATTTCCCCCAAAATACATAGTTACTGTCTATGGAATTGTTTGGATAAGCTTCTTTAAAAGTATTTTTAAAAGAAGTAAAAAATAAAATGAATTTTTCCATAAGTAAAAATAAATTCTTCATCAACGCAAACTAATTTTTAGAAGCTCACCAATATAACTTCTCTAAAGATAAGATAACATCTATAACTAAACTAACAGAAAACTCATTTTAACTTATGGAGAAATTTATTTCATTTTTATTCTTATTTTCTTCTTTTAAAAATGCTTCTAGAGAAGCTTACATCCAAATAGGTCTTATGCTATATTATAACATACTACCACATTTCTTTGAATTTTTGATTGCTCTATAAAGCTCTTTTTTGGTATGTAATATTTGTGTAGTTAATGTTGTGATGATTATAAATTTTGATGTGTGACAATAAGAAAAATGTTTTGAGGTAATAAAATTAGTTTTGTTCACTACAATTAAATTTTGTGCACTACAGTTCAATTCATTTCATTGTTTTGTTTTGTTCATCAATATCTTTTAATAGTGTATTTTAAGGAAAAAGGAGGAAGAGAAAAGTCTGGAAATGTATTTTGAGTTTGATACGTAAGATGTTACTCAAGAGACAATAACCTAATGCATCTATTTAGTATTAATTTGATAAACCAGTAGCACTTCTAGTACAAGCCCCAATCACACTACTACTAAGTAATATCAAATGATATATCTTCTGACACCTCCCCTCCAGCCTATGCTTATTATTGGTTGCAAACGTAATCAGAAAAAGAGAACAATGCAAAATTTTATTTTAGACCAATTAAATTGATCTAAATAACAGATTTTGGAAACTTTCACTAATGTAGCTCAGGAATTCGAGAGCAAATGTCTCCACAGTGTAGGATCAGGTGGGTATTGTTGATTGTATTTCTCAATACCCAGTATAGACCTAGGCAATGCTATTTATATATCATCCAAGATCTAAGTATCAACTATCTTGTTAGGCATTACAACTATTAAACTAACAACTTTTACCGTCAACAAACTCTCAACTAACTACATAAAATGGGAAAATTCCTGAAATTTTACCAAAAATGCACAAGGATGACTGTTCTTGAATTTGGGCTAAGCCTAACTCTAGCTCATGAGTTCAGGATTGCATAAGCCATTTATAATCTCTATCTTATCCATGTCTATAATCCATGTGGGATTTCAACAACTACTATATCAATTATTTCCATCAAAATCTTGGCAACATCCTTGGAAAATATCGTTTTTCGTATCCTTGACACATACACCAAACAAATCAGTTTAGAGTTTGTTAGAACATATGGAAACATCTTGTCATATTTTAGAATATCCTAGGTTATTCTCTATAATTTCAATATTTCCTCATCATTGCTTATGATTGTCTAGTATATTTACTTATTCCCTAACTTATTAGGATTATGATAAAGGACCAGTGAAATAGATGGGAAGGCCTGGTCCGGCTAACTCATCTAGTCAAGCGTGAAAAATGGGCCAAGCCAACTTTTTGAAGTATAGTGAGGCCTGGTGGTCCATTGGGTCAGTCCATATTGGTCCATTTTTCTTTCTTTTTTTGTTTAAATTTATACAAACCCAAAATATTAAAAAAATAGTGGGTCAATATAGGCCTGATTCTATTTGGGCCAATATTTGGTCAGTCAGTCTAGTTTGACACGGCTCGACGAGCTAACGGGCTTGAATAACTTGATCCATTTTCTTAGTTATGGCACCATTGCAAAGCCTCTTAATGAGTTATATACATAATGACATTTGAATTTTGCATCTTTCAATTTTAAAATATTCCCAAACTATCCTGCAAGGCTGCAACCCTTCATTGGGGGCATTTTGCTTCCTTTTCTTGAGCACGCTTCTCCACGAGGTCCTTCCATCCTTTTATGTCCGTCTTTGTTGTGTGTAATCGCTCCCCATTCCTCCCTATTCTGTCAAAAACCTCGTCGAATTGCAAGAGAAGTCATATTAGCCTTTTATTATATTCCGAAACGACCATTTAGAAAATGCATAGTATTTGGAATAGGTATTTTGGAATATATATATATATATCACATATACATTTCCAGAATAGTTATTTCAGAAAAATAAAAATTATTTACAGAAAAAATATTCTAGAATAAGATTTTTTTCTTTTATAGAATAGTTATTCCAAAACACATATACACCTTCAAAAAAATTATTCTAGAATAGAAAAAATTCATTCTAGAACAACTATTCTAGAATAAGATTTTTTTTTATTGTGGAATTAATAGCTATTTTAAAATACATATACACTTTCGGAACAACTATTTCATAATAGAAAAAATTCTTTCTTAAAAAATGATT
Source organism: Glycine tomentella (assembly GCA_007407185.1). Lineage (NCBI taxonomy): Eukaryota > Viridiplantae > Streptophyta > Magnoliopsida > Fabales > Fabaceae > Glycine > Glycine tomentella. The sequence continues at coordinate 858,588 of PYAF01004326.1, read as the reverse complement.
TTGGAATATGATTTTTTCTATTATGGAATATCTATTCCAGAATACATATATGCTTCATGAAAAACTATTCTGTAATAGAAAAATTCTTTCTAGAAAACTATTCTATAATAGGATTTTCATAAAATATCCTAAGGAACTAGTTAACATTCGCCATAATTGTTTATATTCATTAATTAATCTTTATTTCACCTCTTTAATTTAACTTAATTTAATTTCTCTTATATTATAATTAAATTACTCATAATACATTATGAAAATTATAGTGTTACAACAATTAACACAAATAAACTCATTTCTTCTTTCATTTAAATTATCCTCGACAAGGTCTTAATTATATCATAAAACTCAAACTCATTACCAATAGTTATTTGATTCATTTTTTATTAATCATCAATTCTACAAATATTTAATCATACCCAATGTTCATTCAACTAGTGTTCAAAGGCATTATGTGTCCAAAATCAAAATATAATAAACAACTTAAGAAAATATTATATTGCTTCTTGAGAACTTTCTAAAAAATGTTAACCATTAAGAATTCTTAATTGAATCAATTCAATGATGACATATGCAAGTAGATCATTTATATATGCAATTTAATAAATGAGATCTATTAATCTTTATTCGTTAAAAATAATTTCTTGATATATGTCATATTCACAAAAATCTTACAATTAATAATAGTTTAAATTAAATTATAAAAAACTTATTTCTCATTGTCATAATCTCTATTATAATATCAAGTCCATAATTTTAATCAAGGACAATATCATATTAAATATTTTATAGTAAAATATGATAATGAAACATAATACTTTATTATTAGAATTGTAATTGGTTACATATGATGGATTGAATCTTGGTCCTACACACTTATCCCCAATAAAATTATCCCAAAAAAGTAGGAACCCAAAATGTTATTTTCATGTACTCAAACTACTAGCTCTAAAATAATAAAGCAAATACCAACAGAGTTAGTCTAATTGATAAGAAAAAAACTTATATCCCACAAGAATGTGAGTTTAAGTCTTACCTATGCAACTATTTGTAGTCGCCTGGATAGTTAAAATCAATGTCATATTAAGTCCCTGCTGCTGTTTTTGCAAGAACCAGGTGTTCATTCTATTTATTGCTCGTATAATCTTGACATCTCGCAGCTTGAAGTCTGTTTGGCCTAGATCTTATTAAGCAATCGGTATTCGGTAATGATATTTGCTCGTAAATTTATTTTTTACTCCCATATCTTTTAGATAACAAAACAACAAAGACATACAGTTATAAACAATTCTATCTCAATTGTTTTCTCTATTAACCAAAGGTCGCTCGTGTTTGGTTACATGTTATTGACGTGATTTCTCGCTTTTTCTTGATGTTAAAAGGTATAATTTTTCATGTTTCCAAATAATACGGGAAATCGAATTGAATAACTTTTCGTTCTTGAAATTATAAGTCAAATTTAATATAAATTGAAAAGAGAGAGAAAGATTTGTATTAACTTCATCCAATAACAAAACATGTTGAATTTAATGACAACTATATTAAAAGTTATATTAAATATAATTTTTAATTATTTGACAATATAAAAACTTTTAGACTATTAGTATATACTTATTAAACTTTTTTAAAATCTTCAAATACTTAAAAAAAAAAACTATGTACCTCATTATCCGAATACTTATCCGGAGATTCCAGGCTATGCATAGATAAAGAAAAAAGATATTATCCACAGTCTTACCTTTCATATATAAAGAGGTTATTTCCAAATTTAAATTCATAACCAACAAGTCATCAAGACACATCTTCAAATACTTATTAAACTTTTTTTTTAAATCTTCAAAATATCACTAGTTGATGTAATATGTTGATATATATATATATATATATATATATATATATATATATTATTGCTAAATATTAATAAGAACCATTTTTTAAAAGTAAATGAAGACCAAAACCTAGAGACAAACCAAAATCTATATTTTTTAAATGATCATAATTGCTGTTGCAATTCAATTAAGACTTTAAAAACTGCAATTTGGCATATTCTTGTATCAGAAAGATCACATACATTACTTTTTTTGTTTGTTCACAAACCAATGAGTTATCCCTTTTGACCATTATAAACAATAAAGAAAACAAAACATAAACATGATCAATACTCGGTAAAATATTCTAAAAGCTTCGCAGCCTAAGTGATCCTAACTCTTTGGGAGACTAAATCCGTTTAATTCTATCCCTCTCCCCAAGCCAGATGACAAGAGGATAGAGCTCCTGTTTGTATGATTAAAAAAATACCATATGGTAGCCACTGTTTCTGGCAAGCTAAGTAAAATAAAATGTGAAAGATAAACTATCTATCTTCAAATGGTAATCATAGTAATTACTAATTAGCATCCTTGGCTCAACAAGTTAATACGTTCTGCAGGTATTCAGTTAAAGACAATCAAGAAATAAGTTCCGGGAAACAAGTCTGATATCCTTCTAACAAACTAATCAACCTCCTCGCATATGTGCACCTAGCTCGCCAAACTGATCATCAGCCTCCACTGTATCTTCAGATAGCCTCACAGCATCCAGCTTCTGCTTGAGAATTTCTATGGCATTTAGAACCAATTGGGAAGCTTTAACTGCTCCAGTAGACTCAACAGTGAATATGAAGCTATCCTGCCTCGCAATGATTTCTACAAGCCCAGGCTTGCCCATAGCTTCTGCTTTCTTAAGTACCTCGTCATCATATGTGTATGCCTCAGCATCAACCACCATCACCTAATAAAAGCCAAAAAAACATAGTATGATAAATTACCTCAAGACAACACATGATTTTGAAGGGTAGCAAAATTAATACTTTGGTTCAACAATACGTAATATATCAAAGGACTCGTAATAACAAATCAAATGTGTATCGTGTATTGGACAATACATAATAGAACCTATAAAATGGTATTATTTTAACTATCAAGTACCACTACCACATATCAAGATTTCAAAAATACACAAAAATATGTATACCACTAAGTGGTTGACAGAATCAGCCAGATTGATCAGACATCATCTTATGAATCCTTGATGTGCCCGGATATGCTATGCATCCACTATCATGAGCTGGATTGCAGATTTGATACTAATGTTTTAATTGCTGTAAATTTCTTTGTATCTCAAACTTCATTATGAATATTTGATAGTTTTATGACCTGATTGATCTTGATGCATAAATCCGTCGCATTCATTCTAGCTATGTTTTTTTGTGGGGGGCACTTGAGTTATAGAGGCCAACCCATAAAACACTAGCGCTATAGCACACAGCTGCTATTGTGATATTTTTATACGAAAGTGTTTTCATATATTATAAATGCTCAAAAATGAAATAAAAAATACTACTCAAAATTCACGGTATATTCATAAACAATAACTCAATAAGCCATCAACCAAAGCTACAGTGTCAAGACATGCTGCATTCTCACTTTAGTTTCTTTTTCATTAAACATGGCTCACTGTTTTGTTTCTGCTGCCCATGTAGAACGAGCCCACTGGTTTAGTGCATGTTTGGGAACCCCTTTAAAACCTTGGTTGCACAAATTCAAATGCGTCTAAACAGAAAAACACACATTCCTAGGCAAAGCTTGTGAGTGTAACTTCTTTTTCAACGCCAGCTGAACGCACCTGGCACCCAAACACAGCCTTAGTTAACAATAAAAAGTCATGTTTGTAAAGCAAAACATAGTGGTAAATAACAACAAATGTCAAGGAAGCACCACTGTTTTGACTTGGTTCTTGAGATGATGCCATGGCTGTACACTGCAAACACAGGAAAGGACAGAGCAGAATAGAGGATATCAAGTGTGTCTGGGATTCACACAAACAGAGAAAAATAGAAAAGGGTGGATGTCACCGGAAAACCACTGGACATGGGTGGTGAGGATGTAGGTCACAAAGTGGGTCTGAAACCGAATAGATGAGAAGCGTGGGATCCCTCGTCTTTAGATTTTTTTTAACGTTCTGATAAGAGTGGGAATGCCAACTTTGGCCTATAAAAATCCCCCAAAAGGGAACCATTTCAAGGGTAAAACAAGGATTTTTGAAAAAGTCCTCAACAGACAGGCACTATAGGGCAGTTAAAGACTGCTTTTAGAGACTCTGGTTGCAGCTACGACAGCCACAAAGGTAAAACGCACCACAAATCAATTCTATGCTTCAATAGCACACTATTAATAACTGTGCTTGGGTTATGCAAAGTCTTTTCCACGATCAAGTACAAGAGGTTGTAAACACCTTCCAGAATGATTCTGTATGAAGTTGTTCACTTTCCCCCTGACTTTCAGGGTTGACAGAAGAATTTTGCTTTTAAACTACCTTAAGATTGCAAGTGATGGAGGCTACATTACCTTGAGATTAGGAGTGATGAAGGCTACCTAAAACAACTTCCCTGACTCCAAAAGATTAATGAAAAAAGGCATAAAGTTTAAGGGATGTATGAATGCTAAGGTCATGTATATTTGAATAACATCCTTACTCCAAGATAAACCAGAAACCTTACAAAACATTATCACTCTAATGCTTATTTTCTGGAAGGAGATATATATTATTTTCCAGGTGGCCACAACCAAAATATGAAGAATAGTTGTCTCTTAGTTTTACTGCATGTTCATTCTCTCTGTGATTGCCGTTTCTATAAACAACTAAAATACCAATATCAAGGATTTCTTACACTGTTCACAAGAATTATGCTTTCAAAACATCAAATTACCGGTGCCCATCATTGAACACAGAAATAAAACAAGCAGAAGTTCCTCTAATTGCATTTTCTACTCCACTTCAATCCAAAGGGTTAAAGGGACAGCATACGATGTGCAGGATTAGGGAATTAGCACAAAATTGAAAAGGAAGAAACTGACATGCAAATTTTTACGATAAATTCCAAAGAGTAATGTCCAGTAAACAAACTACCAGAAGACATGCTAGGTAATTATTAATTCTGCACAGAATATGGATCAGATAACACTAGCATAAAGTGCATAACCAAATCACGAGAACAAATGAGAAAACCGAACCTGTTGTGTCACTGGATCAATTTCAAAGACACGGGTTGGACTACTGTCAACCCATTCTCTTTTCTCTTCCAAAGTCAAGGTCTCCATCAAATCCTCATTTATATGAATCTCCGGTTCATACATGAAAGTGACAGTTGCAGCAGGTGACCATTTAGCATGATCCTTCCCAATCCCCTTCCTAGCTATCGCTCTCAGCTTCAGCTCCTGTCCGCGCCTCAACTTCACAATGATAATCCCCCTGAGTACACAGTGGAAAACAAAGAACACTCATAAGAAAAAACCAAATACCCAATTGAAAACAAAGAACACCCATTAGAAGAAAAAAACAAATACCCAATTCAAAATGAAGACCCATTTCAAAAGCCAAATACCCAGTTGAAAACTGAGAATACCCATTCGAGAAGGCAAAAAACCCAGTTGAAATAATGAAGACCCATTTGAAATAACCAATTACACAATTGAAATCGATGACGACCCATTTCAAAAAACCTAACGACCAATTGAAATCGATAAAAACCCATTTCAACAAACCAAATACCGAGTTGAAGACAAAGAATACCCATTCGAGAAAACCAAATACTCAGTTGAAAACAAAGAAGAGCCATTTCAAAAAAGCAAATACCCAGTTGAAATCGATGACGACCCATTTGAAATAACCAAATACCCGATTAAAATCGATGGCGACCCATTTGAAAAAACCAAATACCCAGTTGAAAAAATAAAAACCCATTTAAAAAAAAGAAGCTGGGTTTTTCTTTAAAAAAAAAAAAGTTGAAGAAACGCACCTGTTGTTGTCGGAGTCAGTGGCAGAGGGGTCAGAGAAATCAACGGGACTGACAGTAGGGTCAGAACTGTAGAGATCCTTGCTCGTAACATCGAGGGTCTGATCAGTCATGCACTTAACCCTAAGATGAAACTCGACGGAGCAAAACTCGCACTGTCCGTCACCGTCGCACGCGTCGCAGTCACGTGAGAAGCGCATAGACATGGCGCGCTCGCTGGTGAGGGGGATGAGGCCGAGCCTGTGAGCGATGAACTCGTCGTTAAGCACCGAGGAGTTGACCTCGATCTCCACGAGGTCGATGGCAACCGTCGGCACCTCCGCGATCATCACGCGCCGCAGCGCATTAGCGATGCTCGCGTCAGTGTCGCGGAGCTCGAACTTGGCGTAGTCGTCCTTCAGCTCGCGGATTTTGACCCGAGGCATGCGCGCGTAGGATACTCCTCCCTCCATCGTGAGAAGCATGTCACTGTCTCTTTATGTTTCTGTTTCTCACCGAAGAACGAATAAAATGTAAAACCTTTTCCAAATCCAGGTGTTCGGGCTCTTAATTTAAAGGATAAATACTCAATTTACAGGGAAAGCGCTAAGAATGTTTCTAATTTAAAGAAAAAATACTCAATTCCTTCTCTAAATGTAATTTGATAGTTTTTGGAAGATAAAAAAAAATAATTCTCAAATATATAAAAATAGTGATATATTAATCTTGTCATTAGTTTATTATGTTAGGGCTAATGTCAATATCTACATAACAACTTGATATCCAAATGTCATGAAAAAAGAATGGCACATGTGATTAATGATTTGACGGGATCAATTTGCTATCAACATTATTATCAGATTAATTTATTATTTTAAAATCATAAATCAAATTCAAATAAAATTAAAAAAATTAACATTAGAAACGGTGTTGTATATGAAGAAGTGTATCAAATGATTCATGGGTGGTTAACATTTAGATTTATTATTAAAATATTTGAATGGTTGAGATCAAATTGAATAATTATAAAATAAATTAATCATAAAACTAAAATGATAACTTTGTCCCCCCAATCTTTCAACCTGTTCCATCATAAGTATCGGTGGTCATCATCGAAGACTGAAAATTAATAAGAGTCATCAATGGAAAATTAGAAATTCAACTTTTTTTTATCACGAATATCAATTTACACAATTACTATATTAATCAAGTCCCACGATTTCTTAAAATTGTAAATTGGTATGGGAAATTCATATCTTCTTTAGTTTTCATAAAGAGATGTTGTTTATACTTTTTTTCCATATTGTGCCTGTTTTTTCCTGAAAGTGCAGGCTAAAGGATTATTAGTGTTTGATCATTTAACTCATTGCATCAACCTAGAATTGCAGGAACTTCATCTATTACTCACACCCATTTCACATAATTGTAATAAAAAAAAGTCGATAATAAGGACTTTAATCACCCTTAAATAGGCCATTGTCGAGCATCACTCCACACTCAAAATACACCTCCACTTAAACGTTCCAACCAAACCATGATAATTTCTTATTGCAGTCATGAAAATGAATATTTTTTTTAAAAGAAGCAATATTTACACATATATGAAGTTACAAACCGTGTCTCGGTGAGAACAAGAAAACAAAAACTACAAATATGTCGCTCTTCCAACTAGAGTGCAACAAACAACACCAAATGTCAGATGAACATACAGCCAAAAGCATTGTTAGCATTGTAATGTATCTAATTAGGAATGAAGAAAACCCCCTCAATAGAAGAACATATTCAAGAAATAAAAATTGAAGAACAAATCTAGGAAAAAAATTAACAGATCTAGAAAAAATCTAGTACAAATCTCATGTTTGAAGAAACTCACGCAATTCCTCGACAAGTTGCGACAGTGGCAACTCTTAAGCACTGTTAATGGTTGAGCATGTGGATGAGGGCAGAGAGTGTGAAAATGATTCTGGCCTTGGAGGTGAGGAGTTGCTTGAAGAATTAAATATAATATTTATACAAGCATAATGATAGTTTAAACAAAAGACTAATTACAACTAGAATAAGTACATAAATCTTGTTTGCAAATTTGAAGTTTTCAATAAAGAGATAGCATGTGTATTTGTCAATTTTAACATCCATGAAGATAAGGGGGTTTGGGACCAAATCTTACTAGACAAAGCCTATTATCAGAATCTCCCATTTTAGCAGATCATAAAGCATGCGTCTTTTGAGTTTAACATACAACTCAAGATACTGTGTGTATAATCCAGGAGTTGGGTTTATATGGATGAGGGAAGAGTGGTAACGGTGAGAGGAAAAGAAGAAGAGAGAACATCTTTAGATTGTGAGAAATTTTACATCGGTTATATGTTTTCTACATTGGTAATAATTATAATTAATGTAATAAAGTTGAAAAGTTGTCAATGCTTACATCAACATGCACATAATTTGTTTTATTGGAACCTAACTCTCATCCAAAAAGTAACAAATTTAAATATGCAAGGATGAAAAACAAACCAAAATTTTTTTAAGAACGAATTTTGAATATTTGAATATTTATATGGACCAAAAACATATTTTAGTAATTAATAAATAGGTCAATTAAAATATCATTTTTATAATTAATTGTCACTATTACAAAAAAAATAGAGTTTTGAAAAGAAATTCCTAAATAAATACTAATCACTTTTTAAAAAATTGAAAAACTCACATGACACTGTATAAAGGTAATTATACATAATAATCTTTACCTAAATTTTAGTTGGGTATACATCATATATTTTTCCTAAATTTTAGTTCATACAAAAATTATTTTTCCCTATTTAAAAATATTGTTGAGCAGCTTCTGGAAATCATAATAAATAAATAATTTAAAATATTTTCAAGACTTATATAAATCCACGAAAAATAAGAGATGTTCCGCATGATTTATAGACAGACTCTGTGATTCCAGTTCTGAAAAACACCACTGTAAAAGTTTTAATAAATTGAACAATGCCTAAAACATATTTAACAGTTTTGAAAATAAATAAATTAAAGATATTTGTAGTGCCTAGAAAATCCGAAAAATACCATTGATTCCAGTAGCATGATTTTACTAGGAAATGATCTCACTCTTCCACAAAAAGGTCACACAAAATAAATAGAAATTCAAAACAGCACAACCATAAAAGGAGAAATTTGCATAAATCAAGTTATAGGAGAGTTCTTTGAGAATGGATATCATGTGAGGTCTCATACAACAATATCATGAAGTAAATTTCATGGAACAAACTAAAGAGGCTGGAGCAAGAAAATAAATTCCTCCATATCTCAACTTGTAATCACTTAAGTTTCAAAGCAGGTCAAAAACTAGCAAAATGTAATTGCCTAAACTTAACATATCAACAACAGTCTATACAAATTAATATACACACAAATCTTCTGGTGCAGTGGTGCCAACAAATAATTGAGTTGGACAATGAAACTTTGTATATGTACAAGTTCATATAAATAAAAAAAAATATGAATTCGTTTGAGAAAATGTAGCAGCTAAGTGTGCATGTAGGAACAGAGAGACGTGTAAATCTCATTGTTTTTCTCCAGGAGTCAATGCTATTGATTTGCACATTGCATTAAAAATTGCATCATTAATATCAGCTATTAACATGGAAATCAAAATTTATGTAAATATATGATAATGATGTTACCCTCAAACGCTTCTCAATTTGCAAACGCCAAGTAAGTTCTTCAACAAGCTTTTATAGTTTGTCCTTAGCTTCTTTGAGGGACCCTGTTTTCTTTTGCTGCCTGAATGCAGTTACAAAATATTACTCCCAAGGCAACTTTTTATAAAGCAAGACTAAGTACACCATATTACACAAGAAACACCATAACAGAGAAAGTAATATTCAAACCATTTTAAGCATTCTAAGTTCCCTTCTAGCAACCTTTCTCCTCCAACCACATTGAGGCACCTCCAAAAGAAGCGGAAACTGATGATGAATTTGAGTACATTGCCAAAACTTGATTATGATCAGGGTAGTATGAGAAAAATAGACCTTCCTTTTCTATGTATGAAATTTGGGCTAAGTGAGGAACCGTCTCAAATGCTTTAAATAATAACGGAGCCACCTGCAAAGTCCAAAACTAGAACAAA
>PYAF01004326.1:807302-823195 GCA_007407185.1 Glycine tomentella | reverse complement strand
AATAATCAAATTGAAACAAAAAACTAAAATAAAAAATTAAATAAATTTTTTAAAAAGATAAAGGATGAAAATGAACTAAAAACTAAAATAAAGAACAAATTGAACTTTTTAAAAGAAAAAAGTCTAAACTAAAAAAAGATAAAAGAATAAATAAATTATTTAGCTTTTCTTAATAATAAAATAATATAATTAGTTTCATTATATAAAGAATTGATCTTATAAATATATGTTAAATAATAGAATAAGAATTTAATGGTGTTACAATAATGATATTGTACAATTGTTTTAAACTATCATTCAATCATCATATGACTGGAGATAATTTTATTAAAGTCATAAAACTTAAAGTAAATTACACTTGCACCCTTGTGTTTTGTTCAAATTTCATCTAATATTCTTCCTTTTTTGCACATTACTTTTATCCTTATTATTAATGTCGTTAACTAATGTCAATTGAAATATGTGATCCAACAAAATTGTCCTTACATTTTAATTGTAAAACCCAAATTTTCTCATCATAATTAGTTTCAGAATTTATGATTCATGTTTCATTCCTCTTCACCATTCGCGAGTATTGTTCATCTTCCTCTTGTTGGCGAGTTCTTCATCCGCGTTCAGGGGGTGCGAGTTCCTCTTTCTCTCATGATGTTCACGTTCCATTCCTCTCCACCGTTCGTGAGTTCTTCACCGTTCATGTTCCAATTCGTGAATTCTCTATTGTTCTTCTTCCTGTTCGTGAGTTCTTTCACTGTTCCTCTTCCAGTTCACAATGTTCGTGAGCGCCTCCATTTGTCTTCCTCTTCGATGTTCACGAGCCCTCTATTTCTCTTTCTGTTTACGCTAGGATTATGCTTGTAAGTGACCACTGGACCTTATATATAGGTTATTTTTTAAGATTATTTATTTAATTTTGATTGTTTATTGTTGTCTATTTCTGAATGGGGTTTCAATGGGGACCAGTTTGGGACCACTTATGATTTTTAAAATCATTTGTTTATCATTGTTGATTAAAATATTATTGATGTTTGGGACAACATAAAACACAATAGATGAACGGAAAATCATTTATTTATTATTGTTGATTAAAATAATGTTGATGTTTGGGACCATAGGAAACACAATGTATGAACTGGAAATCATTTGTTTATTATTGTTGATTAAAATAGTGTTGATGTTTAGGACCACAAGAACACAATGGATGAACTGGAGTACATAGAAATATATGACTATGTGAACAACATTGCTAATGATTTAGACTTGTCACTATGTCACCCTTTTATTTTGTGGTTTTGTTCTACTACTAGTGATAAAAAAATTTCCCTTAAGAATGATCATAATTTGATGAAAATGTTTGTTGAAAATTAAAATTCAGTTCATATGTATATTAGTAGAACAAAGGATGAAAGGAAGAAGATAATGATATTTTAGATATAAAATTTTAATTAAAAATCATGTGACCAACATGTGCCTAATTTCTGTTAGATTATTAAACGGTGTTTAGGAAGGAGGGAGTCTAAGTGTAATGTGAGCTAAACAATTAAGGAAATTTTTGTACCATACAAAAATTTCCTTAATTGTTTAGCTCACATTACACTTAGACTCCCTAAAAAGGGAAAAATATCAGATAAAATTTGAACAAAACACAGGAAGTGCGAGTGTAATTTACTCTAAAACTTATCCTAAATGATGATTTCTAATTAAAGAACAGTATAAAACTATATTTTAGATTGTGAATATATAACTTTTTTCTCTTAAAATAAGATACATAACCAACTAATTAAAATGAATATATCTTTTTGAAAAACTAAAATTTGAAAAGGAACACTTTTTTATAGACAAAATATTCAAGAGTAATTTTAAGAGTGTTATTTTTCATTTTTATCATATATTTTTTTTGAGGTTTAAATTAAACTTCAATACACACACAAATAATACACACACGAGTAATTAATTTCAAGTACTAAATCATTTAATGCTTGAAATTAATTACTCGTGTGTGTATTATTTGAGTGTATTATTTATGAAATCTAATAAATATATTATATTTAATATATACAATAATAAATGTTATATAAGAAAAATTGCGTATTTATACTATATCTATATAAATACTACATTATTAATATTAAATGTTTCATTAATTATTGGTTTGAAGTATTTTTTTATTTATAATGTCTCTAACAATTTTAAACTTAAGACTTCAATTAAGGGTCCAATTCAATTACTTAGAGAAGATGTGTGAATTATTATAAATTTTTGATATTTTTTTTTAAAATAAGACATTACTTTTACAACATGTAATGAACCAATAAATTAATTTTTTTTATAATATATTGGTGAAAACTAATGCATCTACGTGAAGCAAACATAAAAAAGCATTACCGATTTGTTCTATTTTTCTATATCCATACACATAGGTTGCCATTTGTCTAAAATATTGGTATCTCCATTTCTATTTATATAATTTTATTACCTAATTCACCAAAATTAAGGAAAATTGATTAATTTAGTTGATCATAGCAATAAATTTATCCTAAATTTATATACTTTTTAAAAAATATCATTGTAATTAATGTTTCTCTCTTTTCTAAATACATATTAATATAATTTCTCTCTCTATTTAATTAGGGGTATTTTTAGTCTAAAATTAATTAATGCATGATACAATATAGATTGAGTCTTATATAAAATAAACAAGTTTAAAAAATTGAGTCTTATATAAATGATATGGATTGAGCCGATTGTAACGGAGGAGGTAGTATAAAGTAAAAATTACTTTTATATTTTATCCCCTTTTTCTCAAATTAATTATTGATCGTCTTACTTATTTTATATTAACCAAGAAAAAATAATGGTATTAAAAATTAATCTTATATCATTATTAATTTATTTATAAATTTCATTGTTAACTATTAATATTATAAGGGATATAACTAATAAAATAATTAATATTATATTAAAAATATTATTATAAGATAATTTTTTCTCTTATACAATAATTATAATGACCAGAGAGAGTAATATTATATAGAAAAGAAAATAAGAATCTTTCTCGTGAATATCTTAAATGAAATAACAAGAAACACACTATACGTAGAATATAAATATAAATGAATTAACATAACAAACATTATAGAATATATATATATATATATATATATATATATATATAAAGGAGGTAGGTGGGGTAGGGGTAGTTTTGAATAAAAAATAAGTAGGTGGGTAGTTTGGGAAAAATAATTTTATAATAATAAGCTTAAATAAATATTTATTAAAAAATTATTTTAAAGTAATTTAAATATTGTAGTTTTAATAAATATTTATGCATTTATTGTAGTTTCAAAACTAATTCCGGATCTACAAAAAGCAAACACACCCAGCCTAGACATGATCAAACATGCCCCCACCAGGTGTGACTATGCCACTAGTCACGCCACGCCCCCACCAAGCGTGACCTTGCTCCCCTATTTAAATCTCAAATTCAGCATTTGACTCCACTTCTGCGTCTTTCTAGCACTTTGCTCTGACTTCTCTCTAGATTTCTGTTTTAATTCGAGGCTTTGTGCAGTGCAACTCTGTCAGTCAAGTAAGTGTTGCTTGAATATCTGCTTTTTAAATTACATGAAATATATTATATGATCGTCTTAGAGAATTGTTATTGATCTAGGAAATTGTTAGTGACTTATATTAGAAATAGTTACTTGTAACATATTTTAGCGATATAGTTAGTTAGTTATAACATGTTTATTGGGTTAGAGAATTATTAGTTAATGACCTAGGCTATCATTAAGGACGTACCTAAGATATATGTTTATTGGCTTAGAATATTATTAGTTAGTGACTTAGGTTATGACCTAGGTTATCATTAAGGACGTACCTAAGATATATGTTTATTGGCTTAGAATATTATTAGTTAGTGACTTAGGTTATGGCCTAGGTTATGATTAAGGACCTACCTAAGACATACATAATCAATTTTTAAAAATAATTTTTATTTCAAATTAAATAAATTATCATAATATGATTATAAAATTTTAGTGATATAGTTTGTTAGTTGTAATATGTTTATTGGCTTAGCATATGATTAGTTAGTGACTTAGGTTATGGCCTAGGTTATGATTAAGGACCTACCTAAGACATACATAATCTATTTTTAAAAATATTTTTTATTTCAAATTAAATAAATTATCATAATATGATTATAAAATGTGTAGCACATTATGATCGAGTCATCGTCATCTGAGTCACCTCGTTCTAGTTCTGACCGTGAGCATGAGCCTACCGATCCCACAACGCATGTTCTTCTCGGACCATATAAATGGGATGTACTTAGGAGGCGTAGACAGCGCACTCATATTTCACAGACTGTTTGGAATGAGGAAACAAAGAGAGAGCTAAAGATTCGTCGCGGAGGTAGACCTAGTGGTGGACCCCGACCCGACAATATTCCAGACTTAGTCGCACAATATTTGACTGAGGCTGGTTCATACATGTGGCTTGCATGAAGTATATGCAGGTATCAATTTATGAATATTGTTATGTTTAATGTGTTGAAATTTTAATGTTCAAATTGCTGGTTTCATACATAATGTATTTTGAACTTATAAATTGATCAGTTACCTATATTTTTTAGATTGATGATGTTCTTATCAGTGCTTTGGTAGAGTGGTAGAGGCCAGAGACGCACACTTTCCATATGCCGCAGGGTGAGATGACAATCACCTTGCAAGATGTGGCAGGTATTCTAGGATTGTCTACTGATGGGCAAGTCGTTACTGGACAGACTTACACAGATTGGGTAGAATTGTGTAATTAGGTTTTTGGTAACGGCCTTGATGCGGCCACTGAGTTATCCACCGACAGCTTGAAGTTATCATATTTTGACAGAGTGTATCCTTCATGGGATGCGATTGCTGGTAACCCTCAGAATGTGATATACTTCACGAAGGTTCACATTGCACGAATGTTAGGATCTTGGATCCTTTGCGACTAATCAGGGGGGAGCGTAGTAGGATGTCGCTACATCACCTTACTTGGTGGTGATTTTGCCGATATTGGTACATATAGCTGGGGGTCTGCGGTTCTGGCAAAATTGTTTAGACAGTTATGCGAATGCACAGACCCCGATAGAAAAGACATTGTGGTTGCACTATTTTGCTTCAGATTTGGGCATGGCTCAGATTTTCACCAATTGCTCCCCCATTGCCTGATTCGTATCAGCCAGACCGCCACTTCGGACACATGTATGTTTATTTTGTATTATATGAATCACCGTGTATTTATGTGTACTACAATTAACAATTGAATGTTGAATCTGGATATTAGATTTAATGCTCTATGTCGCTTCAACATGAACTCACTGAATCGGTATCGAGACAGACTAGACACCTTAACTAGAGATGAGGTATGTTTTTTTAATGAAATATATTTATTTAAAATGGATGTGAATATGCAACTGACTCCTATATATGATTTAATTGTGTAGGTGGTTTGGCAACCTTATGGAGATTACGATTTTTTAGGTGCATCTCCTGACACATAACATTTGTGGATGGCCATGACACCTATTATTTGTTTTCACATTGCTGAGTATTCCCAGCCTGATAGATGCATGAGGCAATTTGGGCGAGATCAACCAATACCTCACAAGGCTGGAAAATTGAAAGGTGTGCATGATTATACCCTTCGAGGTAAAGCCCAAGAAAATTGGGCTCGCAAGCTAAGAAAATTTATACAGAGATGGAATAAAAGATGTGAACATGTTGAAGTGCCTCTTGCAATACATGGTCTTATGTCACCAAACCATGAGTACATGGTTTGGTATAGACTTTCCGGCAAGTGATATGTAACCAAGCGGGCTGCCAAATTAGGACGTTGTGTAAGTTATTTATTCTAAATCATATTTTTACCATTATATTATATTTTTGTTTATGTAAATCTGCTTTGAGTTATAGGTTGATGGTATGAGAATTTGTATTTTGTCACGACGACTGAGCAATTTGAGATCCACGATTTGGATTATGTACAGGAGGAGGTGGGTCACCTAATTGATGTTTTCAGAGAGTTTGCTAGGGTGAAGGAGGCAAGTCCAGAGGCATCGCTGACCCGGCTTCTGGAGGAGCCACAATTATCCATCGACATTGGGCGTCGTGCGAAAGAGGGTCGAGGGTTAAGACGTCATCGACGACTTATTCCACCAGTTCCTGAGCCTATCCATACACCCAGGCCATGCACGAGTGGATGGATTAGCCCACTCTTCATAGGTCATGATACGATGTTCATCGGACATATTACGACCCTACGCAGGCAGAGGCTCATACATATTATCAACCAGAGGCCCCGCTGATGGATACACAGAGCCAGCCTGCGTATCATGCCAGTCCAGTAGCGATGCCATGTGGTGATCAGGCAGGGAGCAGTAGTCAGACACCTCAGGAGTGGGATGATGCAACTATTGAGGCAATGTATAGCCAAATAGATTTTTCACCACACCAGTCAGACTATCGTCCAAAGCTGCCGGTCGAGGACACTCCACCTCCATATCATGTGCAACAACCTTTTCTTGCTCCACAGTATTCACGTGGACATGGTAGACGCAGATTGCCAGATCGTCAGGCGCGTCATCAGCAGTGACCTCCTGCTTCATAGACTTTATATTTTGTTATTTTATTTGGTTTTCATGATTATGTTTAGCTATGTAATTGTTAAACAATTTTTGGTTGTTTAAATGTTTTAATTTCATAGTATAAATTAACTGACATTAGTGGTTTCACATAAAGGTTGGTTTATTTTCAAGCTACAAAAGAAAAAAAATCGAAAACACATAACGATTAAGGATATGACTCAATAGTTCATATCATTCATATACTAATCAGCTTTAAAGAAAATAACTTCATAAAATGGTTCTTAAAAACTCATAACGCCCTCTTGGATCAAATAAAATAAACGGGTTACTTGTTACTTGGTAGTACAAATGAAAACATACTCAATACATAATAGAATAATTAACATTATAAGAGTTAATTGATGAAGTATTCACATAAGAGGTACATGCAGTTATATGAGGTGTTATTGCCTTCTCGGTTCAATTTGTCATGGACGTCGTTAGGTTATGAAATATATCATTTGCTACGGACTATGTTTAAACAACTGAAAAACAATGAATATGTATTGGAGGTGTTAGCAGAATCTAATTACTGGAAGCGTTTCTCTCCAATAGAAATTTTAGCTATTTTTAACAAACCAGAAATCCAACTACTGGAAGATGATATGTCTGCTGCACAACGTCTTCCAAATTATGATTAGTTTCCTAATTCTCATGTTTCAATTGTTGTTGTTAGTACGTTTCGTCGTTTTTGTTTTTTAATGTTCAACTTTTTGTGTTTGTCTCTCTAATTCCGATTGTTTATACGTTCTGTTATTTTATTAGGTTTCCATGATTATGTTTCTCTATGTAATTGTTAATGTTTTTTCTTGTTTTCATTTTTTAAATTTATCGTAGCGTATAATATAACTGAGATGAGTGGTTTCACTGGAAGTTTGGTTTATTTTCAAACGTTCATTATGAAATATAACAACATAAAGAAAACATTGACAACAACATAAAGAAATCATGAGGTAGATGAACAATTAGGACAATTTCAATGATTATGACTAGGTAATCTGCATATACCACACCTAATATGACTTTGACTAGCTTCAACTTCATCCATCTCATTGCGTATTCTAATTGACTTTGGACGACCCTTTGCACACAACATAGACCTGTCAAGTATGACCACTTGATCCTCACTAGGTGGAATTGCTTGCTCATTACCAATTGGCTGCCATGGAAATGAGTAAGCTTGTACCAGGTTTGTTATAAGGAATACGTCATCCACATATTGTGCCGGTGCCTGACGAACATGTAAAGCAATTGTTGCGGCATGACTACAAGGATACTTGAACGTCTTAAATTTCCTACACTGACATAACCGCTCAGGGAGGTTTACCGAATACGAGTTGTCATAACCATCGTCAACCTCAAATATAGATTGTTCAACATTATATGTACGAACATAATGAGCAGTAGCATTGGTCTCATTGGCCTTCAACATAGCAACCACATTTTTGCAATGAGGATAAGGACCTTGCAATTCATTAAGAGCCGATTGCCCCCTGGTTACAAAGTAGTCCACCAATATGCTATATGTGTGTTTAACCAACGCGCTTATTGGCATTAGACATGACAGTGGTATCCGAACCCGTGGGTACCCGTCCGAATCCGCCCCAATTTTAATGGGAAAAAACCGAGTTTTTCGGGTTCGGGTTTTCCCCGATAGCCAAAAGCGGGGGCGGGGGCGGGTGTGGGATTACTGATACCCGCCCCCGCCCCCGCCCTGTAAAAAAATAAAAAAAAATATATTATTTTCTAATTTTTTTAATTGAATTGATTAATTTTGTTTTGTAATTTTTAAATTATGATCCTATATTTTAAATGTGGATTAGTTATTATTATTTTTTTGTTAAGTAATCAAATTTTTTGTCCAATTTTTCAATAAAGAAGTTATATTATTTTTTTTTATTTTTTAAATTCTAATTAAATAGCGGGGGCGGGGTGGGGCAGGGAAAACCCAACCCCCCAGCGAGGACGGGGATCGGGGAATGCAATACCCGCCCCTGCCCTGCCCCGTTGCCATGCCTAATTGGCATGTTTCTTACACCCTTTAAAATCCTGTTTACTGACTCGGCCAAATTTGTTGTCATATGTTCATACCTTTGTCCCTCAACATCATATGCACGTATCCACTTTTCCTTGGGGATGTTATCAATCCAGTTTACAACCTCAGGACTCACATCACGAAAACGTGCGAAGGCTATCTCAAAATCAACAATAGAAAGAGTATAACCTGCACACAAATTAAATAAAATTAAAATTTAGTTATACATCCAAACTTAATAGATGAAGTTTTGAACCATACCTAAATTCATAACCGCTCTCTTCAAATTTTCATTTCTGAACTTTTGATCAAAATTGCTTGCAATATGACGAAGGCAAAAGACATGATAAGCATGCGGTGGTTGCCACCCACGATGCCTCTCAACTACAGATAATATGCTTCGGTGCTGATAAGAAATAAAATAAATATTTGTCTTCTTTGTAACATGCGTGTGAATGTTATCCAGAAAGTATTCCCAAGCTTCCAACGTCTCACCCTCAACAATAGCAAATGCAAGTGGCAAACACTCATTATTACCATCCTGAGCTGTGGCAACCAACAATTTTCCTTTGTACTTGCCATATAAATGAGTGCCATCAATTTGAATAATCGGCTTACAAAAACTGAAAGCCTCGTAACATTGTTTGAAGGTCCAAAAAATGCCTTGAAACTTGCATTTTCCATGAACGATTCTATGAGCCACATAATAATTTTTTGTTTGAAGATGATAAATAGAACCTGGTGAAAATCGAAGCATATAGTCACACCACCTCGACAAAAATGCGTATGATTCCTCCCAATCACCGTAGATAATTGTCATTGCTTTCTGCTTTGCATACCATGCCTTTCTATATGAAACTTTGTATCCATAGGAATGAGTTATCCTCTCCTAGATTAGTCCAATTAAACATGATGGATCATGCTTTATCATCCCTAATAATAAAAAATGATCACATTATCATTAATAATAATAAAATCATTAATTCTCATCATTATCAGCTCATCCAATAATGTACCTAGTATGAGTGAAACAATAACATCAGCATCAAGTTGTTTGTGGTCATGAGAAATGTGATCATTTAAGCAATTGTGGTTGCCACCCCATTTGGTAACCACCCATCTTTCACCGTACGTTGGTTTCATTACCCTAACCCTCCACGACAATTCTGGTCATGCGCATGACATTTCATGCTTAACTTTGTCGGCATACTTTCAACCACAGCTTCCTGATGCTCATTCATGAGGTTCCGCTTGATGGCCATTTGCACATCTTGTTTTGATGCAAATTTCTGTTTCACAAACAACTTATTCCCTA
This sequence comes from Glycine tomentella, assembly GCA_007407185.1. Lineage (NCBI taxonomy): Eukaryota > Viridiplantae > Streptophyta > Magnoliopsida > Fabales > Fabaceae > Glycine > Glycine tomentella. The sequence continues at coordinate 813,181 of PYAF01004326.1, read as the reverse complement.
ATATCCACGGACCCTCAACTGAACCTGAACCAGTGCCAGAATCTTGTTCACTCGGATAATCCCAATCAATGTATGTGTAATGTGGAATTCCATCCCAAAAAGTTTTATTACCCTCACCTACATGTGCAATATCCCATTTTTATTATAAAAAAAATACATAAACAAAAACCAGACATATATGTAAGTAAATATTGTTTGGTAACACACCTTGACATTGTTGACGTAATTGAGACTCCCCTGCATCCTCTTGTGGTTGGATTTCAGACTCCCCTACCACTGAGTAATGTACTTGTATTTGAGTTGCGCTTCAACCATCATACTTATCATTTTTCGAAGCACTAGCATTCTCGGCAAGAAGACGATCTTCCATTGCGATATTTTCATCATCGTCATCGTCAATATCGTCATCCATAACCCAAGTAGGGTCATTTTCATCTTTCACAAACAAATTAACAAGTGGAGCAGCAAATGCTGATGCATTACGAGAATAATTGAAATCAACTGATCTCCTCATTGGTAAAGCCACATTCTCTGCTTCAGCACAATCCACGTACAACTCTAAGAAAATTTTTCCTTGATTGGTTGAAGAAGTCTCCTATTACAAATTCTACGTCTTCGTCGTCTATTACTTTCATGCTAATATATTTATCATTGCACCATATTCTTGCAGTAACCATAGTGATAGATTGATTACCTTTGAGAACTAACTTTTGACTGATTTTTTGATGTCATTCGTCAATGGTTGAGTTGCGCTTGATACGTGTTGGCCTTTTATCACCTTCGAAAACACACCATGTCTGCCCTCAATTTTGCTACCATTATAATATATAACAATACGAACAAAATCAGCATCTGCAGACATTGCAAATATGATGAAGAAAGATGATAAAAAAGAGTTGTGAAGAGGAATAGGGTTTAAATAGGGGAAATGGCTGGAAGAAGCAGGGTGCAGGGTTACGCCTAGTGGGGGCGTGATTGGTGGCATAGTCACGTCTGGTGGGGGCATGTTTGATCACACCTAGGTGGGATGGGACCTGGCTCCAATCACGCCTGGCTGGAGCGTGTTTGAACACGTCTGGACTGGGCGCGTTTGATTGCTATAGATCTGGAATTAGTTTTGAAACTACAATAAATGAGTAAATATTTATTAAAACTGCAATATTTAAATTTTTTTTCCCGAAAATAATGGTATTAGCAATTAAATAAGTAACAATTTCTATAGAAACTGCGGATAAAAAATATAGCAGAAAAATGAGAAATATATATATATAAAAAAAAAAACTGTTTTCATTGATAGTGATTACCGGTCAATGGAAACAAACAAAAACGTTTCATGGATAAAATAAAAGTACGAATGAGTAGTCTTTTTATTTATTTTTATTTAAAAAAGTCTTCAGAGATATACAAAATCACGTGTAAATGTGTAATGGAATATTCTTAAAATCTGCAAAATAGTTTGTGTAAAATTACGTTATAAAATTAATGTGTATAAAAAACATTTCCTTTCAAATTAATGTATATAAAATTAATAGATATGATTTAATTTCTATGTTATTGTTATCCTTATTTATTGTGTGAATAATAATATATATAAAATCCAAAGCCTTATTTATTGTTAATGTTATTTTATTGAAATCTTCAACGGACTTAATTTTCAAAATTTTAAAACATGAAGCAACTATATAGATTTAAGAATGAATATTCAACCTAATCATATTAAAAATGAAAAAGTATTGATTATATAATTGTTGTTCAAATAATATATATATATATATATGATTTAAGTATAATGCAGCTATATTAAATCAAAATTTTAACGTTAAAAAGTTTCAAAGTTTTTTTTGACTGAAAAAAAAACTTAATTACTTAATTTGTAATCTTTAACTATTGAATAAAATTTCAAATTTATTTTTATTAAAACTAGTAATAAATTTGAAGTAGCTAACGGATCTAATAATTATAAAACCAAAATTGATATCAAATGCTTAATTGTTGATCATTCAAAAGGATACTTACAGAATATATAATGAAGATCCAGATCACAAGCCAGTTTACATCGTTATTTGATCCAACAATATTGTCAAGCATAGAGACATTGAAGTGCCTGCATTGGATGGTGGTAGTCTTAGCAAGATTAATTGAGCAGCCGCATCATTCAAATTTAGGTATTGATAGAATGTGATTCATAGAATTTATTTGCTTATAATTTTCAATCTTACTCACTTTTTTTATACCTATGTTAGCAAATCATGACTACTTGCAGCTGCTATCAACACGCAATAGCTACTTACAAGTTACAATTATATTATCAAAAGGTAAGATATTTCTACTATCAAAGAGCAAATTCTAATTAATATATTTGTTATCCTTTTGATAGGTATTTTGTTGAATAATCTATCTTCTACATCTGACATATGATGAAAGTATAGTAAAAGTGTGAGTTTTGCAACTATCAAGACAGTCTCAACATTTATGAGATGAAATATATAATTAGCACATATACAGTGTTAATTATGAAGATGTAGATATCAAATTTATATCTTTTTATTTACTCTATTTAGCATAGATAACATTTTCTGACCATATTTTGAAAATTTTAAATCTTGAACAAATTATAAAATCCAATTCAGCCTAAGTTACTCTCATCATTCAAAATCTATGTATAGTACTAAAAAAACGTTTATTTGGCTTACGTGTCAACTTCATAACATTTTCAAGCTTTTTCTTCCGCTTCTTCTCAACAAGTATTGTCTTCTCTTTATCATCTTCTCATTTTTCTTCCTAACCTCTGCATATTGGAATCATCAACTGCATCTCGGAATGCACGTGTCAAGCCTTCAACAGTTTGTCACTTTTTAAGTATAGCCCTATGCAAGTAACAAAGCACCAGTAGAAGCTAAATGCAGAGCAAGAAGCAAGAAAATTTGTAGGAAAGCAGAAGCAAGCACTATAGCGCTGCATTCTCACCAACTATGACCAGTAAACTCCTCACCAACTCTGCTAATTATTAACGCTTCCTTTTTTCTTCTCTCCACATAGCTTCTTCTACACGTTTCTCCTTTACTATACAATTTTGAAATCTCAAACAACACTGTCTCTTTCTTCTCTTTCTTCGCATCACACCTTCTCTTCTTGTAAAATTCTAAAAAAAAAAAAAATATATATATATATATTTTGTTTATAATTAAATAATAATAATAATTGTAACATTTATAAATAAATAAAAATAATATATATATATATATATAAAAAAAAATCATAATAATAAGGCTTTAAAAAGAATAAGGAAATTTTTTTACTGGAATAACGTGCATGAATATTTTAGTAACTAAAAAAAAAAAAAAAAAAAAATTTCTAAGATAAGTCCCAATCTTAGAATTATCTTCCAGAATATTCAGGTGGCACTACACGTAATGGCTTGCATTTATAATTGTAATGATTAACTTATATAAATATCTCCAAAACTTAGTTACATAAAAACTGGACTACATCTTACCAGTTATAATCCAACCAAATCAACTAGTATATATACCCTGCATATCAGAAAACTTACACACAGGAAAACTCAGCTTTTACTATCTACCTTCTCTAGCTATCATTTCCACTTCCTCTCACGTAAAACTTTCCTTCCTGAAACCAGTCTCGATAAGCCCCTACTTAACTCGCCACAACTCTCAAAGGTAGGCTAGGCTTTAATCTCTAATTTAGAAATTTATTAATTTTAATTCATGTACCTATTAGACCACACTTAGTTTTTGTTTTAGTTTAAAACTTAACTCTTATAAAGATTAATCTATTAAAAGGATACGTGAATTTTTATTATAAAGAACTTGTAGAAATATGTAGATAATTTTGTATAATTAATTTAATAGTTTTGTAGATATTTCAATATTAACTCTTGGAAATTAAGGTAGCATGAAGAGTTAATACGTAAGTATTTTAACTCTGGAAATTAAGATGGCATATACATAAGTAATCACTTTAAATATTAAGATAATAGAAAAAGCTAATTAGGTACGAACTTCACGTAGCACCTCTCGGCATCATGCAAGTGATGTTACCTTCACTTCTTTTAAATAAATATTAACCTACATGAATATAATATAATAAAGTGGTAGTACGAGACTCGGCTTCTGCAGTATCCAACTATGCCCACTTTTAAACTAAAGAAATAGTAGCATGAATAAAATATACTTACGAGCATCTTCCTCCACTTACTCTGTATATGGATCGGCATCCCGATAATGCCGGATTACAATAACCTCGGACCTTCTACCCCCTAACCATCAAAACACCCCGGCTGTTAACATGTTAATAAGCAGCTGTACTATTTTCTCACTTTTGTCGGTTCTTCCTTCATCTAAACCTTATTCCGGTGAATCTTACCTATATACCCGGCCACTCATACCCAATAAAAATCGGCCTGCACCTTCCCGGTAGCATGTACCCAGCTCGGCCACTCTTGATAAAGGAACCCAGCCAATCAAGTTGAAGGAACTCGGTTAAACATGATAAAGGAACTCGGCCACTCATGAAGGAGCTCGGCCACCATGAATAATCAAACTCGGCCACACATGATGAAACCCGGCCACCATGCATGATGTAACTCGGCCCTCACACTCGGTATGTTCCTTTCTCGGTCTCACACATGCAGCCTTAAAACCGACATGCACCATTCTCGGCACGTATGGCTACTCGGCATCACATGCCAGCTCGGCCATACATCCAACCCGGCATGGAACCTTCTCGGCATCACACCTACCGGCATGCACCATGAAACCCGGCCATTCCGTACAATGGAACTCGGCCACCCATACCCAGCCACCATACTCAATGAACCCGGCCATTCATGTTCATGAAAACCGGCCACCATAACTCAAGGAAACCCGGCCATATCTCCAACTCGGCAACAATTGTTGTACGGCATCCGGTTAACTTGGCAACCAATAGCAGCTCGAAGAGCTCAGTAACTCGGCCATCCATGCCAATCGAACCCGGCCACCCTTGCCAAGTGAACTCGGCCACTATGCCGGCCACCCATGCCAAAGTGAACTCGGCCAACCGTGCCAAACTGAACTCGGCCATCCTTAGCACATCAGCTCTTAACATATAATTTTACGTGCCATGCACAAACCAAGTAAGAACCAATCATACCCACGCATCACCTGTACACTGCCGAGATCAAGCCAACAGATATATATACCTCGGCACCCACGCAATCCGACGAGATCCACAGCCTTGGCATCTCGGTTCTTAGTGATACCCGGCTCTACTCATCTTATGAAGTCACGAAAGTAACTATCCAAGTAAGCAAATATTCAGTTCATCCCAGTTTCATTCTTATAGTTATATATATATATATATATATATATATATATATATATATATATATATTTATAATATAAACAGAAAAATATATAGAAATATATTTATAATATAAACAGAAATATATCTATATAGAAATATATATAACAATATATATATATATATATGTAAACTAATTCACTAACCCTGTCTTTGTTATATATTTTACCACTAAAAGTGGCAGCCCTTAATTAAATTCATTTTCAGTTGATATAATTTACAAGGACAAGGTATGCAGTGTTATCTATCTTGCTGATATAGCAATATTTTCCTAATATGGATTTTGAGGAATATATGAGAATGACCCGAGTGTGACAACCGGGCCTATGATATTGCAAGAGATCAGGTGCTAATACATGGAAATTCATGCATGATTAGCGTAAGACGGCCGCAGCATTCCTACATGATGTACACATGTAGAGGCCATGTGCACCTGTGACCATTGTATTTCATTCCATGCATTCATGCATTCATTCAGATATACTGATTTCTTTATCTGTTAAATTATTTAATTA
>PYAF01004326.1:796401-807202 GCA_007407185.1 Glycine tomentella | reverse complement strand
TGGTACGTTGATGAAGTCAGAAATTGTTATGTAGTCACCATGCAGCCAGTTCTCCGAGCTCACATATACTTCGGAGCTCATTTTCCAATCTCTGTTTTTAGTGAAGAATTTAATCCATATGATCCCTTTCTTCAGTTTGCTCCTGTGTATCCAAATCCCGCCACAGACCCTATAATAGTGCTCAGTGAAGGAGACAGTACCGAGGACTATGTTTAAATAATAGGCTGTGACCCTTGTATAAATAACAATGGTTGAAGTACTATGATATGTAAATTATAGTTGGGATATATATATGGCAATGTAAAATAGACAAGGCCTATAATATGATGTATGTTTATATCTAAGTTCCTTTTGTTATTAATTCCTTTCGAAATTTTATTTTTATGTATTTTAATTATTTTAAAAAGACAAAAGAAAATAAAAATATATAATATTAATAATTAAGTAAAATATAGGATGTTACACTTCTCCTCCACATTTGTACGACATCTCTGGCAGAAGGCCAAAGTGTTAATAATAAAAAGGCAGCAAAACACACTGTAACCGCATTCCAGTTGAAGACTGAAGACCAATTAACCAACATTCGCGTTCGTCGTGCTTACTCTTCATCTTCACCGGATACACTCATTTAGGCAACATTCATAGGACGTGGTAAGTTGTTAGTTATGTGGTCATAGAATGTTGATACGGTTTCTCTTTGAGGTTTGCATAACTTCTACAAATGGTTTTTGGTTTTGTCCATTAGCTCTTCGTAGACTAAATTTCGTGGCTGAGGTAAATGATGAAAAAGAAACATGGAAAATTGTTGTCCGAGTTTTAAACATGTGGACTATACCGAAAGGAGCTTTACGTAACATTGAGGCAATATTGGTTGACAAGGTGATTAGTTTTCTTTCAGTGTTGTTCTTAGATTTGTATATCACACAGTTTTATTTACGATAACTTTTGATATTTATTATCTAGGGTGATAAAATGCTGGCTTAGATGAAGAATGTTGATGTTGGGATTGTAAATGACATTTTTCATGTTGGTCAATGTTATCTCATTCAAAACTTTGAGGTGGAAAAAAATACAGGTCACTACAAGGCTATGAGGCATGCTTTCAAGATCAACTTGGTCAAGACAACCAAAATTACTCCCCATGAAATAGTTGACATACCTCAAACAATCTACAGTTTCACAAAGTTTGATGCCATTCTTGATGGATCTGCCACGCCTGATTATTTGATTGGTAATATTTACTTTAAGTATTTTGTACAAGAATGAGTTATATAACATGTTATTAGTGAAATTTGTGTGGTCATGGTATGTTCTTGAAGATGTTATTGGTGAGCTTGTTGAAACTGTTCAATGGCAGTTGGATGGGAAACCAAAGAAAGTCTTTTTCACTCTAAAGGATGAATGGTATTGTTTGATTATCTACAAGTAAATTTTTTTTGTTAAATACTTTTATAGTTCGGCTTCTTCTATTATGTACATGAAAGTTGTTTTGTACTTAAGTGTTGTTGTCCTTGTTCTATTATGACACAGTGGTACTTTGTTAAGTTGTACTTTGTGGGAGGCACTTGCTCTAGAGCTGAAGGATTGTTTGGATCAACAGGTCACTGGTCCTGTGGTGTTGTTGCTTACAATGGCAAAAATCAAAGAAGCTAGAGGTATTGTTAAAAAGTCATGTTTTAAAAGTTAGGTTTTGCTTGATTATAAATAATTGTTGTTGTAATTGAATCATTTTAATACAGGTCCTTATCCTCTCTCTATACAAAATTCCATGTATGGTTCACACATCTTTGTCAACAGCGACATTAAGAAAATAGTTGAATTCAAGGATCGATTGAGTTATTCGTAATTATCATACCTCTATTATTATGGCATAGGCTTATATTGGGTAATGTTATGTTATGATTATATATTTTTAAAATTTTCCAGAATGGATCCAAGTCAAGGAAGTATCAAAGCATATAGCCCAATTGGAAGCCAGATTTCCGGTTCTTCTTCCTATATTAATGTAGATCATTTTTTGTATAATGCACATGTGAAGAATTTAGATCAAGTTAGTCAAGTTACAAAGGTATCATTCATGATAGATGGATTCTTGATTTCCCAATTTTGCAATAAACGCATCATTCTTTGTCATTTCTATTGTAGGAGTGTATGTGTGTCACTGTGGCTACTATACAAAAGTTGTTGGTAGCTAATGGTTGGATTTATGATGCATGCCCCAAATGTAACAAAAAAATTGATGCTCAGGCTTTGCCTGTTATTTGTGTTGGTTGTGGTAATCAAAGTGCTGCCTCTATACCAAGGTAGTGCTGGTACAATTGTTATTTTGATGTTGCTCCTCAGTATGTAAATTTCTTAACTTCTATTTTACTATTGTGCCATAGGTATCGGATTGATGTTATGGTAACTCAGCCACGTGAATTCGCCATTTTTACATTGTGGGATCATGATTGTGTTGCTCTTATAAATGAGAGTGCAGCTGAACTTAAAGAAAAAATTATTGCTGAGGTTGGATATTATGTTTGGCTCAATTTCAGCCTATGATTTGTTCTAATATGTTAAAGCATTGTACTGTTTCTGGTTACTAAGGAAGGCGATTTTGATCCTAGAGATATACTAGAGTCTCTTGATCGTGTGTTGGGAAAAAAATTGGCTTTCAGATTCAAAGTTGTGCCTGGCAATACACAATATTTTGTTTCTCAAATATATGAAGATGATACATTGGTCAACACTTTTCTTGGACAAATTTCAACCTTTGATATCCAGGTTTTTATATTATCTGGACTTACTACTGTATGTTTTGTCTTGTGGGGGTCTTCGACAATCCTAATATTATTATTCTTGTGTTTCATTGATGTTTTCTTTCTTGTGATGGACAAGTGCTCTTGCATAGATTTGAAATGTTGGTAATATTTAAAATGTTTATATTACACATATAGGATTTCCCACGTTTTTATTATGAATATTTTGCAGTTTGTTTAACTTCAATGGATATCTGGTGTAACTGCTGAAAAAAAGAATTCCAATCTTGGTAATATTTAAAATGTTTATATTATACTTATAGCATTTTTCAAGTTTCTACTTTGAATTTTTGGCAACTTTGTTTTACTTTAATGGATATCTGCCGTGTCTAAAAAAATAGATTTGAAATGTTAGTAATATTTAAAATGTTTATATTACACATATAGGTACACATATAGGAATTCCCACGTTTCTATTATGAATATTTTGCAGTTTGTTTGACTTGGATGGATATATGGTGTAACTGCTGAAAAAAATTCCAATCTTAGTAATATTTAAAATGTTTATATTATACATATAGCATTTTCCAGGTTTTGCTTTGAATTTTTGGCAGCTTTGATTCATTTTAATGGATATCTGCCGTGTCTATAAAAATAGTAAAAAAAGGGCCAAAAGTTTTCAACAGCCAGAGGAGAATCAAGCTATATTCATGGTTTTTGTGGCTGCTATTTCTTTGTTTTGAACCTGGTATTTCTTTAAAGTGCAGCCTATATTTATACAATAAATTTAGAAAAAAAAAATGCATTAGACATTTGCAGTTTTATACCTATGCTAGGATTCTCATACCAATTTATTATGTTTCTGATAAATTACATGATGTCAAACATATATTTACCACAACTCATATTGATTCTAGGAAGTGCAGTTTTCAATATAAATGATATGCATAATTGGTAACCCAAAAGATTTTCTACCCCAGAACATACTGAAAAACAAGAGCACATTCGGCTTCCTGCAGAACAACCTTCTCTGATTTTGCAGCCCACTTCATTTTACAGCACATTCGGTCACCCCAACAACATTCCCATCTGGTAACCATTTCTAATTTGTTTTGAACTTCGAGTGGTTGTTACTGCATAATTCTGCTTCCATTACAGTATCCACTTTGGGAGGCTAATTGAAATTTTAACAATTTTAAAAAACTCATATATGTACCCTGAGGAACTGCTTATGGATATATATGGTTATATTTTAGTATTATATCTTATTCATTTCTCTTGGGTTGTCTTAGGCTTAACACTTCTTTATTAAGAAATTCTTGAATGATCTACAACTACCACACTTATATATAATTTTAGTCAATTTTTACATGATGCATCTTTTAAATTTTCAATATAGGTTAAAAATTAACAAGACTTAGTTATCTGTCATGTTCACTAAAGGTTACCACCATATTTTATGTTAAACCACTTAAACTTGCAGTTTTAGTTGTTATGGAATTTTCAAACTTCCTTTGCAAACTACAATTTGGGCTTTAAAAAAATTGACCATATGTGGTGGTTGGCATGATGCATTAATGTATATGTGTAGTTGTTCAACACAGACATGATTAGCAGATATGGGAACACATTATTGAAATCTAAAACTAATGAATGTTGTTATACCAACTGCTCTTGGGAAGAAGTTTCTTTATTTCATACCAACACTTAACAATAGACAAAGCCCTACATTCCTCAACAGTAATCAATATCATACTTCAAATAGTAGTGGTTTATATTCCCATTCATTTCCCAAACAAGCAATTATAGACTACATAGTTTGCTTTTCCAAGTATATGGTTCAATTTTTTACTAACTAATGCTAATAGAATTGTACTTTGTATTGCTTATTCTAACTTTCTTTTTTATGAGATCTTGCTAACAGTCATTATGCATGTTAATCTATTCTACAACTGCATATCTTATACTTGAGATTTTACTTGATTTCTGACCATATACATTCATGTATCTGGTTTTGCATGTGCTGAAAATACAAATAAGCATGACTCATTCCTGTACTGCATATGCATTTGATGTTACAGACTTGCCACTAACCATACACATTTCGATTCTACTTATATATTTGATGTGACTTTCTGATTTCTAATATTTTTTCAATTACATCCACAATTAACCCAATTCATAATTGTTATGTTGTTGTCCAATTCAGCAAAAATGGATCCAAATAAAGTTAATACCAAGGAAATGGTAAAAACCATGATGCAAATTGAGAGGACATCTGATGATTGTGTCAACACTGTGCATATTATAGACCAGGTAAACTGTTGTCATCATTTGTTTTCCAGTATACATACCATTATGACTGATTCTCTATTGGTTTTCATAATACATATCAGAGATTTCCAAAAGCTTTGCAGTCAAATGGAAAGATCAGTTGGATGAAACATGGCATCTGATTGATGCTCATGGAAATCATGATATAGTCAAGTACGACAAGTGCCTAAAATATCCTCGAATTCAGGCAGGCTGGCCAGCAATCACGGAGTACTACCATCTTGAACATAATTGTCAGATAACACTGACACATTATGGGCAATCTATCTTCCTGATTACTATGTTTAAAACTGCTTCTCAGCCCCATGCATTCCCAAAATGGCACTCCTTATACAAACAAAATCCTGACTCTATTGTATTCAGTGTGATGCTAAATGAACATAAGATCTCTGCCAGTGCATTGGTGAGTTATAGATTACTATTTATTATGGTAATTTTTACATTTCAAAATTAGTCTCACTATAACTGTTTCTAACAACAGTTGTTATTAATTTCAGGATCTCCCTAGCACAATGTACTACTTCCTGAAGGACACAGGTTTCACACAGATCTGTTTTGATGAAACAACACCATGCAAGCTTGTGTTTAATCATTGGAGAAAGAGCGCTAAAATAGGAGCTGGTTGGAAAGCTTTTGCAAGAGATAATGATTTAAAAACTAATCATGAGTTTATCATGGAATTTCCATACCCAACAAGCAACATAGTGCACTGGTTTATGTGTTGATTGTAAAAATGATGATTAATATTTCCTATTAGCTTTAATATTTAACTATTGTGATTACAATTATCAGCCTTACTGTTTAAACCTTGTGTTTAAAATTTTACTCTTTAACTTATATTGCCACTTATGTTTAAAAATTATTGTTGTCTTGCATCTACTATATTGCCACTTATGTTTAAAAATTTCTGATGTAGCCTTATGCAGAACTTCCAAAAAGCTTTGTTTTAGATTTTAAAAAAGATTTGGATGAGATATGGCATCTGATAGATTGCCATGGAAATTATCATTTTGTCAAATACAACCAGTGCTTGAACAACCCTTTAATTGTTGATGGATGGACAACAATTAAAAGGCACTATGGTCTTCAAGGAGATCATCAGATCACATTAACCATCTATGCCAAATCCCTATTTTTTATAACAGTTTTCAAAAGCAATTCTCTACCACAAGCATTTCCACATTGGCATTCTCTTTACAAATCAAACCCTAACTCCATTATCTTCCACATACTCTTGAACAAACACAATATGACATCCACTGTTATGGTAAGATTTTATTGACTTGGATACTATAACATTGAAATATTTAAATGATTTACATCCATATATAGAATTCTAACATTCTATAATGTATATTCCAGGATTTACCCAGAAACATGTATGATTTATTAACTAAGGCAACATTCACAAATATTGTTTTTGAAGAAACCAAGACATGCAAAATTGTCTTCAACCATTCACACAAACACGCTAAAATCAGCTCTAGATGGAAATCATTAGCAAGGGAAACAATTTCAAACCACATCTGGATTTTGTAATTGAGTTTACTGATCCGACCAACAACCATGTACTTTGGTACATCAGTTAAAGATAACTTTTGTCTTAACTTTATAAAGTCTAAATTCTATGTTGCATACTATGTTTTGTTCTTATAATTATAACTTTTATAACACTTAACTATTAAGACATTACAAATATTTACTATATTCACTTTCCTGACTCAATGTACTACTTATATTTTAAATGTCCACATAAACGTCATAATCCAACAATTACAAAATATTTTGTTAGCAAAAAATGCAGTGGAGCGAGGCGGAGCGGAGAGGAGCGAAGCGAAACGACCCATGCGTATGCATACGGGTAAAAAAATACTAATTTAGATAGTAAAAGAAGAGAGACAAGTACAACTAGATACAATATTCTATATTTTTATTCTCTCTCTCTTTTTTTTTCTTTTCGTATTAACATGATTAGAAATACAACTTTGACCTTAATGAGTTATCAAAACTCAATTTACTTAATTGTTTTTATTTTATTTTAGGTATCTTTGATATGTTTTAGATAATTTATTTTTAGTCTTTTTTTTTTTACTTCATCTCTTTTTTCCTTTTTTTTTTATCTTTTTATATTTATTATTAGGTTTATCTATCACCTACTCCAATTAGCTTGAATTAAAAGTGCTAGTTGAGTAGTATTATGTTGATCTTTTGAAGAGATAAGGATGCTTATATGCATTCACAATGACAAGGTACAACCATGTATATTACGCTCAATTCTACCTGCAACGCTCAGTAATTTTTTTTCTTCTTTCTTTTTCTTTTTCAGTGTTCTCTTTTCTCCTTTTTGGTGTTAAGAAATACAACTTTTACCTTATTGAATCATCAAAACTCAATTTAGTTAGTTTTTTTTAAAAAAAAACTTTAGATATCTTTGAAGAGATAAAAATGAATGGATGCATTCACAATGACAACTTCCAATTTATAACCTATTGAAAAAAATTGTATTTTTGTTTATTCCATTTGTGTATATTTTTTCTTTACTTAAAGTTTTTAGAGTTCAACTTTACAGTATACTAATCAAATTTAATATATTAATACTATTTTATTATAAAATTATGCACAAATTTAAAATATTTTTAAAATATATTCATACACCATTTTAACAAAAAAATACATTTTTAAAAATTTAAATTACTCACATTAATGCTTTTATTATATAATTTATGCACAAATTTAAAATAGTTTTAATAATCAAATTCGTGCACTGAAAAAATACATTTAGTGAAAAAATAAATTACTCATATTAATGTCATTTAAGTTAATAATCTATTTCTATGTAAGCAACCCCTAAAGGGGCAAGCCGCAAGTGTAATCTTTTAAAACCGATTCGGACCGGCCGGTCGGACCGGTCCGACCGGGAACCGGTGGCAGCTCCGGGCCGAGTTGGTGTGAAACCGGCCATGCAAGTGGCTCGGTTAGGCTCGGTAAGAACCGGCCGGTTTTTGAAGAATCCGACGACTGGACGAGTTTAGGAACCTGGTGCTTCCTCCTTCAGTGCATCGTTTTGGCCTGACATTTAGACCGCGTCGCCGTCACCGTTGCCGCAGTTACCACCGTGTCCTTCACCGCGCTGCCTCCATTGGTAATACATCACATAATTTCTAAAGATTAAAAAAAAAATTAAAATAAAGAACATTATAGAAAGTAAGAACGGAGACATAAGATGTAAGAACGGTACTAGAAAACCAAGCTAAATCAATTACCAGCTCATAAGGAGTAAGAACAGCAAAAGAAAAAAAATGGTGCAATTGAAGAGAAGGAGAAAAAAAGCAAACAACGCTGCAAAGGTTGGAGAAAAGAAGAATCCCGAAGAGTTGGAGAAAAGAAGAATGTATATCAGGGAAGTAGGGTTATTTGGGCCAATTTGCTTTCCGCACCTATGTTTTTGCTTTCTACTCTCTCTCTCTCTCTCTCTCATGGTTTTCCTTCTTTTTTTACGTGTCCTTTTTTTTGTGTGCGTTTTCTTTCTTTTTTATCTTTTCATATTCTTTTACGTTTCTTTTTATTTTTACAATTTTCTATTGTAGGTTTTCTACTTTTCCTTTCTCTTTATGATTCTTCTTCTTAGTATTTACGTTTCTTTTTACTATCATTATATTGTTATTATAATATGATATATAAATAATATACAATATCATAAACAATAATATTACAAATATAGAAATAAATATTAATTTTCATGTAATAATTATATTAAGATTTTTATTTTGAAATTATATTTAAAATAATTTACTAAATACATCTTATTATTCAATTTTCAATTCTCTCCCACTAATCAGGTAATACTGTGTTTCTTTATTTTCTTTAATTTTAGTTTGTTTTCATATTTTATCTGTAATTTCTTAAGGCACCAATTTCATATTTGCTAATTGTTTGAATTTTTTCGAGCTTTTTAAGGATCAATAATGAAAAGCACGGTAAACTGCCATTTTTTTTATAACTTTAAAATTACAAAATACTTTACTACTCTCTTCTATGCTTTTAAACTGTCCAGCTTTTTAATTTTAAAAACCTCACAATTATTAGCGATCAAGAAATTTTTTTAGGGGTATATTGGATTAGTATTTTAAAACATTATTTTAGTATAAAAAGTCTTGTGAATTTTAAAGAATATGTAGGAATAATATGACTTATACTAATATAATTTTTTTAATATTTTAATAGCTAAATTGATTATAACTTTATGTCTTCCTATATTAATCCTTCTTGCAATAATATTTTCTCATTCTCACTTTTGGATTTGAACAACATATTTAAAGTTATACGTTGGTTTTCTAATTTTTTAAAATTATTATAATTATTTCATGATAAATTCAATTACATGTTTAAATGGGCAGAAGGGAGTGGTGATGGTGAAAAATTTGTATGAAGGTTACTAAGTTATGTGGATGACGAAATTAAGGGTGATAGCCACAAAAATATTGCATCGGTCTGGTGATGAACATGATTAGTATAAGAAAAATATAGTTAACCTTAGCATATAAGACAAAAATTAATTTAGAAAAAAACAGAAAAATGAAAAGGTAAAGAATATATTTGACATTTTTTTATTTCAAAAGAATAGTATAAATATATATGACACACATCTTAAGAATATTAAAGAGAGAAGATGATATATGTAATGAGAGAGAAAAAAAGAGTATGATAACAAATATAAAACTAAAGAAAAAAGTTTAGTAAAATCTCAAAAGTTTGAGTAAGATTATTTGATACAATGTTGTGAAAATCAACCTGGTCACTCACCCAATCAAAATAGTGAGTCAATGATTGAATCAATGGATCACTAATTAATCTGATTTGATCATATATATATATATATATATAGCATAATTTAATTAATAAGTTCATACTCCAAATTTAAAATACTAATATTGTCTTATGCTATTATTCTATTATTATCAATAAAAGTGACTATGTGAATAAATAGTAAACTAAGTGGAAAAAATAAAGAGAAAAAATATAATATTAAAAAATATTTTTCATTTATTTTGATATAATTTAAAATTTAAAATAATTAATTGTTTAGTTCTTTTTCACTAATTTTAAAATAAGAGAAGAAGAAATAGAAAAGAAAGAATAATTCAGAGAGAAAAAAAAAGAATTAAGCTTAAGAAAAAATATAGGTGCAAGAGCCCAAGCCCACGCAGAGTTAAACTAAAAAAATTACTTTCCATTCTAGGCTTTATCATAGAAAGGGTGCAGTTTTTTTTTTTTTTTTTTTAATTACGTTTGGGGTTACAATTTAAATTTTTACCAAAAAGGTTGATTTAGGATTTCCATTTTTAATTTTTTAAACTGAAATAGTAAAAAAATTTACAATTTTAGTGTATATTTTTTTAACTGTAAAAAATTTTACGACTTTCATATCACTTTTTTTTTCCTTTTTCTCATTACTATTTCAAAGTCGTAATAAGTCAACTCTTTATTTTTTTTTACCTTTTAATTTCAATTTTTGTTTTACTTTTTTTCAATTTCTTTTTTATTTTTTTAACTTTTTTATACATTTTTTTAACTTTTTAAAATGATAAATAATTTTGTTTTAAATATGTTATTTTGTTTTTGTATACATTTTTTTTTAATTTTTTTTATACGTTTTTATTTTTTTTAACTTGTTTTCTTATTTTTTTTAGTTTCATTTAATATTTGAATATATTTTTTATGTTCTT
>PYAF01004326.1:757936-796301 GCA_007407185.1 Glycine tomentella | reverse complement strand
CTATGTGGAGTAGGGTCGCGTACCCATTTATTCCCTAAAGGTATGTGCCTTTACTAGGGGACTTTTTTAAAGGCACATACCTTTAGGGAATAAATGGGTACGCGACCCTACTCCACATAGTAGGGATACAAGACATTCAGTTGGGAGTCTTTGCACTCAATGCGGTCTGGCTCGTACCGATGTCATGGTTGAAAGGGTCCTATGACAATTTAAATGGTATGGGTTACAACCAGAACAGACATGCGCCAACAAAGTGTAATTTGTTCTCCTCGTATGTAGCTCGTACCTTTTGTTTGGAAAGTGTATCTAACTCGTTCTCTCTTGGTCGAGCTTCTATGCCCCTTTACTAATCTTAGTCAAGCCGCTCAAAAAGTTTTGTACTACCATCAGTAGCTTACAGCGTCAAGCATTTAAAATAAATAGTCAATTCCTTAATCATATATGTACTTATAGGTCATCATTTGAAAAATATGGGCTGCTATTTCAGCAGTTGGTGTTGGAGGACTGAATGCCAGTCGAAAGGCGCATCTATGACTTAATACCTAATTTATTCTTCATCAATAGAGCATACATATCACTATACTTAAATATTGATTGAATATCCTTATTATTATAAAAATGTCTTCTAAGTATCTCGGAAGCACGGGGAAGTATAACCTTAGATAGAAATTCGGGCATCAAGTACCAATCAAAGAGAACGAAGTGCACTACACTTAGCTCTCTAGGTTAACGTCCAATCCTGTCCACCTAGTATCGTATTGTATAAACACGGCTTAAGGCCTTCCGTTCTTTTCCCACTCTCTCATTGTCTGCTTTAGGTTGTGCAGGGCCTCCCTCCCGTTTTGTAAGCAATTTCCAACAATTGTTCCTTTGCAATGACAATAAATAAAAGTCAAAGACAATCTCTCAAAAATGTTGAAATTGATCTTCTAAGACCAATTTTTTTTCACATGAACTACTGTATATGGTCATATTAAGGATTACAACAGGTGAATGATTGAACATTCTTAAATGTAATAAAGATAAAAATAATTCAAGTAACATTTCAAATGTTGTTTATAGAGAAGTTTTTCAAAATCTAAATTTGGTAGCATATTATTTTCTATCATGTACTTCTTAACTAAACTAAGCTAATATAATATTTCAATATTTGTTATCATTTTTTTTCTTTTTTTTCTTAATTTGTATAACCTTCAATATTAATTTGTGGTTTCAAATTCACAAAGAAATATAACACGAGATTGAAACTTAAAAATCTTTACTATTAGAAACATAAGAATAGGTGAGCGAAGGAAAAAGCTATGCATAAAATTTAAGAAAAAAGTTTGATAGACATTTAATGTATTATTCAATATCAGAGAGAGAAAAAAAAGACAAAAGTATAGATATAATATGATTTATAATGTGATAAGAGGAGATAAATAAAATGAGAAACATTAATAAAATATTTAATATAAAATATATTTTACTTATCTATACTCAAAATTTAGTGTCATGAAGTCCACACAATCAAACACCACCACATTTAAAATACGATTGTTTCTCTTCCTCCATAATGACCACAACACCACGCACCATACCACTTCCCATTTCCTTACATCAGTTTTTTTCCCCCTCTATTGAATGAGTGCTGCAGAAAATGATTGACAGAATGTTTCCATACTAAGCTGGGAGAAAGGGCAGATTATGCTATCACCATTAACCTGTCCTGAATATTTTTGTGCCTCAAATTGTCCTTACTCAATACCTTATACATTGAGTAATGGGTGAAACACTTAACTGGAAATAGTTGTGATGCTTTTCGTTCTTGTTGGATTAGATTAATATTTGACCTTGATTTTGAATGCTATAATAAGAAATAAGAGAAGCATCCCCATCGTATGCTTGGAAAGCAACGGGCTATAGGAAGCAATATTGCTACCAAAGCAAGTGTCTTTGTAGTCGCGGACGGGTTGCTTCCTCAGCACAGTTGGTAGCTGAATCAAAACCATAAATTTTTGCAACCATTTTTTTTATGAAGTGCAACCATCTTTTTATGTTCTATTTGTTTGCTTTGGACAAACAAAATTCCTCTTTCAAACTATTTTTCATTCCATTTGGCTAACCAGTAATGACTAAGTTATACTTCTAACTTTACTATCTATATACCTACACTTGGAATCAGAGTGATGGATTCCAAAGTGAAAATCTTGCATGAAACTGCTCATCAACTTACGAAGTACAAAACAGAACTTCTCAAAAGTAAACACAACATAGATCTCACTCTATGCTATGCACAATGTTTCCCTGTTGTGATATGCTAATGGCAGCAGAGAATCTTCTTGGATGGTTCATGTAAAACTCAAAGACATAAAAAAAGTGAAAACCAATAGACCACACTTGCACTAATGGAAAATAGTATCTATCTATTCCAATTTATTTTATTCCCAACCTCTCATAGTCTCATTAATAGATAATTTATTATTATTATTATACAATGGGATGGGTATAGAGTCTAGACCCTAGGAGAAAGATGAGCCATCAATGCATTTTTCATCACCACAGTGAACTCTTGTTTTTCGGACAAATCCACATCCAATCCTTCTGGAACCTTCCACTCAAAATTCAAAACCAAATTGGCCACAAAGTACTCCAAATGAAGCAAAGCCAGATTATAGCCAGGGCAAATCCTTCTCCCAGCACCAAACGGCATCATCTTAATCTCCTTACTCCCAGTTATATCAAACCCTTCATCATTCAAAAACCGCTCTGGCTTAAACGCCATTGGATCCTCCCATACCTTAGGGTCCCACCCCATCTCCGCCACCATGAAATTCACCGTCCCATTCTTTGGCACCAAATAATCATTAAAAACTACGTCCTCAGTGACAGCATGCGGCAAAACAAAGTGTCCTGGCGGGTGTCGCCTCAACCCTTCCAAAATCACAGCTTTCAGATAAGGAAGTTTCTGCAGATCTTCCTCTTTCACTTCTCTCACTCTCTCACCCAACACGTTTCTAATCTCCTCCACCACCCTTTCTTGCACGTGCGGGTACTTCACCAAATTCGCCGTTATCCACTGCAACGCCGTGGAAGTAGTATCCGTACCCGCGTTCATAAACTCGGTGCACAGCGACACCATTTCTTCTTCGCTCAGCTTGCGTTTCTCCTCAGGCAACACCAAATCCAACAACGTGTCAACATAGGAAACTACGAAGCCATCACAACCTTCCTTGTCTCGCTTTTGCTTCTTGGCTCTTATAAGCGGAACAAACACGTCCATTTGCTCCTTGCGGAACCTGAGAAACTCCTCCCAACGTTTGTGGAACAAGACCCGTGTGACTCTGTTCCAGAAATTGAGGATGTTGAACCTATTGAAGCCCAGAAGCATTTGTCGCAGCACGCGCTCGATGTCTCTGACTTTCCCATCGTCGAGTTGTTCACCGAAGCACATGAAGACGAGCAAGCAGAACATGGCGTAATGGAAGTGATCGATGACTTTTATTGAATAGTTGGATTGTGATGAATCTGATTTGAGGCGCGTGAGGAGGGTGTGGAGGACCCGCTTGCGGATTTCGGAGAAGGACTTGACACGGGAGGGGTGGAGCATCTCGGAGGCGAGGTTGCGGCGGAGGGTGCGCCACGTGGCGCCGTAGGAGGCGGAGCTGATGTTGTGCTGGTTGCTGGATACGATTTTGCTGACGGCGAGGGCCTTGGGGCGGTCGGAGAAGAGTGAGCCGTTTTGGATGAGGGCTTGGTGGGCCAGGGAGCGGTCGGCGATAAAGACGGAGCGCTGGGAGCCGATGCTAAGAGTGACGATGGGGCCGTATTTGGAGTGGAGGGATCGGAGGATTAGCTCGAGTTCGGAGAAGGTTTTTCGGAGCCATAGGATGCTTGTGATGATTGGGATGTTGGGAGGGCCTGGTGGGGTGGTGATTGTTTTTTTGTTAAGGGAGAAGATGGCTCTGATGAGGGTACAGACAGAGAGAGAGACGAGGACGATGAACCAGGCTTCCATGTGTAGTTCTCGTTGTTTCAGTTCACCTTTTCTCGAGAGTGAGCCAAGGAAGTTTTGTAGTCTTGTAGATATAGGTGTGAGAATCAATCACCACTTGAAACAATGCGCTATTGGCTAAAGGATGGATTTTTTGTTGGCAGTGGGCAGAAGGGTGGATTAAAAAATATAAAAGGAATAAATAAATATATGAAAATTATCTTAAATAAATAAATTGAATATACTGAATATATTATCATCCAATCACATGTCTGCGGGAAGGAGTGATAATTTTTAAGTATGATTAAATTTTAGATTGAAGATCGAATTTTGTGTAAATATTTGAAGGTACTATCATGCCGTCAAAGGTCAAAATCACGATGATTATAAAATAAATTAAATAATTATTTATTTTAATCTATAATAATAGATAAAGGAAACATTTTCTGTTTGGTTTTCATTTTTTTGACAGTTTTATTCTTAAATGTCATAAAAAATTTATACATTATTCTCTTTTGAGTGATGTGGAAATTATAACTTGCAATTTGTTTGTTAAAAGGATGCTTGAAAATTAAATAACTAGACACTCCTCACCTTCACCTTCTGCTTGGTAACTGCACACTTTCCCATCTTTTATTATTTTGTAACTGTATCCTCTTATTTTTTAAACACAAGCAAAAGCTGCAACATTTCCCGTCTCCATTCACAGTTTCTATGCAACCCCATTTCACTAATCAATCTCCACATTAGAAAAACAAAAACCCAAAAGAGAAAAAAAAAAGAAAAAAAAGTAGAATTTCTTCTCCTACCATGGCTTCCAAGAACATGCAAAGCAACCACGCTATCACCAGAATGTGCAACTTTGACCAAAGCCCACGTGAGCAATTCTTTGCTGGAGGAGTCCATCTTCACCCCCACCACCATCGTGCGGCCGCTGCCTCGGTTGGGTTCTCTGGCGAGACCTGTTTGCAGCATTTTTTTTTACGTTAATGAGACAATTAGAGTGATGTCGTTTTGTGTTGTCGCAAACATGAAATGAATAAAATAAAATAAAATAACAAATGGAAATTTTCTTTTCTTTTTTTAAAAAAAAAAAGGAAATTAATAATAATCTCATGATCTCCCTAATTTAGTTAATAATCATTCTACACTCAGAGATGATATCAACTTGCAATCTGCCACATGATAATTGTCTTTAAAATTTGGTCATGTGGACTGGTTCTATCCTGATATATACAAAAACATTAATTCACATAGGACGTTCTAGCTTGCATAAAATCTGTTAAATAATCACATGGTGAAAGTTTTGATTAGTGAGTCAAGTAAGAGTTTGTTGTTGGTTAATATTGGTTTTATGTTGAATTACTTGTAATTAATCTTGATAGTGGTGCAAAACAACTAATACCCACTTTCCTTATTTTTATGCAATTTAAAAAAAATTAAATTAAACTTGTATAGCATCCCTTAATTTTAGCACACTTTAATTAATCTTTTGATGGCATGAGGCACTAGGCTAAAGCACTTTACTTGATATTTAGTTGTTTTTTTCGCTTCTTATATGATTATGTGTTTTTGTTTACTTGAAAGTTTATTAATTTATGTTACTCATAATTTATTTATGCAATAAATTGCTGAAATTATGAGTTATGCTTTTAAATTATTTATTTATTTAAATTATATGCTTATTTATGAAATTTGTTTAAGCATATGATATTATTCATAAATAAGCTTATTGAATAACTATATGCAATATTATTTTAATTTATTTGCATTATTAAGGATGTTATGTAAATATTTGGCTCTTATTAAGAATTAATTAATATTAAATTGATTAATCTGAATGATTGATTACTTAATTTTATTGTTTATGGTTAAATGCAATAAAATTAATTTTGGAAATAAGAAAATATTTTGTGATCTTTATAATTCAATTGATTAAAGCCTAGCCACAACAACTTTAATTATTTAAATTATATATTAAGAGCATCTAGATCACATAAGGTAAATAATATTTATTGTAATTAGTCATATATATAATATAATAGATATTATCTCATATGAATTTCTATTATAGTTTTATATGATTAATCAGGATGAAATATTAAATTATATTTCTTGACTTGCCCATAGGAATCAGGAAACATAACTAAATAGTTTTATCATGATTTTTATATGAATTTAATTGAATTAAAATTTTAGCCCATAAACAAATTTTATGTCGCTAAATTCATAATTTTGAGCATGACTTACATTGGTAAATCATGATACATTATTATTTTATTTTGTCTCAAATCTTAATGATAAGCATATATGTTGAATAATTTTGCAGCTATACAACCTATTAATACAATTGATGTCCCATAATTGAAAGGGGATAATTACCCTATCTGGAAGGAAAGGATTCTTCTGAAGTTAGGGTATATGGACATTGATTATGCTATCAGAAAAGCTGAACCACCAGCAATTACAGAGAACAATGAACTAGAGGAGGTGGATTTGTATAAGAAATGAGAAAGATTCAATCGACTCTGTGTGATGTTCATTAAGATAAAAATATCGGCTAGTATTAGGGGCTCAGTTGAACAGTATGATAATGTGAAAGTGCTCCTGAAGTTCATTGATGAACAATTTGAGACTTCAGGAAAGACATTGGCTAGTACCCTGATAATGAAGTTTTCTTCTATGAAGCTCACTACTCTGAGAGGTGTGCGTGAGCACATCATGCAGATGAGGGACACTACAGCTCAACTTAAAACTTTGGAGGTGGACATGTCTAATTCCTATCTGGTGCATTTCATTTTGAATACTCTCCCAGCACCATATGGCCCTTTAAGATCTCCTACAACACAATAAAGATAAATGGTCTATCAATGAACTCATGACCATGTGGGTTCAGGAGGAGGGGAGGTTGCAGTTGGAACAAGGAAAGAATTCTCTTATGACAACTGAAAGGAAGGATAATAAGAAAAACCATAAGAACAATGGAAGTGGTAAAATATCACCTCAAGTTGGAATTAAGAAAGAATCCAGGTATTTCTTCTGTAAAAAAAAGGGGCACATGAAGAAATATTGTTCAAAGTTCAAGCTATGGTTTGAAAAGAAAGGTATGCATATCTTTTTAGTTTGTTATGAATCTAATATGATTAATATTAATCATAACACATGGTGGATTTATTCTGGTTCTACAATCCATGTTTCAAATACCTTACAGGGTATGGAAAACCTAAGGAAGTTAGTGGGAAGTGAGTTATGCATCTATTCAGGAAGTAGGATGAGCTCACCTGTGGAGGCTATTGGGACCTACAATTTGATTTTAAGTAGTGGTTTTGTTTTGAATTTGGAAAAGACTTTTTATGTTCCTAGTTTTTCTAAGAACTTAGTTTCAATTTCGAGACTAGTACCTTTTGATTATTACTTTACATTTTATGTGAGACATCTTTTAGTTTGTTTTATAAATCTAAGTATGTTGGGAATGATACATTGTCTGACGGTCTTATATATATTAATTTGAAAATAATACCACTTATGACGCTATGCATGTTAATGTTGGCACGAAACAATGTGTTATGAATGAAGATTCCTCTATGTTGTGGCGTCGGAGATTAGGATATATCTCCATTCAGAGAATTAAGAGATTGGTACATGATGGAGTACTTAATACTTTAAATTTTACTATTTTTAAGACTTGTGTAAACTGCATTAAGGAGAAGCAAACTAACAAGTCAAAGAAAGGTGCCAAGAGGAGTACCAAATTATTAGATCATAGGCAAAAAAATCAAAATAATACTTTTTTTAATAAAAAATTACCAATTTGAGGCTGTTTTGAAACATATTACAAATCTGAGGTAGGGAGACACACCCAAATCTGGGGTAGGGAGACACGCCCAAATTGGACGTGACTGGTCACGCCCAATTTGGGCGTGACACCCCCTTGAGTCACGCCTAAATTTGGCGTGACTAATTCGGTCGCTAACAGTTTTTGCGACGGAATATTGTGGTTTTTTTATATTTTTATGTTTGCAACCACAATATGCCGTCGCAAAAACTGTTAGCGACTGAAATAAAGACAAAAAATTGCGTGTTTTAATTTTTGATGTAAAATATCATTTAATATTATTTATTGTTATTTTTATCTAATTTTAAAGTATTTTTAAACCGATCTTCATCATAGATATGATCTTTTTTACTTTTTTTTAATATTGTTTTATTTAGTATAATTATTTAATTTTATATGATTTTATTTAATATATTCTGGATTTTTGGTATATCTAATTTTTAATATATTGTTTTATTTAATAATTTCTAAATTTTTATATGGTTTTGTTTAATGTTTTTTGGATTTTTTATATAACTAATTTTTAATATAATATTTTATTTAATAAAAAATTTCAATTTTATTTTGGAATTTGAAAAATTGATTTTTTTTTTAAATTGTAAATAATTTTTTAATATAGAAAGCATTTTAAACAAAATTAGATGCCTTTAAGGTATTTAAATTGGAAGTAGAGAAACAATGCGGTAAGCAAACTAAGATCGTGAGATCAGATAGAGTGGAGAATATTATGGTAGATACACTGAGGATGGGCAAGCGTCTGGTCCATTTGCGAAGTTTCTTCAAGAGCCTGAGATAGTTGCCCAATACACCATGCCTAGTTCTCCATATCAGAACGGTGTAGCAGAAAAAAGAAACCAAACATTAATGGATATGATGCGAAGTATGCTTAGTAGTTCCAAGCTTCCTAAGTCATTGTGGGTTGAAACACTGAAGATGAGCAGTGTACATATTAAACCGAGTTCCAACTAAGACTGCTACAAAGACGCCATTTGAGTTATTTAAAGGTTGGAAGCCGAGTTTGCAACATGTATGCATTTGGGGATGCCCGTCTAAGGTCGGAGTTTATAATCCAAAAGAAAAAAAGCTTGGCCTAAGGACCATTAGTGGGTATTTCATTGGATATGCTAAAAGGTCTAAGGGATATAGATTTTACTGTCCATCTCACAATACTAGGATTGTGGAATCAAGAAATGTTAAATTTCTTGAGAATGACTTGATTAGTGGGAGCGATCAATCTAGAGACTTTGTTTCTAAGAAAGATCATTCAGTTGCTCAACCATCCACTTCAATTCTGAGATTGGTTGTTGTTAATAATACCCCTCCAGCTCATCCAAGTGTTATACAACCAGTCATTCAAGATCCACAACCTGCTGATAATCTAGTAGATCAAGTTGATCATGAGGAACAACAAAAAATTATTGATCAACCAGTTGAACAACAACTTCCTCAAGAAGATAATGAAACAACATTGAGGAGATCTACCAGAATAAGAAAATCAGCTATATCAAATGACTTTGTTGTGTATCTACAAGAATCTGACTATAATATTGGAGTCGAAAATGATCCTGAAACGTTTTCACAAACCATGAGTTCTAAGGAATCAAACTTGTGGTATGATGCTATGAAAGATGAGATGAATTCTATGGCATTGAATGGAGTCTGGAATCTTGTTCAGTTGCTTGATGGTGCAAAGGTCATTGGTTGTAAATGGGTCTTCAAAACTAAGAAAGACTCATCAAACAACATTGAGAGATATAAAGCAAGACTCGTAGCCAAAGGATTTAATCAAAAAGAAGGAATCGACTACAAGGAGACATTCTTTCCCGTATCTAAAAAAGATTCTCTTCACATTATTTTAGCATTGGTTGCACACTTTGACTTAGAGTTGCAACAAATGGATGTGAAAATGGCTTTTCTCAATAGAGACCTATAGGAAGAGGTTTAAATGAAACAACCTGAAGGATTCTCCTCTAGTAAGGGTGAGCAATTGCTGTGCAAGCTTAAAAAATCTATATATGGATTGAAACAAGCCTCCTGTCAGTGGTACTTGAAATTTCATGACGTTATTTCTTCATTTGGTTTCATAGAAAATGTTATGGATCACTGTACATACCAGAAGGTTAGTGGGAGTAAAATTTGTTTCCTCATTCTATATGTGGATGATATTTTACTTGCAACCAATGATAAGGGTTTGTTATATGAGGTGAAACAATTTCTCTCTAAGAACTTAGATATGAAATTTCATTAAATATAATATTGTTCTTACAACGATAACTACATATAACATCTAGGGACCGTCTCATTACGTACCCAAACCATCTCAATCTATGCTCCCTCTCTTTTCACTCACCGATATTACTGCTACCTTTCGTCGAATATCTTCATTTCTTATCTTATTCATCTTCATATAACCATGCATCCACCTTAACATCCTTATTTCTGCTACCCCTATTTTATGTTTATGTTGCTTATGTGTTGGTCAACAGTCAACTCCATATAACATTGCAGGTCTTACAACTGTTCTATAGAATTTTTCTTTTAATTTAAGGAGAATTTTGCAGTCATACAAAAACTCAAATGCACTCCACCATTTCATTCACCCTGCTCTAATTCTATGATTTACATCCTCATCAATTTCTCCACCTTTTTGCAAAATTGATCTCAAGTATCTAAAAACATCTTTCATGGGTATCTCTTGACCAAATAGATGCATAGGGTCTTGATCACCATCTCTTCCCATTAAAAACTCACACTTCGTATGCTCAATCTTACTCTGACTTATTGTGGATCCTTTAGACTTCAAAGTGTTTCTCCAGAATTCAAGTTTCCTATTAACACCGTCTTTGGTCTCATCAATAAGCACAATATCATCTGCAAAAAGCATACACCACGACACTTCCTCTTGGATATCTTTTGATAGTTCATTCATCATTAAGACAAAGAGATAAAGACCAAGAGTCGAATCTTAGTGTACACCTACCGTTATAGAAAAATCTCTTGATGTTCCATTACAAGCTTTTACACATATGGTAGTCCCATCATACATATCCTTGATTGCATTAACATACTTTAATGGTACTTTTTTCTTCTTAAGAGTCCACCATAAGATTTTACTTTGGACTCTATCATATGCTTTCTCTATGAACACCATAGATAAGTCTTTCTTCTTTTCTTGATACCCTTCCATTAATTGTTGCATCAAGAAAATAGTTTTCATGGTACATCTTTCTAGCATAAATCCAAATTGATTTACAGAAACATCGGTATCCTTTCTTAAGCGATGTTCGATAACTCTCTCCCACAACTTTATAGTATGATTCATGAGCTTAATTTCTCTATAGTTAGAATAATTATGAATATCTCCCTTGTTTTTGTAAATAGGCACAAATATATTTTCCTCTAAATAATAAATATCTTATTTGATTGAAGAATCTTATTGAAAAGATTAGTCAATTGGGATCATTGTAAAAAACAATTATTTAGTTACATGCCATTGTAAAAAAAACAATTATTTAGTTACATGCAACAGCCAACAGAGTTGGGGACAGTTGCTTTGAGAAAGACGTCCAAAGGATTTATGATCTAACAAAGCCTACACCATGAATAAAGGTACAGACTCATATTGACCATCTAAATATAGTAATGTTTGACACTTTTGGAGAGATTGTCCTGGTTATTGTCAATAAGAACTCATCATGTGGCTTAAAAGCCAACTTCTCATCGGGCTGTAGGCCAACTTCTTGTCAAAGTACCATAGAAACTTTCTATAATAACTATTAGTTTAAAAACTAACTGTACCAGAAATCCCAAAATTTGTGAGGTACTATATAGAAATCCTACACATAAAAACCATTATTAAACCATACTTGCATTAACCTCAAAGTATCAATCCATGTCAATTTTATAGCAAGAAATTATTTTCCAACCTATCATTGATAGGCAATTTATTAGCACTGATATGTGCAGAGTCTAGATCCGAGGAGAAATATGAACCTGCAATGCATTTTTCATCACCCCACTGAACTCCAGTATCTCCGACAAATCCACATCCCCTCCTTCTGGAACCCTCCACTTAAAATTCCAAACCAAATTAGCCACAAAGTACTCCAAATGAAGCAAAGCCAAATTATAGGCAGGGCAAATCCTCCTCCCCGCTCCAAACGGCATCATCTTAATCTCTTTATTTCCAGTTATATCAAACTCCTCCTCATTCAAAAACCTCTCTGGCTTAAACGCCATTGGATCCTCCCATACCTTAGAGTCCAACCCTATCATCGCCACCATGAAATTCACTGTCCCATTCTTAGGAACCAAATAATCATTAAAAACCACGTCCTCAGTCACAGCATGCGACACAATGTGCGCTGGCGGGTGACGCCTTAATCCTTCCAAAATCACAGCTTTAAGATAACTCAGTTTGTGCAAATCTTCCTCTTTCACTTCCCTCTCTTCTCTCTCACCAACTATTTCTCTAATCTCCTCTACCACCTTTTCTTGCATGTGCGGGTACTTCACCAAATTCGCCATTATCCACTCCAATGCCGTCGAAGTAGTATCCGTACCCGCGTTCATAAACTCATTACACAGCGTCACCATTTCCTCTTCGCTCAGTTTCCGTTTCTCCTCAGGCAACTGCAAATCCAACAACGTGTCAACATACGAAACAACAACGCCGTCGTTTAATCCAACACCTTCTTTGGCTCGTTTTTGCTTCCTGGCTCTTATAAGCGAAACCATGACATCCTCTTGTTCCTTCCGACACCTGAACAACTCCTCCCAACGTTTGCGGAGCAGAATCATCGTGATTTTAGGCCAAAAGTTGAGAATGTTGAACCTGCCAAACCGCAGAAGCATTTGGCGCTGCACGCGCTCGATGTCTCTGACTTTCCCATCGTCGAGTCGTTCCCCGAAGCACATGAACACAAGCAAGCAGAACATGGCGTATTGGAAGTGATGGATGACTTTTATTGAATTGTTGGATTGTGATGAATCTGATTTGATGCGCGTGAGGAGGGTGTGGACGACCCACTTGCGGGTTCCGGAGAAGGACTTGACGCTGGAGGGGTGGAGCATCTCGGACGCAAGGTTGCGGCGGAGGGTGCGCCACGTGGCGCCGTAGGAGGCGGAGCTGATGTTGTGTTGGTTGCTGTTAAGGATTTTAAGGGCGGCTCGGGCCTTGGGTCGGTCGGAGAAGAGGGAACCGTGTTGGATTAGGGCTTGGTGGGCGAGGGAGTGATCGGAGATGAATATGGTGCGCTGAGTGCCAATGCGGAGAGTGATGATGGGGCCATATTTGGCGTGGAGTGTTTTTACAACTGCTTCGAGTTCGGATAAGGATTTTCGGAGCCATAGGATGCTTGAGATGATTGGGATGTGAGGAGGGCCTGGAGGGGTGGTTATGGTTTTCTTGTGAAGGGAGAATAATATGGCTCTTATCAGCACGCAGACACAAAGAGTGACTAGGATTATGAACCAGGCATCCATGGATAGGGACTTGGTTCACTTTTCACGAGAGTGAGACTGAGAGTGAGGCTCAGTGTAGTTGATAATTAGGTGTGAGTGTCAAATGAGAGCCAATTATTAATTAAGGAGCTATAACCGAGTTGATTGAATTGTTTGTAAATCTTTTACTTATAAAAAAGAATGATAGCCAACTACCTCGTGGAAACAATGCACAACCTCGTGGGCATGATATTTTAATTGCATGAATCTCAATTTACATTTCCTTTTAGTAAAGGACAAACAAAAGAAAAAATCAGAGTAGGATAACTCACGTCCTTGAGGGTTTGTTTGGGAGAGATTTTAGAGGGGAACAGAGGAAAAATAAAGGTTTATAGCAGGCGACATTTTCTTGTTTAAGAGATTTAATTTTTGAGAGAAAGGATTTGAGGATTTTTAAGATTCTCCAAAACCTAAAAATTGTTGTTCTCCTTATATGAGGATTTTTAGAAGGAAAAGTAATTAAAATTACTATTCTACCCCAACTACAAATTTAAAAATATATTAAAATATATTTTTACATTTAAATTATATAATTTTCACATTTAATATCTTATTAACTCTCAATTTCATTTTTTTAATATATTTTTAACTTCCAAACAAGGAGGAAGAAATTTCCCTCATTTTCCTCCCTGTCCTTCCCCTTCCTTCCCCTTGAATCTCTTTTCTTCCCTTCTCCTCCTAACTACCAAACAAAGCCTAAAAGAACACTCCAGCGGCATATTGATTCCCTTCCCATCAGGCTTTGTTTGAGAGTTAGGAGGGGAAGGGAAAGAAAGAGATTCAAGGCGAAGGGAGGGAAAGGAAAGGGAGGAAAATAAGGAAATTTCTTTCCTTCTTGTTTAGGAGTTAAAAATATATTAAAAGAGGGAAATTGAGAGTTAATAAGATGTTAAATGTGAAAATTATTTAATTTAAATATGAAAATATATTAAAAATATATTTTAATATATTTTTGAATTTGTAGTTGGGGTAGGATAATAATCTTATTACTTTTCC
Source organism: Glycine tomentella (assembly GCA_007407185.1). NCBI lineage: Eukaryota > Viridiplantae > Streptophyta > Magnoliopsida > Fabales > Fabaceae > Glycine > Glycine tomentella. The sequence goes on along the minus strand of PYAF01004326.1, from coordinate 781,995 downwards.
TTCTAAAAACCCCAAAATTGGGGGAATAACAATTTTAATAGTTTTGAGAAATTCAGAGGAGTTTTAAAAATCCTCAAATTCTTTTCTTCAAAAATTAAAACTCTTAAACAAGGAAGTATTACTACCCAAACCTTTCTTACTACCCAAACTTTTCTCTTCCTTCCCTTTCCCTCTAAAATCCCTCTCCCAATCAAAGTCTCAAAGTATGGGTCAGAAACACGTTCCAATTGTGCTGCAGCTTGTCCTTTATATTATATTATATAGAAGCATGCATATTTATGCATTAATTAAAGGGAAGCACTCCTCTGATTAATTTACATTTATAAAAAACATTTTACAACGGTAGTAATTCATGAAAATTAATATATAATATTCACATTATTATAGTATTAGTACATAATTTTGACTATAGGAACCATATATTGAACCTGTTATTAATCAACCAAATAAATTACTTGATTCACTTTAAATTATTAAAAAACAATGATAATCTCTTACTTTGTTCACGCAATAATTTTTTTGGTACATTAGCATGAGTGAAATGAAAAGCAAAACAAAACTAAAAAGCTAAAAAAACATGCAATCCCTGCACAACTCCTCAACAAGAACTTCATTTGGAGGAGTCTTCCACACTCCAGATCCAATTTTGGATTCCTTTGGCCCCTGCCAACCAGAGACGGAACCATGATGCATGATACAAGGGCAGCTCCCCAAAAAGCACATATATCAACATAATATACTACACATAAAAGTGCCAACCAACCCTCCCCTGCATTCATCACCTTGTCCTCAAGGTGAAAAGAAGAAGCAATGTCATCCCACTTCTCCCAACTAGACTCCATCTGGGGATAGGCCGATCCATTAAACCAAAACCATCTTAGTAGGAGGGTTTGTAGAATGATCCCATTTGGAGGCCAGAATGGATAGGGGATCAACTCAAAGGTTGATTATTAATAGCAAGAGGAGGCAAGGTCTTGGGAGAATTAGGTAAGAGACCATGGTGCCATTTCAACAAAGAGCAATGAAACATCGGATAGATTTTTGAAGTGGGAGGAAGAAGCAATCTATATGCTACATCACCTATGCACTCTGTGATTTGGAAAGGGCCATAAAACTTTTTGGAAAGTTTATGGTGGGGAGCTCCAGAGACCAAAAGCTAGTGGTATGGTTTAAGTTTCACATAAACCCAGTAACCCACATAATATTGCACATCCCTTTGCTTAGCATCGGAAAAATTCTTCATAACAACTTGAGCTTTGGTCAGGCGCCAAATCAAAGTAGCATGATAGCTTCACCGGTAGTCAAAAGAGAATCCACAACGTCCATAGGGGAAGAACCCTGTAAATAATGAGGAATAGTGGGAGGGGGGTTGTCATAGATAATCTCAAATGGAGAGAGAACCGTGCCAGAATGAACCAAAGTATTATAACACCATTCAGCCAGTGCAAGATATTTAGCCCAATGTGAAGGTTTATCATGAACAAAAGAGTGTAAATATTGTTCTAAGACATGATTAACAACCTCAATTTAACCATCAATCTGTGGATGGTACGCAATACTCATCGAAGTTTGGTATCACTCAACTGAAATAGTCCATGCCAGAAGCGACTGATGAAGATGGGGTCACGATCAGATACAATGCTATAGGGAAAACCATGATGTTTGCAAATCAAGTCGAGGAACAATGAAGCAAATTTTAAAGCGGTGAATTTGGCAAGAAGAGTGCCAAAGTGTACCCCCTTGGAAAAATGATCAACAATGACCAACATAACATAAAAGCCATTGGAAAGAGGAAGCCCGGTGATGAAATCAAGGGATATGTCCTCCCAAATTGCAGAAGGGATAGGGAGGGGCTGGAGTAACCTCGTTGTTGGACGCTTGGTCTTGGACTTAAGTTGCCCAAATGGCCACCAATGGGGGTGGTATGGAATTCGGTGAGTAGAAGAAAGATCAATGAAGGGGTTACCCTTATTCAACCAAATTTATTTTTGGTAAAGAAGAATACCATTATGAACACGATAATCTAGATGAGAAGCAATATTGGCTTGTATTTGTGCAAACGGAGTTTGAAAAGCATGAATATCATGAAGAGCTTTGTGCAAGTCATCCAGAAATGTGAAATGAGGCATATACATAAGTAAGTAATGGCCACAAGAAGAAGTAAGAGCTCGATAAAAGGCATCCACAACAACATTGGAGGAGCCAACACAGTATTGGATTGAGTAATCATACCCCGAGAGCTTAGAAAGAAACACTTGTTGTTTGTGTGTTTGAATGATCTGAGACATGAGGTCTTTCAAGATTTTGTGGTCTGTGATGATCACAAAAGAATGTCCGAGTAGATGATGGTGCCATCTGCGTATCGCCAAAGTGATCACATTTAGCTCACGAACATAAGTTAAGGTACGCTGAAGACATGGGCAAAAGGGCTTTCTGAAGAAGGCAATGGGGTGTTGGCCTTGCACCAAAATAGCACTCATGGCATGCCCTGAAGTGTATGTTTCCAAGATAAATAAGATAGTAAAATCCGATAATGCGAGAACCAGAGCCACGATCATTGCATGCTTGAGGGCTTTGAAGGCACTTTGAGCCTCGCTGGACCAATGGAAGTTGTCCTTGCGAAGAAAAAGGTTCAACAAAGATGCAATGGAAGCATAACCCTTTACAAACTTCAGATAAAAACCGGTCAAACCCAGGAAGTCTTGAAGAGCAATGATGGAATTGGGAACTAGCTACTCTAACATGGCTAGGATTTTGGAACGCTATGGTTCCACCCCGCGTCCAGAAACAATGTGCCATAAATATTCGAGTTCCCACTATACAAAGACGCACTTGGAGCATTTCAAAAAAATTGTCCCAGTAAAAGAAGAGAAAGCATAGCATCGAGATGGTTAAGATGCGCAGACAAAGAATCATTATAAACAAGGATATCATCAAAGAAAACAATAACAAATTTTTTAAGGAATGGTTTAAGGTTTCGTTCATCTTGGCTTGGAACGTGGATGTGGAATTGCACAGACCAAAAGGCATCAGCCAGTACTCATAGTGATCGTTGTGAGTGCAAAATGTCGTCATCATGTTCCTCCACAAGGATCTGATGAAAACCCTGGTGCAAATCAAGCTTCGAGAACCAGGAAGTGTGACCAAGTTCATTGAGGAGTTTATCAATTGTGGGCATGGTAAAACGATTCTTCATCATGATGGAGTTGAGCACTCGATAATCGACACAGAGGTGCCCACTATCGTCCTTTTTTAGAGAAGAACCGGTGATAAGAACGAACTACAACTTAAGCGAATCATATCCGTATAGAGCATGTCAGTGACCTATTTTTCGATCTCAATTTTTTTATAATGGGGAATATATGTAAGGGCCCACGTTAATTGGGGTAGAGTGAGGGAGAAGGTGGATCTGGTGGTTGATAAGGCACGGTGGAGGAAGATGGGTAGTTGTTTGGAAGAGAATGTTGTATCAAACTAACAACGCGGCAACAGCGGGGAGAAGGGAGGACGTGGTATGGGGCTAGTGAAGGACCGGGGGTTAGGGTTAGGTGAAACAGAGCTAAAGTGGATTGGGTTTGAAGGATTCCTTGCAGTTAGTTGGACAAAGCGGTGTCATGCCTATTAGGCACATCAACACGTAACTCAATTGAAAGGTCCATTTGGTGGAGACACATGGTGAGGGTCAAGATCCTTTAACCTAGGGATGACAAAGTGGGTCAGTCCACCTAAAAATGGGTCAAGTTGATCCAACCAACTAAAAAAGTGAGTCAGGTTGGGCTGATCCACTTTTGTAAAGTTGGCTAAAAATACTAGTTCGTCCCACTTTAAAGTGGGTCAGTGGGCCAGCCCACTTAAAAAATAAAAATAAAATTATTTTTAAAAAAAAGGTAAAAAAAATTCAATGTAATTATTTATAATGAAAATTAATAATGTACTAAATTAATCCTATAACAATGATTTTGAATATAAAATACATGCTTAATAGAAGCAAAAACAAGCAGAAAATACATGTCTAACAATGGTTTTCAATTAGCTCCTAAGTCTTAACAAATTCTTAGAAATTTGCTTCACAATGATGCAAGCAATCAAAACATATTTATACATGTAGTATAGCTCATTATTAGGTTCCAAATAAAAATTTATTAGGGTTAAGGATTCAAAATCACTCACTTCTTCTTAGTCACTCTCCCTCTAAGCCACTCATTTAATTACCTATTAAATATTTTTTTATTTTTTTATTGGTGGACTGCTGGCCTGGCTCCGACCCACATTTGGCCCACATTTTTGTGGGCCGGGTTGGCCCGGCCTGTTTAATGAATGTGGGCTCAAAGCTTGACCCACATTTTTTCATGGGCAAACGGGTCGACCCATCGGGCCAAGCCCATTTTACCATCCCTACTTTAACTATTGCACGCCCAAGACGATGTCGGTGCCACTAATGGATAAGACATGTAGGTCAACGATGAATGTATGAACTTGAGTGGTGAAGGGAACATTGGGACACACTTGGTCACAATCCAACACATAACCATTGCCCACCATAACACGAAGGGCGTGAGTGGTTTCAAAGGGGAGTTTGAGAAACCTAGTGGCGTGCATCTAGATAAAATTATGTATGTTGTTGCCATCGACGAGCATAGTGAGATGATTGTTGTGAACAGCACCATAGGCACAAAATGTCTATAGTAGGAAGACCGGATATGGCATTGAGGCTAATTTGTGGAGTAGAGACATCAGGGGGATATGTAAAAAGGGAATCCGAGAAGTGCTCAAGTGTAAGGTTCAATGATGAAGAAAATCATCGTTGTTGTCGTTGGCGAGGAGAATGAGCACATTGTCGAGTGGAAGGGTTTGGAACCACGACAATGATCGTTGAGCTTGTTTTCCTGGAGTTTGGCAAGAGTGTCAGCCTGAGGGAAAGCGATAGGTTGCAGAGCCTGTACCTCCGGTCAGATCTCCAGGGAGAGGCTAGAGTGAAGCAACTCAAGAGGAAGGAAGGGGCAAGGTCGAAAATGTGGTTCGCAAGTCGCTCAAAATCGGTGAGATAATAGTTGACGGAGCCCCGTTGTGTGAGTTTAAACTGAGCCCCTTTTGGATCGTTGTAGAAGGATGGAGCGAATTGAGTTTCCATTGCTTGGAGTAGGCTGGACCATGAAGTAATAAACCCATTGCGAAACATCCATTGATACCAACTCAAAGCAACATCATCCATATAGAAGGAAGCAACAATAATATGTTCTTCGTTGGGAGTGCCTTGGTTATAATAACCTTGGCTAAATAAATAAAAGAAAAAGAAAAGTTAAATTTTCAAAATTCCGTCGCAAAAACTTTAGTGACGGAATTAGCGACAGAATTAGCGACGGATTTAGCGGCGGAAATGGTCCTGGCGCGGTTAGCGTGAGATTGACGCGAGTAGCGCCACAGGTGGCCGATTAGCGCCATAACGGCGCGTTTAGCGCCACAAGTTCTACCAGTTGGCGCAATTAGCACCAGAACGGCGCGGTTAGCGCCACAGATGTTGGAAGTTGGCGCGATTAGCCCCAGAACGGCGCGGTTAGCGCCAGAAGTGCTCCAGAAAGCCTGTTTTTCACTGGAACATGGCGCAGATGGCGCCATAGTGGCGCGATTAGCGCCAGAACGCGACCTGGACCACTATATAAGGTCGTTTTACGCATTTTTGGGGCTAAAACAGCCATCTTCTTCCTCCCTATTCTGTTTCCACCATTAAAGAGCTTGGAAAGCTCCATATCTTCACCAAACCTCACCAAAACACCTTCTACCAAACGTAAAACTTGTTGGAAACCACATTGTGAGCTTGAATCCTTCATCCTTTTTCCCTAAAACCCACTCAACGGAGAAACCCCTATCTCTAGGGAGCTTCAAAAAACTTGAGTTCGGCTAGGAACGGAGGCGATTCATGGACGAAAGTGGTCCACGGGTCTTCCTTGTCGTCTTTGAGGTAAGAGACTCGAGTTTCACCGTTTAATTTGTGAGTTGGGGTTTGGGATGAATATTGACCCACTATTGCTAGAGCTAGAATTAGCCTTGGGTCCTTTAGAAAAGTATGTTTAGAATATTGTTGTGATGAAGGATTAGTTCTCAAATGTTAGTTTCATGAACTTTGATTTTTGGCTCTGTGATATGCATGTGTGGCTAGTATATTGAGTCGCTTGATAATGCTAAGACATGCAAGAGCCATGATATTGATTTGATGTGTTTGGGAGGCTTTAGAAACAGTGTCTTGTGTGAGAAGAACCATTCAAGCCATATGTGAATTCTTAAGCTTGGCCTGTATAGAGTTTGAAGCTCTTTGTTTTGGCTTGCACCGAGTCTTGTGGAGACTCTAATGCCTTGTTAAGCCGAGATAGACCACTGAGGGTCTATGTGTTGTTAAGGTCTTGGTTGGTCTTGGTAAAACTTAAGTTAGAGGACTTAGAGGTTTTGGAAAGGAACGAGGTTCCTTTCATGGTAACGGTTGAGAACCGCGTGATATGCTTATGCCTTGTGAGGTTGCTTTGGTTTTGATTTGAGCTTGTGTGCCTTGTATAGGGCGTGACACCAAGGGTGTCAGTGGCGTAGACCACTGTTCAGGGACCGAACCGCAGAGCACGGCTTTGCCAGGTAAGTTCTTGGTTTCTTGGGAGTGTTTCCCACTGTCTGTGTTCCACCATACTCCGAGGAGTGATGGTTGCATTCATGATGCATGCATTAAATGGTTGTTACTTGCTCATAATGATATGTATGCATGATTCTATGCCTTGTATGTATGGATACATGTGATTAGATCTTCTGGCCAGTTAGATAGATATGGACCTCCCTAGAAGAAGAGCGCACCTCCTAGTTTGGTTTGCTCTTGGGTGATGATGATTTCAGGGTGATGATGATCCCTTAAAACCAAGAGATAGGTGGTCCCATCGCGCTTGAAGCCTATTCTCGGAGGTGCCATATACGTGCGTCCATGCGTAAGGGGTAGCTCCCGATGGGATGGCACGGGTGTGAGTTTCGGTCTCACACTGAGGTTTGATGCTAATGTTGATGCATCGTGGCGGCGTTGTTCCGCAGTATACATTAGAACTAGATGACTTGGCTATGTATTGTTATGAGGGCCGGGAGGCCAGTGTTTGTGATGCCTTAATGACGTGTGTAATGGAAAGTGAGCCAGGGTGGAGGAGGTGCCTCCAAGGACCCTGAGCTTACTGAGATGTATATCTCACCCCGTGTGGGGTTTATGTTGTTTCAGGTGACTATTCTGGCAGAGATGATCGGTCTCAGGGCAGGAGGCCCCAGTAGAGACAGTATCTGCTTGGCTGTGAGGCAGCATGAGGAGAGCTTGGTGGCTCAGCTTGCTGATATTATTTTGTACCCCTGTAGAGGGAAGATATGTGTGTGTGCACACATGCCATGTTTTGTATTATATATCTATATCTTGTATGCCCTCGTGTGAGGAAGGATCTTTGAGATCAAAGCACTCGGATGCTTATTCTTTTGTATAGACACTGTGAGTGTCAGATGATGTTTATGTACATAACCTGTTTAAGTTATGTAATTGGAATTCCTCCTGTTTCAGTTAATTGTGATACTTGTGGTTATCTGCCTATGTTTATGTTATTCTGGATCAACAGGGGCTTGTGTTGTGATGTGATTTTACATACTATACATAATGTATCAAGAAATATGGTTTTGAAAATGCTTCCGTGGGGTTTTTAATTAAAGTAATTATGCGCTTCTCTGATTAAATAATATGTTAATACACCGGATGCATACGGGGTGTTACATTGGTAATCAAAGAACTAGGACATTTTGAAAATCCAACCCTGGGGGTCATGGCCGTCAAAATGGGAAACCTCAAGTTTCAAATGACAACGATAATGATGAGGGGGAGGCAGAGGCAGTGGAGAAGAAGAAGCTAGAGAGGTAGTGGTGAGAGCGGACAAGGGATCCAGAATGGAATCAACTTTGGTGGAGAGGCCATAGTGATTGGTGGTGAGTGTGGATTGGCCTTGGGTGAGGCAGAGCACGACTTCCTCCAATTGTTTGGTGGAAGTTTGCAAGTGTTCTGATCGGCCATGAGAGGATAGGTCAGACCAATTGATAGAACATTGATAACGCCTTGAATTCAAGGAGAAAGGGACCTCCAAACTAACAACTATTAATTATAAAATGCAAATTCATTCCTTGCCTTCATTCATTGATAACAAGATATTTATAGAGTATCTCATCATTGGCTACTTGCAGTAATAAGTAACAGAAAAAGGAATAAAAGAAAATAGCATGAATGGTAGTTGTAACAAACTAATATGCTAACAATAGAATATTCTAGACATAGTCCTTCAAGTATCTTGGTCTATTGGTGATCCTTATGGGCCTTGATGATTGGGCTATCTCACTAGTCTGGACCATATTGCTATCAAAATGTAATGTTGACATTACTCAGATTTATGGATTTTATTCTCACTTATATGGTATTCAACCTTTTCATTCGTATCTGATATGAGACTTCACCTCACACATGTACTCCAACAGTATGTATCTACGCAATGATAAAAGTGATTTTGTAGAAGCCTAAACTATTTGGTTTTTGGTATTCCTACCCCTTTTGAAGTTGAGGCTATTGGTCTTTTGGAATCCAAATGGCTTGGTACCAATCCATTCATTATGTGATTATTGAATTAGACAGTAAACAACTTGTAGATTCTATTCACAGTGACTCTAGTCAGCACACTGAGTTTGGAAACATCATCCAAAATGTAAAGATTACCTCAAATATACCCAAAACTATAGGATTAGTTTCACTCAAAGACAAACCAATTTTGTTGTTCACAGTTTAGCTATAGCCAAGATCTTATGCTAGTTCTCACACTTTTGATTTGATTCCTTCATGTATTGCTCCCATTATCTGAATGAAATTTGATAATTCAACAAGAAACTAATTATAAGAGTGACTACTATACATTAAAACTATCAAGTAGTCATATTTGTTGGAGTACAAGTGTAACACCCCGTATGCATCCGGTGTATTAACAATTATTTAATCAGATAAGCGCAATAATTAACTTTAATTAAAACCCGCGGAAGCGATAAATAAAACTTTATTTCTTGATTCATTATGTATGGTACGTATCAACACTCATCATAAACATCAGCTAGCCTCATTGATCCAAAACAACATAAAACAACGGCAGATGCATCAACAATATCTATACAGATATATCAGGAGAAGACCACAAGTATACATATATACATCATCAAGACACTCACAGTGTCTATACAAAAGAATAGGCATACATCGCCCTGATCTCACAGATCACTTCCTCACACGAGGAAATACAATTCATATAAAGTCCAGATACATAACAAAATCCAAAACATGTGTGCATACACACGCATCTTCCCTCACAGGGATACAAAATACATCAAAACAGGTGAAAGTCGTACATGCATATACGACTTTCACTTTAAAAATTAAAAAAAAGAAAAGAAAAGGCATACGACTTAAAAGTCGTAACATGTAAAAAAAATTATACGAAAGTCGTAAAATTATTTACGACTTCAATTAAAAAATAAATAAAAATAAAAGTCGTAAATGATATTTTGACAGCTTTTTCACCATAAGGGTGCAAAAAAATAGTGTAATTACCATTCGAGGATTGTCCCTAAATTATTTACCATTTAGGAGTAAGTCGTGCCACCTGGCACGACTTCTAAACCAAATATGTAACGCATTTTCTTTATAAAGTAAAGTCGTAAATTTTTTTACGACTTCACTATTTTTTTGGTAAAAATCGTAAATATATTTACGACGACTTTAAAGTCGTAAATATATTACGACTTTAAAGTGATATTATCTTTTTCTTTTAATTATTTATATTTTTTTAGTATTTTTTAGAAATGCAGTTTAGAAGTTGTAAATATAAAAACGACTTGAGGCTCACGACTTCAAAGTCATATGGTTGCTAGGAATTTCAAAATCGTGTACATGTACACAACTTCTTAGCTAGCATTCAAACTTTTTTAATTAAAAATTGATATCCTCCATTGGTGCTTTTGCAAAGCTGTTATTTGCTCTTGCTGTGTGCTAAGCATGTTTCCATCTACTTGCATCATCTTCCTTATAATAAAGACAAACCATAACAAATTAATTAACCAAATTAAAAGCAAATTAATTTTCCTATAGAGTTTTATAAAAAAAGGTACATAATTAGTATAATTTTTAAACATCTTTTAATTGAATTTTTTATATATAAAAAATGGTCCATTTTTTTAATAATAACAAACCCATTCTAATTAGATTAAATTTGATTCTTTACAAGATTAAATTCAATTAAGACTTAATACATGTTTAGAATAGCTTATTTAAAAGTAAATCATATTTTATAAGTTTAATATATCAATAAGTCCCTGAAATATTTAGAAATTGTTAACTAAGTTGTTAAACTAAAGTATGCACAAGTTTTTAATTTTTGTAAACAATAAGCAAAAGTCAAAATTCCCTTTCATAAACAATAAGCAAAACTAAATCCTAAATATAAAAAAAGTAAAACTAATTAAAGAAAAGAAAAAGCACACGACTCTAAAGTTGTAAACGTATTTACGAATTTAAAGTTGTAAATACCCTTACACTTTTGAATGAATTTTTATAAATAAAAAAATCATAAATAATAATTAAAAATAGTGCTGGTACGACTTTAAAGTTATAAATATATTTATGACTTCTAAGTAAACTTTTGAAAAAAATAATAATTCAGAATGCGAAAATAAAAAAATCAATGAACTCGTAAATAAATTTAGGACTTTACTTAAAAATCAAAAATAAATAAAAGTCGTGAAACGTGACACGACTTCTGATTTGAAAGTCTTACCACATGGCACGACTTACCCCTAAATAATAAATAAAAAGTGCAGAACCCCTATAGAGGAATTAAAAAAATTGCCCCCTCCTAGTCAAAAAAATGTATCATGATAACTTCAGTTTCAGAAATAATATCTGTTACGACTTACCTTCTTTCTGTAATAAATTAAAAAACAACCCCAAACACGTTATGTTTGCAACGATAAAAAAAATGAGGAAAGATTTGCCCTTAAATTATATTTTATCCTTAAATGAAACGAAATTTGAGATCTAATAAATTAGTTCAAAAGAAACGTATTGACATTTTGGTTCAACAAAAAGTTATTAACATTTTGATCCAATGAAAAATTACTAACATTTTGGTCAAATTGACATTTTGGTCAAAAAAATTATTGACATTTTGATCCAATAAAAAATTATTGACATTTTGATCCAATGATAACTTATTGACATTTTGATCCAATAGAAAATTACTGACATTTTCGTTTAACAGTAACTTACTAGTATTTTCGTCCAATGATAATTTAGTGACATTTTCGTTCAATGATAATTTACTGACATTTTCGTCCAAAATCTATTCAACAATCATATTGATAATCATTTTTGTGACAATTTTGTCCATCTATACCACATAGACTCTTTCATTAACGATAATAGATAAAAATTAACAAATTGATGAATTTATCACACTTTTTACACTTTCAAGGACTAAAATTTGAATTTTCATCTTTCAAGAACGAATTTGTCAGCATTCTACACATTCAACATTCTACACATTCAAGGACGAAAAAAACTATTTACCCTACTTATAAACCCTCCCACCGAAAATTCAAAAATTCAAACACCACACCCGCATTGCTATGATTATAGTTTGTGAAACACTTTTTGACGCACCTAAATGCTACTTTCTTCGGACAATCAAGGCTTTTAGGAGGATTTTAGTCTGATATGGACTTCTCCCAAGATAGAGAAGGACTAAAAGGGGAGAGGATTATTTTTGTGCTTGTCGACTATTTAGAGATAATTTACAGATCTAACACGAGCGAGAATTCTCTCTTAATGAGTGAGAGAAATATATCTTCACGAATTTAAAGTCTATCTAAGATGAGTCCAAATCCTTGGTGCATCAGATCAGAGACATTCACTTTTTTGGTGTTAGATTTCTTACCAAAACATTGTACAGGAAAGTTAACAAATTAGTCGCACATCATGGGGAATGTTAGCATAGACCTCATATTTCTGTTTAATAATTATTTGTAATGTCCTGACTTATTTAGCCTAGTACGACTCTGCTACATAAATTCAAAGCATGAATAACCATGCAACAAGAGCCAGTCAAACAAGGCAAATATTCGAGCAAACACAGACAAAAATCTAGTCATTATATCAAAGTATAACTTTGGTAACAATAACTGCACATCTAATCTTCTACAAATTCCATGAACACAGGCCAAGCATTCATTTTATATTAACATGATAATGTAATTAAATAGAGCAAATCATTCCCTAGAAAAAGAAACTAGGCATCTGAACCTCTTCTGGTCGCTCAACGGTAGCTACTTAAAGGGTCAGCTGTTTTCCCAGATCTAGCATCAGTCCATGCTTTTGCAATGGTTTTCTTCATCTCATCGTCCCCATCCTCATACATATTCTGCAATATTACATGCATAGTAAAAGTCAAATTGAATGTTCCAAAGGGTACATGGTACATGCATAAAATTAAAACACAGTAGCTTCAGCCAATTAAAGAAATAAAAGAATCTGACCTTCATCATGTCCATGATTCCTGCCATTGGGTCTTTCTCTTTATCCAGATTTGGCTTTAGCTGTAACATCAACACAAAAATTACTACTTAATCACATTGATTATTAACAGGGGAAAAGGATGTCATTTTAATCTTAGCACCGCACTACCTTGTCTTCTTTGAGGTGCAAATCTAGCCAGTTTCCTTTGGAAGCCTTCACCAATGTGATGATTGCCCTTTTAGGCTTGACCACAACCTTACATTTCTCTGGTATTATCTCCTTATGCAATTTCGATATTGCACATCGGTAGTTCTTCCCTTGAACATCATGGAACTTAACATCAAATGACATTGACTTAAACTCAGATTCAACCTTGTGTTCATCAATTCCCTCCATTAGCACGTATATCTGTCAAAGAACAAATAAAAGAAGCACAGTCATCAGGAGAAATTTGATACTCTTGACCAAGAATGTAACTGTTAACTTACCATGTGTTTGGGTGTACGTTATTAATGTGTAAAATCACGTCAGTTTTATAAAAAGACACAAAAGCTGTGGGTCCTTGCCTCTAATCTGACACATGTAAAAGGGGGAAGACGTGTATCCACACATATTATTAAGCTATTCTTATAGACTAAAATGGAATGACAATAACTATCATTGTTTACACTGCTTAAAATAAAATGAAACTTGATAAATATAATTCATCCAATTTTGTTCAACACCTCTATTCTTTTTCCTCTTATTTTTGGAAATCAACTTATAATTTACTTATCTCCTAATATATTTTACATTCCTTTCACTTCTTAAACAATAAAATTAAAATCTTGTTGTATTCCATGGCAAAATTCCCAAGGGTAAGGTAATTTTATTACGTTCAACTACTCAATTTTACTGCATTCCACTTGTCTCAAACAAAGCCACAAGGGAAACTCTATCCTACCATCACAGAACACCCCCAGGCCCCAAATGATGTAATATATGCGAAAATAGCTCATTCTATAGGTGATCAATAACATCATTACATCATCTTGACAAAAGAACAGTTCAACTTGGGGTTAATTGTAAGTAAATAAACGAGCAATTCAGTTTGATAATCAGTCAGTGGGAAATGCATCTCTATCCATTAACAAGAAATTATTAGAAAATCTAGCATCACCACGTATCTATGATCCTTATGTAATCACTTTATGAGAAAGAATTAACACACCTCAACTACATGTCGTGTAGGTTTAATTAAGGACCCAAGGTTTTCAATGGCGGATGGCGGAAGGCCAAAATTCAACCATACAAACACGCCATTTTGGCCTATGGCACGGCTATAGCAGGCCTGCCTTCACAAATTGCCTATAGCAGAGCGCAATGTTATGGCATTATGGCAGCGCTATAACAGGTCATTTAACAAAATTGTTAAGACCATGGTAGTCTCGTACCATGTAATAATTTCTCATCAACCACGACACAAGGTGGCAATTAAATCATTACACAAAACATCATGCAAGCTTATTGGTTAAAACAAAACAACCAAAATTTGAACACTGTTATTAGAAAAAAATACAATTCAATTGATTAATATTCAGATGTATGCTTCTAAATCATGATGACAATTGACAAATATCTCCACAAATTATAAGACTATTATTTACCTTAACTTTGTCGCTATCCTGATCCCAACTGAACGATGCGAGTGCGGCATACTTCAGCGCAGCTGAAGGCGCCACCTTAGTTGCGGTCGAAATCGGCGCCGGAATCTGCGAAGCCTGCGCAGAAGGTGCCTCTGATGACGATAACTGCAAAATCATCTCAATTTTTTTCACACGAAGGAATCAGACCAATAAACGGAAATAATTAACAAAAATGCGAAGAAATTTGTTATTTGCTATAAATGAGAACCTTTTCGAGGTTGCGAATTTCGGAGGAGAGTAGAGAGAGGGTTCGAGGTCTTTTGACGATGCCGTGGAGGTAGCGAAGCTCCTCCAAATCCAATGCCAAGTCTTGCGCCATTTCTTCACTCTTCACAGAATCAGAAATTGAAATCACAACTTCAGATAATAATAACAATATTCTTACAAGTTTGGTTTTATATTGCGTTTTGGAAAATGCTAGAATACTAGGAAACACATTTGTATTAGGGGCATTTTGGGGTTGTCCTAATTTTCTTTATTAGGGTTTTTACTTTCCCACTTAGCACGGAAGATTCTAGATAAAACTAGGGTTTTAGTTTCCGAGTTATCTACGCTGGGCCTCGTTTTACATTGGGCTTGGTTCATAGTATTGAAAAATCAAAATATTAAGTAGAATAGTAGATGTGAATAAAAGTCAAAGAAACAATTCTACAAAGTAAGTGTTGAATCAGGGGTTAGGGTGGGCCACTGTCTCCTACAAAAATTAATAAAAAATAAAAATGAAAGAAAAAAAAGAGGAAAAAAATATTAAAAAAGGTAAAAAAGGAAAGAAAAAAATATAAAGAAAACATAGTAAAAAAAAGAAAAGAAAAAGAAAAAGAATATGAAAATAATAAAAAGAAAAGAAAACATAAAAGAGAAAATATATATATATATATATAAAGGAAAGAAAATATAATAAAAATAAAATGGGAAACAGAGATAATAGAAAAAGAAAAAAAGGAAAGAAAGATGATAAAATGAAAAAAATAATAATAAAAAGGAAAAAAATAAAGAGAAAGAGGGAGAAAGAACATTATAAAAGGGAGAGGTTTGGACACAGGAGAAAAAAGAAACACAAATCCCAAGAGAACAGGAGGAGTCAAAAAAGTTATTTCATTTGGTAAACCAGTGAAAGAGAAGAGTTTCAGGTATCCCTTCATTCCTTTCTTTTTCCCTCTTTTTCTCTTTCTTCTTCTTATTGTTCTTGGTTTGATTTGTTTCCATCTTGGTTATAGTATTCTCCAAGCAAAGATGCTGCATTTTGTTTGCCTTGTTATTTATTTAGTAAATCATGTGGCAGTGGTCGTTTTGGACTTAATACATTTGTTGTTGAGGGATTTAGAAATTGGAAAAATGTTAATGAAGGAGAAAAATGTGCTTTTCTACGCCATATTGGGAAAAATGTTATCTCAATGCATAAAAATGTTGTGAGTTCATGTAGTAATCTTATGAACCAATCTTAACATATTGAGATATTGGTTGAAAAACTTACTTCTCAGGAAATTGTAACTAATCGTTTGAGACTACAAGTTTCTGTGGATGTGACAAGATGGCTTGCTCTTCAAGGATATGCTTTTAGAGGTTATGATGAAATCTTAGATTCACTTAACCGTGGTAATTTTCTTAAGATGGTAAAGTTTTTAGTTTCCTATAACCAAGAAGTTGCAGCAGTTGTTTTAGAAAAAACTCTTCAAAATGCATCATATAATTCCCCTAAAATTCAAAAGGAAATTCTTCATGTTTTATCTGAAAAGGTTAAGAACACAATACGGGAAGAAATTTTGAATGTCAAGTTTTGTCTTATTATTGATGAAGCTAGTGATGTATCTAGAAAATAGCATATGACTATTGTTTTGTGATTCGTAGATAAAAATGCATCATATGATTTTATCTGAAGTGATTTTAATTTCTGTAATAATTTTTTTTATATTAGATTTGTATTGTTTTCAGAGTACTTTTATTTATGATATAATTTTTTTTTTATATTCGTCCCCTCTCAATAAAATTCCTGGTTTCGCCACTGTGTTGAACCCTCTAAAGCCAAATGTGACTAAAGTTCTAGAAATTAAAATTCAAAAAATATAAAGACAAAAAAAAAGAAATAGAATTAAAAAGACAAAAAAAAGAAACAAAAACGAAAATGAAAACAAAAAAAGAAAAAAAAAGAAGAAATAAAATTAAAGAAAAGGAAAGTATTACTTTGTAAACAAGCTGTAGTTAGTAATTAGTAAGGCTGTAGTTAGTAATTAGCCTTTTATGTACTCTGCACAGCTGTCAATTACTTAGTGATGTTTCATCAGGTTAGTGGTATACAACTGTCAATTACTTAGTGATGTTAGTGGTAAGAGGTCACGTGTACAGCTTTGTAATTAATTTTTCATTCTTTGGAAATAAAGAAATGCAGTTATTGTTCATTTCTCTCTCTCTTTTGTTCATTTTCTGTAACATGGTATCAAGAGCTCAATTTTTGCACTAATCGTGCATTTTGATCCTTTGCGTTTCTATTCAAAGCACTCGTTCAAGCTCTGGTTCGCGTTTCTGTCCCTATTTGGATTGCGCATCCTCTATTCTAGGTCTGGTTCGTGATTGGTTTCAGATTGGAGTGCGACGGAGAAGAGAAGAAAGAGCCGCCAGAGAAGAAGAAAGAGACGTCGGAGACTGAGACAAGTCCAGACAAGGCCACCAGAGAAGGAAGAGCCGCTGGCCGGAGCAGGTAGAATCGTCGAAGGTTTGCGCGCGCAGGGAAGTGAGGGAACGAAGGTCGCACGAGAAGGATGACAGAATTGCGGACGCGTCACAGCGATCGCGGGCGCTCTGCTACCCCTTCGTCGCTACCGCAACATCCGCAACCTTAAAACGCACTGCTACTCTACCCATTGTAGCAGTGCATGTCCGCTCCGCCGCGATCCCGGCCACAGCGACCACTATTGATAACATAGATTAGGACTACTTAAATGGAAGATTCTAAATTTTGCATAGATTTTCATTTTAAAGGAATCGAATAATCGATTCTCGATATATGAACCATAGTTTTAGAAAATTTGAATCCAGAAAATTAAATTAATACTAATAATTTCTTAACAATATTTAGTAATTCCTTTAACTAATAATAACTATTAAAATTATGGTTGAGTTATTCTTTACAGTGTGTTATCCTACACTTGACCAGACCAACGTAAAGATGTTGGCAAATAGCGTATTACTGAAGAAGGATGCAAGTAGGGTTCTTTTTTTTATTCAATAACTTTTTCATAGCACAAAAAATAAGGTAAGGAGGTTGAAGAGGGTCTTTGGAGTCTATGATGGTGGTGGATATTCAGGTGGGTGTCACCAGTCTGTATAAGGAGAAGCTTTTGAAACCTATGGGGGCGCAGTTGGGATGTAGATGATGGTCTGCTTGATGACATTCCTAAAAAAAGTGTTAATTAAGGTTTAAAGAATCTTGATGGACCAGTGGTTCCTACTTCTTATGAGGAACTTCTTAGCTAGTATATCCCATGAAAGAATACTTTGGTTGTTAATGTTTTAGGGAAGAAGGTTGATTTTAGAATCTTGAAGGAGAAACTCCAAAGAAGTTGGACTAAGAATGGCAAGATTCAAATCATTGATTTGCATGACAATTACTACTACCAAGTGGGGTTTAGCAGTAAGGAGGATCACAAGTTTGCATTGTTTGAAGGGCCATGGATGGTGATTGTAACATCCTTCCAATTACTATATTATGCCTAGGTCATAATAAGTAACTAGAAGATGTTAACTTTTCTAACGTAAAATTTTTAACCAAAATCGATTGAGAAAAACTTATCTCAATCATAGAAAATTACGCTTATATAGAGCCTGTAGAGACTTTTTGGTTTCTTTAATAAATTACAACTTAGTAATAACTTGTCAAAAATATTCCCTACAATAATAGTAATGTCCATATATTACAAAGTATATGACAAAATACTACAAGTCCGCAACATTAAAAGAAATCTTCCAACTTGTCCTCACTTTGTAGCTCCTCCTTTCGATTTACCTATCTGAAATGACACAGGAACATACTAAAACAGTGAGAATTCCAAAGAATTCCTAGTAGGTGAAAATTTACTTATAATACAGTGTCATCTTCATCATTCCAGCTACTTCAGTTTATTAAGAAAACATGTGAACAATTATAGTTGATTTTTAATTTCATAAACATATAACCCGAAGTAGATTCATTTTATTCACAAACACTTAAAAATAATATCATACTTCATCATTAATGCAAGCATCATTTTCAATCACGTCAATGCATAACTTACCCTTGTTATTTTCCTCTTTAATACCCTAAACTAGGCAGTGAGCTCATTCTAGACTTAGGTTGCTCCCGCAAGGTCGTGTTCAGCTCAACTGTATCACCCTTTGGGGTCCCATAGGGTCGTGCTCAGCTTAACTATATCACCCTTCTGTCAATATATCTTTCCTGCAGGGTCATGCTCAGCTTAACCGTATCACTCGTTGGGTACCATCAGGGTCGTGCTCAGCTTAACTGTATCACCCTTCAGGTATTATCTTTCTTTAGTATTTCCCTCAAGGTCATGCTCGGCTTAACCGTATCACCCTTTGGGCACCATCAAGGTCGTGCTCGACTTAACCGTATCACCCTTCAGGTCTTATCTTTTTATCTTTCTTAATGCACATGACATGCTCAATGACATGCAAAGCTACATAACTAATGTCATACAATTATGTCACAAAACATCAAGATTTCATCATCACAAAAGAAAATTATAACAAAGAACATCATAACAACAAAATTTCTTACTACATATGATTCGGTTCATCCTATAATCTATACTCATCTGACAGTCATTAAATTCCCATCTTTTAGTATGTTAAACTAGACTTCCTAAGCTTTCAAAAAAGGTATCACATGCCTCAATTAGAGTTATAAAACTCTAAATATAATATTTTAAAAATAGAACTTCAAATCTAACAGCGATCTCAAAATTCCACACTCACATCTCCTAGTGTTTTCACGATTTCAAGCAGTAAAAATTGTAGTTTTAGCTGAAATTTTTATATGTTATAGTTGACATTTAGATATTTAATTCCATATATCATACACCTTATTTGAGTAAGAAATGAGAGAGAAATAAATTTTGTAAAATGGATGGTAGAAACTGTTTGGGTGTGGACAGTTTCGGACAGCTTGAGCTAAAATAATTTCTGGGAATTATTCACAATTTATTTTGGTCTCATATTTTAGGACAACATAGAGGACATCCTAAGCTTTAAAATGAGTGGTCAAACATCTCATTTGGTTAAGTATATAGGGAGATATGAAAATTTCAAAACAGTCCAAAATTCAGCTTCAAGAATCAAATGATAAATAAACCTAACTTTCACCTACCTCAAACAAGTTTTCTTCCAATTCCTCCAAGTATTTGGCTGCACCTCAAGTTATTGAAAGAATGAAAGGCTTCTCTAGTATTTGATGCTTTGGAAAGGGGAAGAAGGCAATAGAAGTGAAGGATTATGGTTTCTATATCAAGAAGGAAGTGAGAAAGCAAAGTGAAGAGAGAAAATGCAATTGGCCGTATGTTTGAGGAGAATAGCATGGCTTGTGCAGAATTTTAATTCAAGGGGGTATTTATAGGAAAAGATTTAGTTAGGATGTAAAGAAATTAGTTAGGATGTAACTTAGTTAGTCTTTGGTTTGGTTCTAAAGTAACTAAGTAATAATGACCTTAAGATATTTTAATTTTATGCATTAAATGCATGCTTACTAAGCAAGAAGCAAGATTCCTTTGAGATTGGCTGGCCTATGTACGTGGAATGGAGTTTTCAAGAAGCCAAATCTGATTTTTCCTAAGCTTGGTTGCAAAGTTATATTTTATACAAAGTTCTAGAGCTTACACGTTAACCTACACATGTTTTCACGTCCATTTTGCTGAAAAATCTCACGTATAAGCTTGCTTGGTCTTATGTTTTTGTTTCTTTAAATTTATATCTAGTGTACTTCATGTGTCTTCCAATTCATATACTAGTTACGTATGTGACATACATTTAAAATCTTAAGCCTTTGTCCAAAATCCTACACAGCTAGAATTGGTTTCTTTTCTTAAATTAACTAATCATAACTAAATATATTCTAAGCACTTCTAAACTTGTCACTTGAATCCATTAGCTTCTATCATATCCTTCTTATATCACACTACCATCACAAGTGTTTCTCATGTGATAATTTTTCTCATCATATTATCACATGGTCTGAAACTATAGCTCATGATAACTTTAAATATTCATGCAATTTTTTTTCATTATTACTGTAAGGTTTATTTACTTGCATTTATTATATTGGATAGTAAAATTTAGAGACTTATCTTCTGACTTACCTAATCATAAATTTTCGGTCAATCTAGGTACTCCTAATTTTCTTGTGATATTTATCTGTTACTAAGGGTAATTTGGTAATTTGTCATCCTAGGGGTATTTCTGTAATTTCTTCAAGTCTCTACAAAATATCTAAGACAAAATATCTAAGGGTATTTTGGTAGTTTGTTGCTCACTTTAGGGGTATTATTGTAATTTCTACTTCAAAATATCTAATCAAAATATTCAAGGGTATTTTGGTAATTTGATACTTACTCCAGGGGCATTTTTGTAATTTTTAGGGTAATATGGTAATTCTCATATCAAAGGAAAGGGTAACATAGTCATTCTCCTTTAAACATTTTTGTAATTTCTATTTTTATCTCTAACTAACATTTAAATTTTTGGGATGTTACAGTGATTGATAATTATCTTATAGTGCTTGTTGGAATTCTTTTTTCTTGATGCATGCTAAAGAGTCATGTAAAGTCCTACCTTGGATCCAAATTAAGTGTCTTCCTATTGAATTTTATAATGATGTTTTCCTGGTGAGGACGTGTGTATGATATTAGCTAGTCAAATTTCTTAAAGTTTTTTAGGAAAATTTGCATGTATGTGTTTTTTTAGGAAAATTTGCATGTATATGTGTTTTTTAGAATTAATCGTGTTTTTAGTTTTTAAACTTTTTTAAGTTTTCAATTTTAGTTCTTGAAATAAAAAACTGATTTGTTTTATGGTTCGTTTGGTAGGAGAGAAAGTGAGAGAAAAAAAAAAGATGAAGAAAACAAGAAACATTTATTCTTCTACATGTGTAGAGAGAAAAAAATTGTTTTTATAAATACAAAAGTTTAAATTTTTACTTCCTGTTATTTTCTTTTCCATTCAAATTTTAAACTTTTTCTTCCTTCCCTATTTTTCTTCCATTTAACTTATTTTGCTTCCATCCAACCAAACATAGTTGTAGGTTTTAAAATTTTTGTCTATTAATATTTTTAGTCATTTCATCAAATCTCGCCATAAATCATGAAGTGGCAGTAGTTTTATTTAGTGGACGCTCATTTTGTGGCGATCAAAAGCCACCATAAATCGGTTTGCTAAAATGTTTAAAACGATTTAAACATTTTTTGGAGTTTAGTTGCCAGAAGCTCCTTTGCCTTTTCACAATCTTTTTTAACCGTAATGAATTTCACATTTGAAAAGAACACTAATCCCATGTTCCTAAATCCTCATCCAAAACACAATAGCATCCTCACCAACGAGATCCTCAACCCTCAATTCTAAAAACACTATCAAAGTCCACAGTACTCTATTGAATCGCAAACCCCACCATCACATAACTAACAAACCAAACTTTCATCTCCCACTCAGGGATTCGCGGTCGAAGGCAAAGCAAAGCGCGATGATGGCACAACCTTACAGGTGACATGCGCAATGACATCGGCATTACTGGCAGACCCATCACCGAATTGAGAGCTGGCGCGGCCTGGAGCAGCGCCTTTTGATCCCGTAACGGAGTCGTCATGGCAACCAAAACATAGAGAATGGACGTTGACGGGGAAGTATTTGGAGCAGCGCATGTTAGAAACGAAGGAAACGTGGGATTCAAGATCTAAGATTTGCAACAATTTTTGGTTTGTCGAATATCTAACAAACTTTACACAATACACAATCAAAGTATACACAACAATTATTAAAAGTTGGTGCAGTTGAATAGTCCAGCATTTGGGCTAAAAAGCCTTTTTTTTTTCTTTTTTTTTTCTATTGGTTCGTATCTTCGATGTTGCCTAAAAAGTTTTTTGCTTTTTATTTGATGATTGATTGTGAAGGACTAAATGGAAAAGTGATTACAATTTTTTTTTCTTTTTCTTTTTCTCGCTGTTTGGTCGCTTTGAACAACCACAAAATGAGTCATCACTAAATATAATTAAATAATAATAAAAATATTATCACGTTATTACTTAATGGCAAGATTTGACGGCAAGGATTAAAACATAAGAGACTAAGACTAATTAATTTTTTGTTTAGAGACTAAAAGTAAACACTCGCAAAAGTTTAGAGATTAAAAATATAGTTAATCCTTTTTTTAATGGCGACATTGACAAGGACTAAAAATAATGACAAACTAAAACATAAGAAACTAAGACCCGTTAATTTTTTGTTCATAGACTAAAAGTGAAAACTCGCAAAATTTTAGAGACTTAAAAGATAGTTTAACCCTTTTTTATCGACAAATGTTAATTGTTAATTTGTTAATCTTGGATTGAATATGTGACCTTTCTCCTCCTCCCTTCTTTCTTAACCACCTAATCAATCTTATATCTCTGTACGTATGTGTTGAATTGGATTTAGAGAAACCATTGCAACTCATTATGGTTTTAGATTTTTCACTAAACTATGAATATGAAGGTCTACATGCTATTTGCTCTAGATGTGGTTGACTTGGGCACAAGAAGGAGAAATGAATGGATTTTTTAGGTGGCATAGGGAATGTGTAGGAGGTGAAGCAAGTTCAGAATAGTGAAAAGACGATGATTGAATTGGAAACTTCGATGAATGTAGTTAGGGCTAACGTAAGTCCTACAAATTAAAACAAGATTTCAATTTAGAAATCAATCAATCTACATAAGGTGATGATAGTTGTTATGGTCCAAGCATGATAGCATGTCATAATGTCAAGAAGAAAAAGGGTAATAACAAATATATTATAGAAGATATCATATTGGATGTTGGAAAGAAGATTTCAAAGATTGTGGTTACTATAAATCATATCAGTGAGGACACTCATTATAATTTATGTGGTTGCACACACTCACTTAGGCTTTAAGGTCTGTTTTCATGATCAAATCAAATCAATGTTCCGAAAGATATTCTTTATTAATTTCATGTAAAAAGTCTTGCCTTCATTTGATATTTGAAAACCCATTCATTTGTTTTTTTTTCTCAAAGTTTCCAAAAAAATCATTTTGTGGTGTCTAATCCAAAAAACAAGTTTCAAAACATTTATATTTGTTGATTCTTTTCAAAACATGTTATATCAGTTAAGCCCCAAAAAGATTTATACAACTATGTTAACAGAACACCTCTGTGTACAATACCAAAAAGAATTATAAAAGCACACAACTATTTAAGCAAACACAGTAACTAAATAAACAAAGTACTGAATTTAAACTACAAAGTAGTAAAGAAAATTAAAAATAATGTCACTGATTTTTTAAGATCATGGCTGAGGAGCTCGATGTCCTCTATTTAGATAATCAATAGGATCTGCCATGTTCTGCTTTCTCACCTGCTTTGCTTAACAAAATAGATTTGTATCCAAGTTCTTTAACAAAACAGATAATACTTTCAAAAAGATAAGACATAAAATAAAGTAAAGACAGAATTTTAAAACACTGGGTTGCCTCCCAGGAGCGCTTCTTTAACGTCGTATTAGCTGGACGCCTTTGTTATGGTTTTGG